>OX579636.1:5975022-6476808 GCA_951230915.1 Antitrichia curtipendula | reverse complement strand
GCCCATCCCAACGGTTGTAATGTTGTAATAAACAACACACATTCTATGGTTTTATTTTTTTTGAAAAATATTTAAAAATGAGTTAAATAAAGAACTCCAAAGTTTATTTTAGAGTAGCGAATCTATAACTACCCGCAAACTAGAACACCTCATAATTTTCATCTCATAAATCTGAATGGAATGATTCAAAGCTTTCCTGCCATGTATATGTAAATCTTGAGGGCCAATTTCAAATTTTTATTTTTTTTAAAAGTGATTTTTCAGACTTTTTTTGAGCTGCCCGCTGAACGTTGAAAATGACATATCATCCAATAACTTTTTAACCATATATTCAAAAGTTCTGAAAATTATTGGGCCTTGAAGCTACTCCTCGGGCACATGTTGTGTGAAAATTTCAAAGAAAAAAAAGAAAATTTCCGTTCGTAGTGAGCTGCCCAAAATCGCTATGTTGCCAAAAAACGCCATTTGGTCCTTTAGGGGTTAAAGTGCTTGGGCTCTAAATGCATCCACTTTTTGAAATGTACACTGTTTGTACACTTTTATTTTTCTTTGCGCCAACAATATACAAATAGTGTACATTTCAGAAAGTGGATGCTTTTAGCAACCATTGCATTTCAACTTTAAAAATTCATAACTTATTCCAAGAAACTCCCCAAAATATGAAATGACTTGGGTTAAATGGGAATTCCATTTGTCTTTCATTACTAAAGTATATTTCAAGAAGTCCACCTCCCAAAAATAATTCTAGCTCTTAAATGGATGCTTTATAAGCCTCCTACATTATCATTGTTGTTGTTTTTCAATGTCCCTAGTATAGCAACAATGCTCGATTTGTAATTACATTTGTTATTTCAGAATTTTCGAGAGATATGGAGTGAAGTTAAGGCTTATAACTACTTATAATCTTGAAACAAATGATAAAAGTGAAAGGGGACATCCTTCCATTATTAATGCTTTAATCAAGGCATGTAAAGGCAAATCAAAACAATGGCCTAAACTTCTACCATTTGCATTATGGGCAGATAGAACCACGCACAACATTGTTACTGGCTATATGCCAATTGGGCTCATGTTGGGCCAAAAATCTATTATGCCTACTGAATATTTAATACCTACATGGGTGTTTTGGATTGGGAAGACATCAATACAAGATAAAGACTACTAGAATTCCGGATTAGACAGCTTGAAAGGTTGCCTAAAGACCAAAAAGTGGCATTGGAGAAATTGAAGATAGCCAGATTGGGAAACAAAGAGAGGTTTGACGAAACTCATAGGTTAAGAGCCAAACCAATTTATGTAGGGGACTAGATGATTGTGTTTGACAGCAGTTTGGAACATCAATATAACTCTATTAGAAAATTTGCACAAAGATGGTTTGGCCCCTTTGTGGTGACAAAAGTACATAAAAATGGCACTTATTCACTTCGAGAGTTAGATAGAAGTCCCTTGGGAATCCAAGTGGCTAGCAAACAAGTCAAGGCGTTTAGAAAAAAAGATGTCCATTCCTATACAGAAGATATTGAGTTTTTTTTGCCTCCACCATAAGATCAAGAAGATGACGAGGATTAGTTAGAAAGTGAAGATGTAGATGAAAATATAGAAGGGTGAATTGGACACATACCAGAGGATCTGTAGGTTTAGAGGGGGTGAATGTTGCATTGTACATTTGTTCACTATATAAAATCATATATTTGTTGTCAAATTAGAGGTTTTTGAGGGGAGTCTAAAGATTTAGATGGAGTGGACTCTACCTTTTTTTACCTCTATTAGACAACTATTTGGTACTAGTTCTTTTATTTTTATACTTGAAGGCGTTTTAAACTTTGTTTGTATATTTGAAGTTGTTAAATGAAAATGTGAAGTTTATTTTACCTTTCTTTTAGTTTTTTAAAAGATTTGAAGGCCACGTAGGAGATAAGAATAGAATTATAGGAAAAAAGGGATGGCCAAGGGATGAATTGTGGCATTTTAGGGGCTAAAATCCACTTGCATAGGTGGATGGGATGGAGGATGAGGTGGAAGAATAGGTGGAGGGGCTTCCTTTTCCTCCTCGTAGTTAATTGAGGGAGAACCGTGTCTTTGGAGAGCCATAGCAGATTTTACAGGAAAAATTTTGCAATGAAATTTTGTGAGGTTGTTCATCTTGTTTTTGTGGTTCCGAAAATTTATCATTCACTCAATTTGGAGTTTTTATGTGAAAGTTATGCATGAAGATGTGAGAAAGGGGTGATTGTCATGGCAAGTGAGGGCAGGAACTTTGAGGGCTCATAACTATTTGGTGAAGAGATTTTTGTTTATAATATTTGAAGTTCTTATATATTGGGATGTTAGCTTCTCAAAAAGCTATCACTCTCTTAGTTTGGAGTTGGTATGTAAAATTATGGCCTTGAGAGAAGAGTAGTGGTGAACTGCCTTTGAGTTGGAGAGAGTGAACTTTGACCGGCTATAAAAATCAGACAGTATCTTAGTTTTGAGTGAAATTTGAGAGATTTGTAGATATTTGTGTCAGTTTTTCAAAGAGATATCACACGCCCATTTTGAAATTGTGGAGAGATTTTGGAGAGGTTGTGGCACTCATTTTTGTATTGGCTACTTCTTCAAAGAGAGTCTATGCGATTTGTACACAACTTCTATTTTTCTACAAACATGTGATATTTTGGGACTATATAGCATCTTATGTGGGTTTTATGGGCATATGATATTATGTTGGCCTAAATGATATTGTATGAAGTTTTATCATTATGTTTGTGAGTTGTATGATTACAAGATCCTTTATTTTCCGAGTCACATCTAGGTGCAATTAGACATCCCGCGTTTTCTCAAGGCAAGGCCTCTCTACTTGACAATAGAAAAAGAATTGAAGCTAAATATTAGGTAGTCAATGGATGACTTGACAAAGAATGCACCTATTGGTCCAATAATCCAAGCATTTTGATGACTACCTTGGTTATGGAAGGTTAAGTTATCAGTTTGTTGGCATACGGGTGCTTTCAATCCAATACCAAGCTTCAACAATAATTTAGTAAATTACACACATGATTGGATTGATTGCATCAATATCTTTTCATGATCATGGCTTTTGCCTTTTAAGAAATAAGCTTCATTTTATTAGTATTGTCCAAAGGACAGTGAAAGATTTTGACATCAACTTTTGCATCAATTGTGGTTTTTGGATTCTATTCTCCAAATCCTATCTACAACTGCATTCACATTGCCTAATT
Organism: Antitrichia curtipendula; assembly: GCA_951230915.1. NCBI lineage: Eukaryota > Viridiplantae > Streptophyta > Bryopsida > Hypnales > Leucodontaceae > Antitrichia > Antitrichia curtipendula. Next base: position 6,473,587 of record OX579636.1, on the reverse strand, counting down.
CGATTAGGGTTTGGTTGGAGGAAAAAATTCTAGTTGTTGAACCTTTCCTTCTTGTTTGATTGGTTGGATGGGGCTGTTGGATTTTTTAATTTTTTAATATCATTGATTCAATGTTTGTTTTAAAAAAAATTCCACTATCCACTATCAATAAATTAATATTATTGTTTACCTAGGAAAGAGCCTTATAGTCACACCATTCTTGTTTGAGCATCAAAGTCCTGCCCAAGTCTACAATTCCACATACAAATCCTTACTAACGTCTTATCCCTCCTAACATTGTTATCAACGGGAGCTTTTTCCATCTCAAATCCAATTTTCAATCCACATTCAAAAACAATTTAAAAAAAAATTAATCCTAGAAAAGGAGGCCACAAACCTTAAATGTTTGATGAATGACAAAAAGTCCTTCTATGTAGGATAGAAGTTTAAATGTTTTATTTTGGAATTTTATATGAAAATGATGATCTTTCGTAGTAGTTTGTCCTCTAAGGAGTGCTCTCGGTGTTTTTATATGCAAACAATTCACATTAAATTGAATTTATCAAAAATTTATCAAAAAATGAATAGCAACCTTTTGGAGCCCAACATTCACAAGAAATTATTTCTAATATCTAGTAGAATTGAAAATATGGTTAGAGAAATAATAATTTTTTGAGTATCATTAGTAGAAAAAGTTTTTTTAATACCTAAATAGAATGATTGGATTCTAGTTGTGAAGGATACATCTAACTACTCAACAACTGCAAGAACCAGACTAGGGTTGGAGTCATAGTGGACAAGTTATTCTAGCCAAATCAATTTTTTTAGGGCAAAGAGGTTCTCTGGTCATCCATCTGGTGAAGGAAAAGTTCATCGAGCACTTTTGGTTGACGTGGTTTATGACTTGGATGGGTATAGAATCGTACTATGTCAATATGTAGATTTTTCAAGCACTTTTTTGAGTTGCCACGCACCATGTGAATGACTGGCTTGTGACTTCTTTGGTACTTCACGGTTTAGTGGTTGAGTCATTTAGAAGTCATTTAAAAACCATTCCAAAGTGACAGCAAAGTGATTTTGTGAGGCCGTGTGGGCTCCACTTCAGGGTTGTTCTGCGCGACCTGGCGACATCGCGACAGATAGACGTCACGTGACATCTAGTAGACCCTCCGCAATGTCACATAAAGTCAAATTTACCTTTGACTTTTTAATAAATTACCCCCCTTTTACCTAAGCCACGTGGATGCCATGTGGCGTCCGCGTGGCACATTTTAGGGGCGCATGCGGGTGTGACGTGGACGGGCGACTTCGGGTACACAGCGATCACGGGTAGGGGCGACTTCGTGTAAGGGCGACCTTCGGTGGGGGCGAGCGCGGATAGGAGAACACGGGTGTAGGCGACCGCGGGTAGAAGAACATGGGTATGGGAGAATGTGGATAAGGGAGACCGCGGCTGAGGCGACTTTGGGTAGACTTTTGGACCCGCGGTTGCCCAAGCTGGACCCGAGGTCGCCCAAGACAAGAGGTCGCCTACCCGCAGTCGCCTAGACCCGAAATCGCTCTTTAAATACAAAATTTGACCAATCTTGAGACAAAGACAAAAGAATGGCTCCCACCACCCGAGGTCGCCCAAGACATGAGGTCGCCCTAAGAGGTCGCCCAAGACAAGAGGTCGCCCTAAGAGGTTGCCCAAGACAAGAGTTCTCCTACCCGAAGTCGCCTAGACCCGAAATCGCTCCTTAAACACAAAATTTGATTCAAATTCCCAAAATCGGCAGTAGGGGCGACCGCGGGTGGAGAGACCTCGGGTCCAGGAAGGAGGGAAATTCAAGTTTGAAATTCATGGAATCCAAGGCAGGGGCAACTGCGGGTGGGGCGACCTCGGGTCCAGGAAGGAGGAAAATTCAAGTTTGAAATTCATGGAATCCAAGGCAGGGGCGACTGCGGGTGGGGCGACCTAGGGTCTAGGAAGGAGGGAAATTCAAGTTTGAAATTCATGGGATCCAAGACATGGTGACCACGAGTAGAGAGATCAAAATCTTTCACTTCCTAAATCTGATTTTGGATGCTCATGGTACACTTTGAAATGAATTTTGAGAAAAACATGTCAACTACCACAATTAAGAATTTAGTAAGGTTCTACAAGATTTTTAAGCTTTTTCTTCACCAAAATGTGGAAGATAGGCCATGTGGGGTCTAATGGATGGAGGTTTAGTGAATCCATTCTTCATTTTATTACTTTCTCCTCCACCATTCATTTTAGTCATGCACCATTTACTTCATTTTATTCAAAATTACATATTAGGGGAAAGGCCATTGAATTCAAAAAAATTCACAATGAAAAATAAAATATGGATGTCACTTCTATATATTTAGGTGACTTCTTCATAAAGAAGCAAAAAAAGTGGGATTACATAACTCTAGGCATGGCATACAAAATTAATAAACTTGATATTAGGGTTTAGGATTTAGGATTTAGGGTTTGGGAAGACCTTTTACATTGCACCAAATTATAATTCACTATTGGCATTGTATTACTTCGCTATTCACTTATACATGCCTTAGGCCTTTTTAGAGCTTCTTTGAATTTGCTCTAAATTTATCCTAAAACCAATGTTTGAAAACATTTTTATCAAATTTAATTAACTCATAGCCATACAAATCCCAAATTGGACATGTGAGAGATCACGTAGAAAAAGAAAATACAACAATATCACTTATGGGTTGAAGGATTATAAAGTTTGATAAAGAGGTTGTCACTTCTCACCTACATGAAATTGATTTGAAGCCTTCTAATCTTGTTATCACATTTCAAAACTACAATCTTAATCACCCAAAAATATGATTGTAAAGGGCATAACATGCATAACCCCAATCAATTAATGTCTTCTTAAAATAATTTCTCTTCATTTATTTCCAAATACGTTCTAATGTGGTATTTTCTTCAAGTTTTTTTGTCTTTAAGGCTCAGTTTCAAGGGTTTCTCTTTTAGTTCAAGAAAGAAATGCGAAACCATAGCTTTAAAAAAATAAAATAAAAAAAGAAGCATTTACCAGAGCCCTAAATATAAGAAGATAAAGATTTGCAATAGAGCCCTTGCCACAAAACATGAATATGAAGATCAAAACCTTTCACTTCCTAAATCTGATTTTGGATGCTCATGGTACACTTTAAAATGAATTTTGAAAAAAACATGTCAACTACCACATTTAAGAATTTAGTAAGGTTCTACAAGGCTTTTAAACTTTTTCTTCACCAAAATGTGGAAGATAGGCCATGTGGGGTCTAATGAATGGAAGTTTAGTGAATCCATTCTTCATTTTATTACTTTCTCCTCCACCATTCATTTTAGTCATGTACCTTTTGCTTCATTTTATTCAAAATTACATATAAGGGAAAAGGCCATTGAATTGAAAAAAATTCACAATGAAAAATAAAACATGGATGTCACTTCTATATATTTAGATGACTTTTTCATAAAGAAGCAAAAAAAGTGGGATTACATAAATCTAGGCATGGCATACAAAATTAATAAACTTTATATTAAGGTTTAGGGTTTAGAGTTTAGGGTTTGGGAAGACCTTTTATATTGCACCAAATTATAATTCACTATTGGCATTGTATTACTTTGCTATTCACTTGTACATGCCTTAGACCTTTCAGTTGGATGTTCAATGGACAATTGTCCTTTAGGGATTTATACTATCATTTTGGAATGCAATTTCAACAAATTGACTTGTCGAAGGATTTAATTTTGTTGTTACAATTATTTTACAATTGGATTATTGTATTTTGATTTCATCTTTGAGCTATTATTCATTTTGATTTAAATTTAATCTTGAGCCAACTTAAACTGAACATTTTTTCTAGAAATAAATGTGAAGTGGTTTTTACTTCAAGTAGTTTGTATTCATGTAGAAGAAAGTAAATGACCAATCTTCCATAGAAGAATTCATGGACACGGAAATTAGATTTAAACAATGAATACAAACATAGTACAAAAGGTCAAGCCAAGAGATGGAGAGACTTTGTCTTTCTGCCCAAACGGAGAGATACTGGAGACTTCGGGTGTTGGGCGACCGCGGGTAGGGATAGACCCTCTCTTCCTTCCCAAATAGAGGGTCATTAGAGACCTCGGGTCATGGCCGACCTCGGGTGTGGGGCAACCTCATCTTGGGCAACCACAGGTAGGGAGAGTTCCTTTCTGCCCAAATGAAGGAATGGAGGAGACTTTGGGTCTTGGGCGACCTCGGGTGGAGATAGACCCTCTCTTCCTACCCGCAGTCTCAAAATTGGTCAAATTTTGTGTTTAAGGAGTGATTTCGGGTCTAGGCGACTTCGGATAGGAGAACTCTTGTCTTGGGCGACCTCTTGTCTTGGGCGACCTCGGGTGGTGGTGGGAGCCCTTCTTTTGTCTTTGTCTCAAAATTGGTCAAATTTTGTGTTTAAGGAGCGATTTCGGGTCTAGGCGACTTTAGGTAGGAGAATTCTTGTCTTGGGCGACCTCTTGTCTTGGGCGACCTCGGGTGGTGGTGGGAGCCATTCATTTGTCTTTGTCTCAAAATTGGTCAAATTTTGTGTTTAAGGAGCGATTTTGGGTCTAAGCGACTTCGGGTAGGCGACCTCTTGTCTTGGGCAACCTCTTAGGGCGACCTCTTGTCTTGGGCGACCTTGGGTGGTGGTGGGACTACCCGAGGTCGCCCAAGACCCAAAGTCTCCTCCATTCCTTCATTTGGGCAGAAAGGGATTCTCCCTACCCGAGGTCGCCCAAGACCAGAAGTCTCCTCCATTCCTTCATTTGGGCAGAAAGGGACTCTCTCTACCCAAGGTCGCCCAAGACCCGAAGTCTCCTCCATTCCTTCATTTGGGCAGAAAGGGACTCTCTCTACTTGCGGTCGCCCAAAGTGAGGTCGCCCTTGGACCTACAGTCGCCCCTGACACGTAGTCGCAATGGCCCACACACTCGGTACCCGAAGTTGCCCAATCCATCCCCCACCCGCGGTCGCCCATAGACTACGGACCCGAAGTCGCCCCACTTCCAGAAGCCGCAGTCGCCCTGGTTCTTGGACCCGTAGTCGCTCTGCCCCGACCCGCACGCGCCCTAATCCGCAGTCGTCCAAGCTGACGTGGTTCTGTCTTTCCACGTCACTGCGGACAACCAGACACGTAGGACAAATCCATTTACCATGGGGTAAAAAACTTCAAAACCCTAAATTTTTTTGCGACGCATTTGTCGCCTATATTCGACACATGTCATATACGACATGCAACGCGACACGTCTAATACGTCACCGAAACCCGAAAACCCGTCCGACAAGACAACCCTGCTCCACTTTGCATTGCATGGCAACATGTGATTGGTAGGCTGAGCACTTGTCATAGCTAGTGATGCCTTTGTATGATTATTGTACTATGGCTGTATGATTATTGTACTATGGCTAAATTATATATGCCTACACTAGGACTATGTATTAAGACTAAACTAGGACTACACTAGGACTGTACTAGAACTATATTAGGACTACACTTTGCCTCAAACTTCTTTTTTCCATCCCAATTTTTTTTTTGCTTTTTAGTCCATTGGAAATTGTAGCCAACTACTAATTGAAACAACCAATACCAAAACCACAAATCAGTAAAATAGCAAAACAAGAAAACAACAAAGCAACAAAACTACAAAATTTCTTTCCTACAAAATTCCAAACAACAACAAAACAAAGTAACAAAACTACAAAACAACAACACAACACAGCAACAATACAATAACAACTTCACTAGACAATAACATAACAATAAGCAACAACAACAGAACAACAACACTTAAAAAAAAAGAATGTAAACTAAACCTTCACTTAGGAAAATTGAAGCAATAACAAGAAGAGAAAATGAGAAGATTTTTATAAGCAAAAAGGAAGAAGAAAAAGATCTACTAAGGAGGCAGCAGCTAACCTAATCCCCAACTATAAATGCAAGAGACAAAATCTCCATTGTTCACCTTCAGCAACTATAGTTGCAATCTGTGATTGCCACGTCACAATGCATTTTATGACTATACAATGACTAATCAATGAGATGCAATTCCAACATACCACATGTCAATCAGCACATAAGTAGAAAGGTAGTTGATCTAAAAATGTGGTGACTGACCTAAAATCTAAACCTTCTATTTGTTGTCAACATGTAATCTAAGTCGTTCAAGTTTAGCAAGATAAAATTTCACCCGTCCATCTGAGACATTCAACAAAGAAGCAATTTAATTTTTCAATCTAATCCTTTCATCTCAATTGTCCATTTGATCTATCCATCTAAGCCGTCCATTTGGTTGCAGCTATAAATTTATGGTGTGCATGACCTTAGCCGTACTAATAAACTGATTTATGAGTTGCTTGTAATACATCCATCTACAAAAAATGACTTAAAATGACTATACAATATTGGGGTTATAGTTATAGATCTCCGTCATAGAATCTGCAAGATTAGTCCAAGGAACCAACACAATCATTATCATAATGACTATTTGGTGAAAAGATGCATCTGTTTTCCAACCCTTGCCGTATCCCTCCTTTGCCCTAAAAATTGCGGGGGTACTATTTTGTGAGCCTTGGAGCGTGAGCCCAGGAGCTTGTGAGCCTCCACTTTATGAAGTAATTTTCAGTGATTATAAGTGTTAGGACCCATGACTGTGGATTTAGGATTTAGGATGGAATTATAATTTTGAATATAAAAAAAAAAAAAATTAAAGCATTGTAAATAAGAAATGGGGCGGTATATCATATAGGGAGAAAAAACAACACATAATATGTCCTCAAAATGTATCATAGCTATACTAAGATATAGCAGAGAAGTGTCATGCAGTATCTTCATAAAGAGTATTGCTAGAAGATCTGGAAGTAGACCTCTCATCAGAGTCTGATGAGTGACCATCAGACTCTTTAGTGGAGTCATCTATGAACATCAAAACACGTGGATCTATGGAACTGATCCTAGAAGGCGGTTTAGGATCAGGCTCTGGAATTGTCTAGCTACTGCCTCAGCATACAGTGGAAGCTGAAACGGTCTAGGTAGACTTCGGCAGAATGCAGGATCTGCAAAAAAGGGTTTACGGGTAGAATCCTTCATCTTCGCAAGTTGCCTACAAATAGGAACACAACAAAATATTAGTATCAAGTAGAAAATGAAATCACATAGAAATAATTAAGAAAAATAAAAGCAAACTTACTTACTAAATCGTGAGGTCTTCACAATATAGCGGACCTCCACCTCTTCATCGTCAAGGTCAACAACAGGAGGAGCAGGTAGCATAGGTACAGGCGTTGCGTTCACAGGCATACGGATGAGAGGAGCAAGCAAGGCCTTGTAAATCGCCTTATCTTCTTCCAGGGCTAGAATGTGTCAATGTGGCGACCAGTAGCTCGGCAAGCATAAATGCTTGCCCCTGCAATGATATAGAGAGAACAAAACAAGACGGATTAGAATTCAACAAAGAGAGTAGAGTGTGAAAAAGTCCTCATCAGCAAAAAAACAAATTAGCACATCTAACCTATAGACGCGGTGCAGTCCATGACGACGTCACCAGGCAAAGTTGTCGCCTCAACAAGCATCTGCATGAAGGCACGATCCTTTTTTCTAGGACCACGCCAGGCAATGTTGCCATTCATTGCCACATCGTCCTTCCCGCAACAATTCTGGAGAACATCATCCTTGGCTACATTGACGCCAATTGCTTCGTGAGCAGGAAGGAAGTGGAACGAGAACCTGGATTTAGAACTTCCACTCCGAGATTTGACATAAAGGGACATGTTGAAACACATAGTCTGCACAAAATACAAAATTACATCAAATGACAAAAAACAATCAAATTTGAGAGTAAAACCTCCAAATCAAAGAATGGTTTAGGATTTTACCGTTTTTGAGATGTCCGAGGCTAGAGCCAGGTGAAGCCTATTCATGACGAACCAGTCAATTTATAAATGGTAACCAAATGATTTGGCGAGACTAACAACGGATGACTTGACGGGTCGGCTGTATGGGTACATGACAAGAAGACCACCCCCATCGTGTAAAAAGCTAGCAGCAAAGTCAAAGATTGCTTGGAGCTTTTCCTCCGAGAACTGATTCCAGTATGGAACGGAGGCTGGTGGATTGGAAATGCCCGGAACAGGTAGGCCCTCTGGAACATCAACAACAATCAAGTCGACAGCGAGACGCTTAGCCAAAGCGTTGTCAAAGAATCAATCCTTACTGGCGGCATGCTGCACACATGAAAAAATGGCGAAGAAAATGAGAAAAACTAGATGAGATTTAATAAACACGAAAACAAGATTAGTGCAATGTCTAGAAACTTGTAAATAATCCGTACAAGTGTACAAGCAAAACGGATAATGAGCAGGAAAAGAAATCACCACCTTCTTTAGAAATTCCACAACAAGATCGATGACGCCAAGAGAAGGACCATTTTTGGTTCCAAGTAAACTAGTGACGGACTCATTCAAGATGCACTGATCGACAGGAGCTACCGAATCCAAGTCAACAACATGGACTGGCAAGCCACGCATCAATCGCTCTTGGGCGAGCGAAAATCCTGATGAAGACTCCTTCATAGGGCCGTCACTCGTCGCTTGTTCGGCATTTGGTGTCTCGGTTTTCCTCTTCTTCCCCTTCTGCCTGCCCTTAGCCTCATCTTCTTTGGCCTTCTCTTCTTGTCGTAGTTTCTTCTTCTGTGCTGTTTCCTCCGTCTTCTTTGTTGCCTCTATCATTTTGACCTCCTTCTTCTGGTCTGATATTTCACGCCTTCTAATGGCCTTCTCCCGTGCTTCACCCTCAATGCCAACAAATTCGTCAAACTCAGGCTCTACCACTGCACTTTCCTTGATATTGTTGAAAAGAGACAACTCCTGGGGGGGGATGTAACCTAGGTTGCACTCCAAATACCAAGCACCGGCTTGGAGGTGACCGCTGGTCCAGTTCTTCACTTGAACGGCTGAGAACATACAATCGGGAGAAGAACGATTGAGCCATGTGTTGAGGAAAGGCGGCAAATCAGCCTTGGCGATGGCTCTCTTTGCATACAGCTCAAACTTGAAATACCTGAAAGATCATGAACAATTCATCATAAACAGATGAGTCAAGGAACAACAATCTCAACACAATATCCAACTAAACCAAGAGAAGCAATGTGAATACCTGTAAATTATCCTCTTCAAAACAAGATTAGAGCCTTTGAAGTCTTTAAACGAGTCTGACTTCTTGAAGGCGTCAGCCCCCTTAAAGACTCCTACGAAAGCATGCTCCCACAACCTCATCCTCCAACCATCTATGTACTCTTAAATAGACTCAGGCTCCACATCCGCATCTATATGCAGCTGAATGTTGTTGGATCAGATTATGCTGTCAAACATCTCACAGGCTTTATCTTCAATCTGTAGAATTGAAAAGAGATTAGTTGAACATGATTCAAACTAAAAAAGAAAATAAAAACACTAGAAGAAAACCCCATTTTTGCTGTCGTTGCAGTGCAACGTGCCATGTTTGTTGAGATGTCACGCGTTAAGCAGTGAACGGGTGCAAAAGAATGAATTTGATTTGATGTTGCAAAAAACGTGTGAGATTAAGTTGGAAAACAAGTAGATGTCACCATGGACAAAGATGTTTTTAACGATGTTTAAAAAAATAAGCTGATGTTTTGTTATGACATCTCAAAAAACATAGACTACCACGTCAGCATGAAGTCCATTTTCATTATGGATAAATTACTAAAAATTACTATGGTCAATGGAAAAATATTGACCTTATATAAAAAATTTAGAAAAAAGGCAATGACGTGGCATGCTTTTAAAAAAAAAGAAAAATGGATGGATGAAAATGGATGTGTTCCATGGATGAAAATAGATAGTCTTTATACAGGTGGGGAGGTGGAAGAGAGACAATTGATATGGGATATATCAAAAAAAAATTGTGTTCAAAGTGAAATGTCCACAAAAACGTTGAGATGTTTGAAACAACATCTCTATGTTTAAAAAAACATATACACGTCAAAAACAACATCATGTAAACAAGTGAAATAACCATATTCTACTTATCCCATATTGTTTGTCTTTCCATGGGCAGAGTATGGATATAAATACAATGTCCTTATCCTTCATTTTTATTAACTTTTAATGAAGTAATTCCTTCATTTGGCCATTAAAAATTCTCTTAATGGTTGATGGTAAGTTTTCTTCAATTTTTGTTGAATTCAAAAAATTTTCTTGTTCATTTCATTTTTCTAATTTATATTAAATTTTTATTGATATTGCCTTGTAGGTAGGGTATGTAGCAATTGATGTTTGAAAAAACGTGTAATTTGACGTTGCAAAAAATGTCTAATTTGACATCTCAAGAAACACCATTAAATTATTCAAATGACACAAAAATGAGCTGACGTGGCCTCCACATCAGTGACCACGTCACAGTTTCCCGCCTCCACGTCAATGACCACGTCACAATTTCCCGCCTCCACGTCAAAGACCACATCAGCAATGGCATGGATGGAAAAAAAGATGACATGGCAGTGGTCGAGCATGTGGCGCTGACATGGCGCTTACGTGGCCTCCACATGTCAACCTATGCAGACCTTTGATCACCTTGTCATGTGTGACATCAAGAAAAAACAAGCTTGAAAACAACGCGTTTTTTGTGATTTTTGCACGTTTTTTGCCCGTCAATTCAAACGGATTTTAGGAGACATCTACGTTGATTATTTCCACGTCAAACAAGACGCCGTCTCATGTTTTCTGCAACATAAAAAAAACCCTGTTTTCTTCTAGTGAAACAAAGTTAAGGAAAAGCACGATGCATACGGACGACATACCGCAGCATACCAACAGGCTTTCGATAAGAAAGCATTCAGTTTGTCGTCATTTGCTGGACGTTGTGGAAATCGCCGGGCCTCACGGGTCGGAGCGGATGAATTCATCCACTTCAGCCATTTCACTTTGTGGTTGACATGAGCATTTGATGTAGCTATTAGTTGTAACTTGTCCAAAGTCAATTCGGGAACTGTAAACAGACTCCAATGCCGTTCGATCTACAAAGAAGAAAAACCAGTTTAGTGAACTCAAAAGTCAATGGAAATGACTCACTGAAGGATTATGAACTTGGAGCAGAGAATAGTGCAGCAAAACAGTAGAATAACGAAGTGGAAGAAATGAAATAGAGAAATACCTCCAATAGCCATTCATCACCTAACGCAGGGTTGGCCACGGCAACAATCTTTGAAAGCTTTTTGTAGAGATTCCCAGTGGCATCCCTGGTAGAAACCCGCATAGCTGCCGCCACGCCTTTGTTTGTGACCTCCTCTGCAGGTGTGTCCTCGTGATATTTGCGGACAGCCAGGTCCGAAGCTACCGCAATCTCTTGCTGCACAGAATATTTCTAAGTTAGCACATTAGACAATTTGTGGTAGATGAGCACATGAAATGGAGTTTAACATGTGGTAAAGGGCGGAGACAATAAAGACCAGAAGCATGAAAATGTATCTTACTTGAAAAATGAATGATGTGAAGACCTCCAGAGGCATGGAGTACCAGGTCTTCCGTGTATTTTGCTGGCAGGTCTTCTGTTCCTCTTTGCTAAGAAGATCATTGAACTTCTCAATGGGCAAGGAACCGTACTTTTGAACTCGATACAATGTATGCACCAAGTTTGTCTTTACGTGCGAATTTTCTGTGTACCTGATGAGAAAACAAGTTCAAGTTCAATTTCCAGTGTGCCTAAAGGAAATAAGTATAAACAGTAAATCATGCAAAGGGAGAGAAACTCACTTGTTAATGTCGTGCATGACCTGCATTGTGGCTCCAACTCGTCCTTTTGTATCCAAGATGATTGAATTGACACATATGTGCCAATCCAAATCATCACCATGCAATCAAGAAATATGACGCATCCATGCTATTCGTCTGTGGTTGCCGTCACACACGTAGAATTTCGCATCTACCGGGATTTGCAGCTCTGAAAGTTTTTCCAGCTGGACATTGAAATCATCATTGACAATGTTCCAAAGGGGACCCTAATCGACTTTCTTTGCATCTGAGAACACACTTGACCGCCCGTCTTCGTTTGAAACCGACACGTAGAAAACACGAGCTCCCTCCTCATATCCATGGACAAACTCCTGTTCCAATTTAATCAAGTCACAGGATAACGTAGGCCTCACCATAGGCATTGGAACCAAACGGCACAAAGGGATTATCATGCGAGAAAGATTAGCCGGAGAAATACGCAAACTGGATATTGTGTTTACAAAATCCAACTTCTGCGTTGCCCGTATGGCATCTTCACTTTCTTTAAATTCTCCTGAAACTGGTGCACACCCCTCGCCTATGCCCCCATCTGCCTCGTCAGATTCCAATATCTGAGGTTGATCCTCCGACAGACTGTGATCAGATAAAGGGGCCACTGATGCTGAGATAACAAGGCCCTCCTGAATATACCAGCACAAGGATGTAAAGATTCAAAATGAACCTAATGAATCATATTGACTCAACACATGTGTATCACTAAGTTCCAAGGAAGACAAGGAACACAAGAAAGATTGAATTCATTATAGGGTGAACACATAGGAATTATCATATTAAGACACAACTTCAGCCTTACCGCGCCTTCTCGGAGACGAGACGACCATGACAATATAGTAGACTATGACTCGGTCCAAACATATACCTCTGTGATAAATGCATTGTCTTTGACCATATTTGCTTCTGTTGCCTCCACCATCTGAGAATTGACCAAGTAATAACAAGGGAGTTAGTTCAAATCGGAAGTCCAGATCATGTACATTCAGGAGTTGGTAATGTTTCTTAGTCACTCGGGGACGAGAAGAGATCCCGAGACGCCCCCCTCTGCACTCTGTCACCTGCTGAACAACACGTCACACACAAGTCTCCCGAGATCACCCGGCTGCCTAGCCTCTCTCGGTCACGAGAGAGATAGTCTCCACGCCACCACCTGCACCACCACTTGGGCACGATCCTGGTCGCCTCTGGTAATACACCGCAATGGCTTCAAACGTGAGGGGGAGCGAGGATTGTCTCGTCCACGAGAGAGTGATACAACGTGAGGGGTCTTGGACCTTCACCACGAATTCACCACGGGTCAACCAATGTGAGAATCCTCTCTCGTGGACAAGAGCTCTGTAGGGACTCACTTCTCTTGAGAGATGTTGGACAATACACCGCCTGCATACACAACGACGAAAGAAAAAAAGAATACCAAACTCAAGAAAGGGGAGTTTCAGTCTCCCTCTCGGGGACGAGAAGGGATCCCGCGACGCCCTCCTCTGCACTCCGACACCTGCTGCTACAGCCAGTCAGAGATACAAGTGTCCCAACATCACCTGTTGGCCCTGCCTCTCTTGGTCACGAGAGAGATAGTCTCCACGCCACCACCTGCACCACCACTTGGGCACGATCTTGGTCGCCTTTGGTAATACACCGCAATGGCTTCAAACGTGAGGGGAAGCGAGGACTGTCTCGTCTACAAGAGAGTGATACAATGTGAGGGGTCTTGGACCTTCACCGCGAATTCACCACGGGTCAACCAATGTGAGAATCCTCTCTCGTGGATGAGAGCGTTGTAGGGACTCACTTCTCTTGAGAGATGTCGGAAGATCCACCACCTGCATAGCCAACCGCGGAAGAAAAAAAGAATACCAAACTCAAACAAGGGGAGCTTCAATCTCCCTCTCGGGGACGAGAAGAGATCACGAGACACCTTCCTCTGCACTCCGTTACCTGCTGCTAAAACAAGTCACAGATACAAGTGTCCCGAGGTCATCCGACGGCCCTGCCTCTCTCGGTCACGAGACAGATGATAATGCAAAACTAACCTGAAAAATTGTTTCCACGGGGAAATCAAGACGAGTTGATCGAGGAACACGTATCGCTAATCCATCCCGACCGGGTTATTCTGGTGATGCACTCTCGCCGCAGAGACCAGAATTCTGAGGGAAACTATCTAGGAACAATCTGAGTACAGCCCACCGTTGTGAATGCTGATACTTTAGGTAGAGGCTATCCGCGAGACGCAAATCAGAGTGGAAATCAATCTCCAAGCCATTCCTAACCCTAGTCTCCCATGGTCTGATGCCCCGCCGTGGTATCCCGTCCACTAGTTATGGTTCTGGATCAATCTTTGCTGCAGCGGTAATTGGGAACCCTAATCCTTGATACGTTGCGAGACTAGAAGTGAGGGGTGGACATCTTGTTCGTAGGACTGTTCCGGGAGCGGGGACACTATGAGAGGAATCCAAACCCAAAGTTTGCACCATGTCCTAACCCCACTACACGGAATTAGGAAGCGACCAACCCAAGGGAAAATGCAGTTGGAGGGAAAAAAGGCTAACCTAAGACTCCACCGCTCGGGGATCTGGCGGAAGTACAGCTTGGTTGGTGGCGGCGGTTGCTGGTGTCAAGCGGCGATGATTTGCTCTCCCGCTCCTCGTGTCTATTTCGGCAGCCTGCACTCCCTCAATCCGTTGTTGGTACAGCGATTAAACGCAGCGCGTGGAGGAATCAATTTCTCTTTGAGGTAACGAAGGAGGCCTCGGATTTCAGGCGATGTACAGCCATACATTGGAGATCCAAAGTCTTTGTACGGATTCGGGTGGATGAAAACGAATGTGCTTCATTTTTGATAGGTTGTGCGCCGCAAACTATGTTTCGCGTCTAATATAATAGCATGGCAGATCTGGCAGCTGTGATCCCTACGAAGGAGAATTCTCAAATGAATCAAATTTTCATATAACATAGGAAGACTGAGGTGCAGATTTTGATGGACTTACATGGATGATTTCCTGCGTTTGGGCAGCCTTCTCGCCGTCAAGAGTCTTCTGCATGAACGGATTATTTGATTCAACTGATTCTAAAAGTGGAGGCTTCCGGAGGTTTGATGCTTCCTGGATGTTCTCCCTAGTCCAAGATTTTGGATCCCTACATAATAACAGCTCGCGTGCTTGTTTCGCCCTATTCTTTCTTACCCTCTTTAACTCTCTCGAACTACAAAAATATAGCTTATTTTTTTTTCTCTTGCATCTCTTTTCCCTACTTGATTCAGTCCTTGATGTTGCTGATGGCGTTAGCATCTATGAGACCTGCTCCAATATTGTAGGCCTAAGGAAATACATACTAAAAGAACTACTATATTTTAGAAGCTATTGAACATCAATTACATCATCCTCTTCTAAATTTAAAAGAGTTTCTCAATCCTTAATGTTATCTTTTATATGATAGGAGGCTGTCTTCTGACGTAATGAATCGTAGTACAAGACAATTATTGTCATTACTTATGATTCACACTTCTACGATTTCGTTCGTGAAGGATTTCCGTTTCCGTGGTAATTCTATTTCGGTTTCCTAAAATGATCTTAGTGGATTCTCATATTATATTGATAGCTTTATTCACTTTCATCTACTTTACGTACACAACTACATATTCATCTAAATCATTAATACCTCTCCGTTTAGGTACTGCTATCGTATTCATGATTTATATCTTCTATGATTTTATGGAAATTAAAGGCCTTCATTGTGCGCAATCTGTAGGCTCTCTGGTACATGTCAGTGCAGACTAGAATTTACAATTGCGGGGATCAAGATATCTCAAGTTTACTGTCATATAATTTGAACGTATGCGCCGGTATTCTGGGATTTGAGTATTTCCAAGTGCAAGCATGTTTAAATTACATTATGATTATAGTTGAACGTTAAAAAACCCGTTTCTCTATACACTTGTAGTGTTCTCAAGTACTCAACGAAATGTTTGCCGCTTCTTGGTTGTTATTCTCTTTTTCGTTCGACCTCATTTCTTGAATTGTGACATGATGGCTTCTATTAGAGCCCATAGACACGAAGTCCCTCTTCTTCTGCGTCTGAATGCTGGTGGTGTAGCAGAGATTACAAGCCACTTGATTCACGTCCGATATGGTTTCTCGCAGTGCTCAATCTATGTGGAAGAGGAGATTCTATCAAATTCGGGAACTCTTCTTCACTCTGTTCTTATGGCTAAGACTCAGACTGACCAAGGGGATTTGTGGATTTTGCCAGTGGGTCGTTATAGGGCATTTGGATTGTCCTCTAATGTAATTGCTGGTTCTACAGAGGTGTTGACACCACAATCTGATGCATCAACTGCACAAGCTCCGTTTCTTAGAGTAGTAAAAGTCGAATCAAGATGTCTTCTTCAGTCACATGATGAGACGGGAAGTGGTAACGTTCCTGTACGTCAAGGAGGGACTTTGAGTCCAATAGTTGAGTTGTCAAGCGACTCCGAGGACGGGACGCTATATATGAGTCGTAGGTCTCCATCAATATTATACACACCAGAAACTTCGACAATGCCTACTGCATCTCAGTCTTGTTCTGTTCGTGAAAGTAGTCCTGCTAGTTCGAACCTCTCATGCCCTCCTCTCTATCCAACTGGTCGTTCATTCCCTAGTGTGATGCAGTGCCTCCAGAAACTGGCGAATATTAGAGGGTCTAGAAATGAGCTAGCGCATCTCAATTTTAAAACCATTGATCACCAGAAGGTCCAGTTCCTCCCTACGAGTTTCGATGGTGATATTGTTTTTGAACTGCCTCCATGCAGATCATCTACTTCTTCGTGTTCTTCTAAGAACATGAATGGCATGGATAAATGCTACGATGGTCATACTTGGTGTCGTACCATGACTTCAAACATTCACAATGATTTAGGGTTGAAGTTCAGGAAGTCCTCTTGTGCTGGTTATTTGGTTTGCAGTAATAGTGCCTGCGATTATTTGAAGAGGTGTTCCAAAAGGAACGAGACAGAGTGGTTTGGGAACACTAGTACTCCATTCCAAATGGGGACGATTCCTTCTAAAGATTCTACAGTAGTTTGTAGAGTTTGCAAATTAACACCGACTTGTGTAAATTTCTGTGACGCTCGAATTTACTATGTTATCGGTGCAGCTGACATGACGAGGGCTTGCATTCATCTAGGAAGTCATAACCACCCAGTTGCAGATGGTCTGTGTAGAGCTTCCATGAACACCATCTCTGGACTTATTGAGCAAGAAGTGAAAAGGACTCCTACTGCTAAAGCGTCCGCCATTGCAGTGGCTGCTAGTAAAGAGTTTTTGGACACATTCCTTGTTCATGCAGGTGACGGCCCGAAAGAAATGCTAAGGGGGAAGGCCTTGGATGATGTTATGGACAAGTTCCAGATTCTTAGTTCACCAAACGTTCAGAACATCATTGCATCCTTCCGCAACACCGTCAATGGAGGAGGGGAGATAGATCGCATATTGACAATGAAGAAACAAGCGAAAATGGAGTTCATTCATGACAATGTATTCCCTGGACAGGGACAGGAAAAGGTGTACCTTTTCAAGATGCTTGTTGATGGGCCAGCGAGCGGAGTTGACCTTGTCAGGCGGATGCAAGTAGGAGGAGATCTGGCCAATTCCTGGCTCATGTTTGACCATGTCAAACGTGTCAAAGGTTGGACAACTATTGCCTGCCATGTTTACGACTCTGCCTATTGCAAGGTGATGACAATTGCAGTATGCGATAAGCAGTCAGAAGATACGGAAGGTCAAATCATCATGTGGCGTTGCCTTAATCGAGTGATGGAGAAGAACAGTTTCTCGAATCCTAACTTCAAAGGCCTCATGGCGAATGGTGCTCAAGCGAATTGGAACGCTGTTCGAATTGTATAGGGCACTGGCAACCCAAAGGACAAGATGATTGATCGGGAACGGACGTGCCTTTTTCATTGGGCAACCTCCATGAAGCAACACATTGAGAGACTTATCAAGCTTGAGTTGCAATGTCAGCATGTTCGGCTGTGTAGATCATACAAGGATGCAAAGACATTAAAGGAGGCTGAAAGTAAATATTTGCAGATTAAGGCATGGTGGTACTCGTCCGGTGCAGCATCTATTGAATCTCTGAGGGAGCTTGAGCTCTGGTTGGCATTCTGGCACTTTAGATACCGACAGTGGGGTGGTTTCATGGAAACGGTTAGTTTCTTACTTTATTTGAAGTACTTCACACTTGCTCAAGATGACCACCGAGTTCTGATTTTTATATTATATGTAATATGACGTCTTTAATTCTTGCAGGAATTGTCTTCAGATGAGTTGGCTGATATGCCTTCTTGCAACTTATCTGAAACAGTACACAACAAATGGCTCCAAGCGTCTGGGAAGCGCGGCACAGACTTATATGCTGCGACATGCAACGACTGGGTGAGAGCTTTTATGCAAATGACAAACTTTCGAGTGTATCTCACTGGCAGCCCGTCTGGATTCGGCCCATCTAGGCAGGACTTGAAATTGAAGAGGGCAATTGCATCTATGGATGGAAAGAGAATCACCGACGCCCTATGTAGTATGCTTGGTGCTGAGGAGGTTTGCACGCGCATACCTCATTTGGAAGGAGAGGAAGTCTTTGGTTTGTCTAAGCGCCCGGGTGATGTACCTATTGCCTATTGGGTCTGAGGGTGATTCTCATTGCCCGAACAAGGTGAATTTTTCCCATCCCCGAGTACAAAGTCGATCTACTGATCTTTCAAATGCGAATCAAGTTGATGCCACTCCTGAAACCCCTCATGTTAAGCATGTACTTGAGATTGATTGTGACCCATCAGAATGGCACATATCTCGTCTTTCTGTGAAGTCCAAGAAGAAGTGTCATGCCATTCAGTCGCAAACAGAAGTGAAGTGCAAAATGACCATAGTTAGAGGCTCTAGAGCCACTGCTGTTCCAATGTATAAGGGGCAGAAGCGCGAGTTCAAAGGCACAAGAGTGGAGACAGACGAGTTTTGGTTCTGTCCGGACGACATTAAGCGTTGCGTGATGGGACCTAGGAGGTCTCATGTCCTTAGTCGACCACGAATCCCGAATATTTGGCCAGTGTTGATCGGCACGGCCCTCACCTCTGAGGAGATTATTCTCTTTGAAGAGGCAGGGTTCCGCCTCCAGGAGCGTCCGTCTATGTCTCCACGACGCCTGGTCACTTCCTCCAACCTTTTTGAGGTTATAGAATGGACTTATGCAAGACCACCTCATGCTGACAAGCCCCCATGTATTCAGAATGGAAAAAGCATCCGTAGGAATGACAGGGCACCTACTGATGATCACCGCAACTAGTGGGAGAGTGCCAGGAATGTGACCGGAATTATTCTTGGAGTGACCATCTTGCCGTATCCGGGACTTGGAGCTGTCATCACTCTACAATTTGGCGTAGAACCTCACCACATGATATATCGCATCAGTCTGTGCAATTTTTCAGCTTGCACATGCCTGTACTTCACCGGTATGATATCTGCATCCATTGGAAAGCGAGGGAAGTATGTCAATTGCAAACATTTGTATTACATCTTTCGGTTTTTGTGCAAGTCTGACTTCAAGAAAGACAAGTTCATTCATGCTCCAAGCATGAGTATGGATGAAGTGATGAAACTTCTTCAATCTGCGGGGATGATTAAAAACAATGTCTAATATTGCAGTATGAGGGCTAGAATTTGCTATACTAGAATACTTAGAATGTGGACGACTCTATGTATCCAATTAGCAGGAAATGCTTTTAATGTATGAACATCTTTCTTCTATCTGTTGATTCTTTAAAAAATGCAAGTATATCCAATATTGAAGATTTTCTCTTTTGTGACCTTTTTGTGCATATTCCAAAGTGATTCATAAATGCAATGTGTGCTTTCAGTGTGTCATAAATACTAAACCATGGATGGCATGAAATTGGATTTTTATGGAGACTTGGTGAAGAAGCACGTACACTAAATATACAATATAAGCTGAAAATAATCCGTTTAGGAAATTTTTTAACACTTCTCTGTAGTAATTTTTTCTAAACTGCGCCATGGTCTAGCAGCCAAATTAGACGTCTTGGTACCAAAAGTAGAATTTCAGGGGAGTATCTTCGCGATAGAATCCAGCGAGAATTTTGTAAACTGCTCCATACTTTTGTGCCCTCATTTGCCGTCTCGGTACCAAAAGCACTATTTCATGAGAGTAATATTTGCCACAGATATTTAGGAATCCCATTACAATCTAAAAAAGGGTAATCTTTTTGGTCCCCGGATGGACAATTAACACTGAATTTTCAATCCTGTAAATCACTTATAGAATCACACAAAATGCAGCAACCAAAAGTGCTACACCTAGGGTCCCAAGTGTCTGAACTGAGGCCCCAAGTGCTACATAGGATTAACACTAATCCGCAGGTACTGTGAATAAGTAGTCTAAGTCCTTTTATATTAGTTTATTTTTAAAATTCCAAGTTTGTATTCTATTACAATTAGTAAATGAAATGGCAATAGTCGTCATCACCAGAAATAATTTTTAGAACTTAAACACATGAAATCCAGAAATTAAAGACGGACGTAATTGTCTATTACAATGGTGCATGGGCGGCATGGCAGTCAACTCACGCCGATCTTTAGCTTGTCTAATCATGTATCTGAAGTATTCTTCTATTAGCTTATATTGATAATCCCAATCAATATGGGATAATCAAAGGTCACCGATTTATATATTGAATGTACCTATAAAGATTGTAGGAAGAAAAAAATTAATATTTTGAATCTGGTCATAGGTCCACGGTAATAGGTCCACGGTGCCAGGACCACAGCCATAGGTCCACTATAATAAGTCTGTAGATTTACTATTTCCTACCTAGAATTTTGAAATATATTCGGGTTTTCTTTTCCTAACACTAAAAAATATGAATGTTTTTGAAAGTCGATCTTTGGGCTCACAAAATGTACGCTCACAGCTCTTAAGCTCGCATTTCTAGGCTCACAAACTAGCGTCGTTGTAAAAATTGAGAGCCATTAGATCTAAAACCATTGATTTAAGCCGTTGATATGATATACAAATACAAATACAAATACATGCAATGGATACAGATACAAATACAAATACATAAGACAAATAGTTACGGCAATATACCATATTGATTGCATATCCCATGTAATTTGAAATTACAAATATGTATGGTTACTTAGAGTTGGGGTTGGAAATTAAAAAATATATATATATATTTAAATTGGGTTTGAATTGGGTTTGTGACCTTTGCTTTACTATCTACTCAGAAGATAGGTTACATACGATTATTGTAGATGACAAATCAAAGTCTCAAACCTTCATTTTTAATTAAAATAAACCAAAAAGCCTGAAATTTACATACTATCCACTATCTTCAAAAAATACAATCAATTTGTAGCCATTAATTTCAAACAATCATAGTTTACTACTACCAAATGACTACGCCTGTACCACACGGTTGCTAACAACAAAGTTTTCACACAGAACCATTCATTGCATCCTTTCTGCTATGATATCATCATGTTGCCATCCACTTGTCCATGAAATCACTGTTCAATGACTCCACTGTCAATGAGGCTAGTTTTTGCTTCCATTTCTATGCCTACAATCACTCTTTAGTTTCTTAGGACACGCAGTTGTTGGATGGTAAAGAGGGTATTTTCAAATTTTGAATTAGTGAAGATTAATATACATAATATTGTACAAAAGATCATATGAAAAGAAAAATGCCCCAAATATATATTTTTTATTTATAAGAAGATGCTTATTATTATTAACTTTGTATTATAATATTGTTGGGGATTTCAAAGTAGATATGAATAAGTCTCTTTATACATATGCATACATATTAATACAATGGTTGAAGGTCGCCAAAGAAAAAAATAGGTTACGTGTTGGATCTCAAGGTCTTATTTTAAATTTCACTACACATGAAGCAATCTAGAACATTTATGGATAAGGAGCAAATAACAAGTTAGCTAGTGTAGTTTTATTAATGTAATCATTTTATATTAATTTACATAATTTTTTTGACTTTAGACTTGCATTTGGTTTTAGAATACATTTATCAAATTAGGATTTGAATAATCGATAGGATGAATACCAATTGTACCTTGTAAGATTTTATGAAATGTAGAGCATTAGATTGGTTGTGCAGTTTATGTAGTTTCTAGTAGTGCATTTATACTAACTCTATTAACAAATACATTAAAATAATATTTACTAATTTCATTCCAATTTTATAAAAGAGTTCTAAGAAAATAAAATGTAACCCTCAATTTAATAGAGGTCTCTATGATACAATAATTCTTGGCAATCATCATTAAAATGAAGCAAAATTATATTAATGCAAGAAGTTTGTGTAGGTTAGTGAGATGGACTTGTAGAAAGATGGTTATATAAGTAGTGAATCAACATTGCATGTGATTGCCAATGTTGTGAATTTGTACCTATAAAATGCTTGTATAGGACTTTAGTCTTCACTTCATCTTTAGTTTTGAGTTGATCTCTAAATTGCCCCATCACCCAACTTTAACTATGCAAAATTCATATAATGACGTATTGTGAAAATTGAGTACTTTGTTCAACTCTTGACCGTGCAACTATAAATGCAGGGTTAAAGTAATTATATTAATTTAGCAATTTTTCAAAAATTATATGGGATTACAATGTTCATCATATAGTCTTTTTCATAATTGTAATGTAATATTGTTGGGTATATGATACAAATGAAAATACATTCACTACATGCCCCCTAGGCCAAATGCTAAATGTATGATAATTGATTACTGTAAATTGTAAGTTGGAATTATTTTTGTAACTTTATTGTATGTTTTGTGTGTCTTTTGAGGAATTTTGTTAAACTAGTGGGTTGTCAAAGTCCTAATTTGGTTATTTTAGAGAGTATTTTGACCAATTAGGAGTTATTTTTGCGACTTGTTTTTAGGAGTTTAATAGGATGATGTGGTAGTTTTGCCAAGTTGGTGGATAATGTGGCCTAGTTGGAATGGAACTTGTGTTCAAGCCAACTTGGAATGGGAACGGTTAGTAATTGACAATTATTTGTTGTGGAGCAATTCCAATTTGGTAGTTGTTGTTGGTTAGGTCGTCTCTTTCTATGAAGTAACCGTCAGCTTGCATCCTATTAAGGATGGTTCTTCTTCATTTTTCTTTTACCCATTGTTGAAGAAGTCCAATGCTTGTTTTAGCTAGTCGAGTTGTGTAATATCTTGTTGTTTTCATGTGTGTGATGTGATGGAGAGATTGTGTTTGAGTAAGCCAGTTCACTATAAGAAAACAGGGTTCTTTTTATGTTGCAGAAAACATGAGACAGCGTCTTGTTTGACGCGGAAGTAATCAGCGGAGATGTCTCCTAAAATCCGTTTGAATTGACGGGCAAAAAACGTGCAAAAATCACAAAAAACGCGTCGTTTCCAAGCTTGTTTTTTCCTGATGTCACACATGACAAGGTGAACAAAGGTCTACAAAGGTCGACATGTGGAGGCCACGTAAGCGCCATGTCAGCGCCACATGCTCGACCACTGCCACGTCATCTTTTTTTCCATCCACGCCATTGCTAATGTGGTCTTTGACGTGGAGGCGGGAAACTGTAACGTGGAGGCCACGTCAACTCATTTTGTGTCATTTGAATAATTTAATGGTGTTTCTTGAGATGTCAAATTAGACATTTTTTGCAACGTCAAATTACATGTTTTTTCAAACATCAATTGCTACATACCCTACCTACAAGGCAATATCAATAAAAATTTAATATAAATTAAAAAAATAAAATGAACAAAAAAAAATTCTAAATTCAACAAAAATTGAAGAAAACTTACCATCAACCATTAAGAGAATTTTTAATGGCCAAATGAAGGAATTACTTCATTAAAAGTTAATAAAAATGAAGGACAAAGACATTGTATTTATATCCATTCTCTGCCCATGGAAAGACAAACAATATGGGATAAGTAGAATATGGTTATTTCACTTGTTTACATGTCGATGTTGTTTTTGACGTGTACATGTTCTTCTAAACATAGAGATGTTGTTTCAAACATCTCAACGTTTTTGTGGACATTTCACTTTGAACGCAATTTTTTTTTGATATATCCCATATCAATTGTCTCTCTTCCACCTCCCCACCTGTATAAAGACTATCTGTTTTCATCCATGGAACACATCCATTTTCATCCATCCATTTTTCTTTTTTTTGGAAAGTATGCCACATCATTGCCTTTTTCCTAAATTTTTTATATAAGGTCAATATTTTTCCATTGACCGTAGTAATTTTTAGTAATTTATCCATAATGAAAGTGGACTTCATGCTGACGTGGTAGTCTATGTTTTTTGAGATGTCACAACAAAACATGAGCTTGTTTTTTTAAACATCGTTAAAAACATCTTTGTTTACGGTGACATCTACTTGTTTTCCAACTTAATCTCACACGTTTTTTGCAACATCAAATCAAATTCACTCTTTTGCACCCGTTCACTGCTTAACGCGTGACATCTTAGCAAACATGGCACGTTTTGGTTCAACGACAACAAAAACGGGGTTTTCTTATAGTGATTAAAGGAGGTAGTGGGATTTGATTCTTCTTTGTGAATGTGCAAGGTAAATTATATAAACTTGCACATGTATTGTGGGATTCTATGAAAGATTCTACAAAAGGTTTTGAAATTTTTGATAGTCAAAAGATATTCTTTTAGACAGTCAACCACCAAAATTCACAATGGAAAATTTGTAGAAATTATTTGAGGTGCAGTAAAATCTCACTAAGAATTAGCATAGC
Organism: Antitrichia curtipendula; assembly: GCA_951230915.1. Lineage (NCBI taxonomy): Eukaryota > Viridiplantae > Streptophyta > Bryopsida > Hypnales > Leucodontaceae > Antitrichia > Antitrichia curtipendula. The sequence goes on along the minus strand of OX579636.1, from coordinate 6,448,971 downwards.
TTTTTTTATGTTAATAATTCACTCCAACAAATTTTGTGGCATTTCAATAGTCAGAAGTATCAAAATTGGCAAGATCCTCCAAAATTGGCAAAATTAAGAATTATTTGTAGAGTTGATTGGTGTATCAGGAGCACACCGAGTCAGATTGAAATCAAAGTGGGATCTTTTCCTACTCCTTTACACCTACGAAAGAGCCTAGACTAGTTACTTTTTAAAAATAATTCCAACTTTACAATTTACATAGCCCTATACAAACTTGGTCCTCAACTCCTTGCAAACATCCTACTTGAGCATCTTCTTCTTGCTTCACTTGGCTAGAGGTTTGAAACAATCTGCAACTATGGATTCATCTCTTCAATCTTTAACTTTTTCGGCAATTTGGAACGCTCTTCTCAAAGCGCCACATAATCGAAATAAATTGCTTTTACTAGTCCATGACTAATACCCAACTCCTTGCATGCATCAAAGATCATTACTTTATAGGCTCCAACAAAAATTGAGTGATACACATCAGCTCCAACACCCTCATCCTCCATGCACCATGATTATAGTGAATGTTATTGAAAGTTGTCATATTGGAATTGAATTTGATTCCAATTCAATACTAAGTCATTTTGGCCTCTTCTTTTTGCTTAAAATGATTTATTTTACTTTGAAGTATAATAAATAAATTATTTGAATAATTTTAATTAATTGAGTGTCAACATATTTATATGGTTACTATTTTTGTCATAATTAATTTACAATTTAAGTCATCCGTTAAAATTTTGATATTTTTTGGATGAAAATTAAAAAATACATTTTAATTGACAAATACTATAAATATCATTGAAAATTAGAAAAATTAAAATGATACATAAAATTGCCTTTGAACTTTGGTCTTTTGTTTCCATTATTCTTAAGGAATTTTTTTATCAAATTAGAAAAATTGAACAAAATAAAAAACTTTGTATTCCAAGATTCCAAACATATATATTTATTTCAAAATGAAAAATGCAATAATTATTATAAAATGCATGCTTAATAAGGATTTTATTGGATCACTGAAATTTTTATGTGACTTTTTATTTCCATTGTTACATGCATTTTGAAGAATCACAAGCACATTCATCATGATAAAATTCTTCTATTTATGATGTTCTATATAATTGCTCATAATCACTTGAATTTTGAAAGTCTCATTATAAGATTTAATAGTATTTAATAGAATATTCATCATACTTGTTTTTTTCTTCTAAAAGATTCGTTTCATAAGATACATTATTTATCATTACTTTGTCTTCGTTTCTTGTTTTATTTTCTAAACAATTATATTCTTTTAAAATTTTATTATGGGCCCCGTTGGAAACGCAGACGCTCCCAACATTGGGAACATCGGCGTTTCCAGCGAGGAACGCCCGGTGCGGGAACGTCATTAAAATTAGGATTTCAGCCCTTGTCCCGCAGAATCTTCAGACTGGCACGAAGCTTCTTCAACGCAAGCATTGTCATACAAACAGTTTTAAGCATGTTGATTAAGTCACATCCAACCTCCCGCTCAAGCAGTGAGGCATCAGGACAAGCTTTCTTACTTGGAGTATCAATTGGAATATTAAAAAAATCTCATCCAGCTATCTTGAAATATAGGCATTTTCTAGCCCAATCACTAGATAATATGCGCAATTGTTTTGAAGCATCCAGGACAAACACCGTATATCATACCTGCCTCTCCATATTGGCAGTACGAGCAAAGTCTATAAACTCTAGAAAATAGTGAATGAGGAATGCAGAACATAATTTACCTGCACAAGAAATTTAAGTAGTAGAAGCATCAAATACAGAAATGCAAATGAGCAGGTCACCAAACTGTGGGGAAAGTCACCTATGAAAGCAAAGTCCTGCAGAATATAATTTAGTATGAAAGGTTTGAGAGAGGAGCTTGAACAATAGGTTCTCATAATTACCATTCGTCCTCACACTTCAGGAAAAATTTGATGTTCATCAATTCTCATATAATTCTTGACCTGGAAAAAAGGGAGTTTTCCTTAGGAGAGAATACTCTTCTATGATGAGTTGATCTAAAATAAATCAGAAAGTGAAACAATGCCTAGCTCTTCCAATTGCTTCACTTGCAAATTTTCACATGAGAAAGAGGTTCTATGCTATCTCCGCTCAGTTCTCGAATCAATTTCGACAGAAACAAAGATCGTTGCATTCACATTGCTACCGTGATTCTAAAATTCTAAAATTGCGCAACCGACCACCCCACACCGACAATTGAATGAACCAACAACAGAAATTCACCTTGCCACCGGGTGCGCAATGGATGCAAACTCTGAAGCCTCATCAGTTACAGTCAACACTCTCTGCACCAAATTCTCCTTTGGAGTTGCATTCGAGGCCAGGCAGTGCTCCATTGGGACCCAATGCGCAGCACCAAGGCCTCCAGTGAACATGACTCCACCAATCCGATTCACTCTGAATTAGGGCTTTATTTTTTGACTTTATAGTACTCACAAAAAAATAATTTAGCTAAAAATGATGACAATTTATGAATTTTTTCGCCAAAAAACTTCAAATTAAGAAAAAATCTTGGATGAAATCTCCAAATTGTGGATAGAAACAAAATTATAGATATGTGGTATATATTAATATGATGTTTTCTATCCAATATGTGGATGAATGTTGAAATTTGGAGCACCACTTTAACATTTTATACTACCACTTTTGCACTTTATAAAAATGAAAGAGCATTGATTTTGAGCTTTGCGCGTATTTCATCTTCAGCTGTAGGAACATAGTTTCAATGTCAACAACATTCTAAAACAGAGACTTTCCCTGAATCCAAATAGCAAAGTGAATCCTTCTTTTAGCAAAACGCCATTACCTGTAACCTAATTTATACAATATAAAATCATTACTTCAAATCTGACCTATTGATTCAGATGAGTTTCAATAGTTCATTGCAGAATTGCTTTGTTTCATTTTTCCAAGTTCTGAGTGAAACATTTTCATCATAACGAAACTAACAAGCGTGGCTCAACAATTGGGGGTTACAACATGTATCAATTCATGCTGGAATATTGAAAATAAGCTGGATGTCAAGACTAGTCGGAGATTCCAGGGAACAACAACCCATCCTTAGTGATTACTTGGTACTTCCGTTTGGTTTCCTCATCCGGCCAAATTTGTATGGGACGACTGGACGTTATTTGAGAGACGCATCAACCATGCTATGAATTCCCATAACTGGTTGTTGAGTTTTCAACGCTCACGTGGCACCGTCCCATTGGCAACCCATCACCATTGCCATTACAAGTTGCAACTCATAACCTTCTCTCCTTTCAACTTGCTTCCTACACCCTTAGATATCTAATACTTAACTGATCAACCTGATTACAAAAGTGTTGAATTTCTGGTGCTTTGTCACAATTTGAGCTAGATTAGATCTTCTTGCTAGAAAGACACAAATATTTTGTAAGTTATTATTGAAAATCTCCTAAAAAGGTCATTACTTAAAATGTTATCTCTAGGACTATACTTAAAACACCCCTTTCTCTTGTAGTGATCTGAGCAAAATACTCTCAAAGATACTGACAAAAACATCTAGACTAAATGGTTGTTTGTTAAGGGTATTGTGGGCAACCAGGCACCTATGTGGTTATTTTCCAGTGTTAGTTTTAAGTATAAAGACTATTCATGAATAAAAAATTAAAATCTTTATAATAGATTCAAATTATTTTTAATATATATTTTTGAAGGTGATTCTCGAGGGCCCACACGTCTTGTTTCTACTGAATTATTTAAATTAGCCAATTTTTGTTTAACAAGGACAAAATTATTATATAAATAATATATCATATCTTTGAGCTCATTTGTATTTTTATCTTTTAATTGAATGTATTCATTAAATTTTTTTTTTGTAAAACATTTTTTTTTTTATGAATATTGATTTAAACATGAAGATCATGCTTTTCATTAGAAATAATCATAAATTTATTATCTAAATTTTCTAGTTCTGAAGATAATACATCCAATTTCTTTTGCATAATAAATCTTGAATTAAATCCTTATTGATCTTACTTGTAGAGAAAAATATTGTTGCCATTGATAAAAAAAAATTGTAACTGCAACATAGTCATTTTTGTTGAATAATTAGCTTCCAATTGATTCATCTTGAGCTTTGAAGTTACTTCATCCTTTTCAATTTTTTTTTTTCAGTAATTCTTCTATCTCAAGTCTCAAACGTATTTCAATATTTGACATTTTTTAATTTTCTTCCAATGCTTTTGATAAATCATTTGATTTTGTAGATAATTCATTTTTAAGAGATTCAATACACAATTCATTGTTCTTTTGGTTGTATTGAGCATCATTTCTAATTGTCAAAAGATTTCCCTCAGCCTTGTTACGTTGTGCAATTACTGAATTATATATAGTTTTCCAATAGATTTCTTGTTCATCGAATTTTTTTGTCAATTCTTTTACTTGATTCCTCACTGAATTTGATTCCTCCAAAGCATAATCAATTCTAGATTTAACATCATTTCTTGTAAATTCAGGCTCCAATGGACAAGATTGAATAGACATACTTGGAACTTCCATATATGGATTAACCCCTAAACATCGGAGACTATGTTTTCACCAAAAACAGTCCAAAACTGCCATTTTTGATACAAGCACCAAATTTTAGATAAAAAAACATTTTTGGACCAAGTAACCGTAGGATCTTGTAGTAAACTAGTTTGGAAATATGTGGAAAAAAATTCAGAATTTTTCACCGTGTAGATCGCAAGATTTTAACGTTTGAAGTGACAAAACTCATTTTTTTAGCCCTGTAAAAATACGGGCAGCTGCACTTCACAAGGTCACATTTGTATGAAAAAATCTCCAAAATGATTGTGCTTCTTTGGATTAATTTTTCAAGTCAAGTTGGCTACATGCTTAAAAAATTTTAGATCATTTGGAATTGTACAACATATAGAAAAAGTATAGCAAGTAGAAAGAAGTAGAGAATGATTCAAAACACTAAATTGTTAAGAATTTAATTATAAAATTGAAAAATTCTAATCCCAAAGGTGGTAATATATTAATAAACAATTTATATTATATGCTTCTTTTTTTTCAAAAAATATTAAAAATTGAGTTAAATTAAGGACTCCAAAGTTTATTTTTGAGTAGGAAATCCATAACTACCCGCAAACTAGAGCACCTCATAACTTTCAACTCATAAATCAAAATGGAATGATTCAAAGCTTTCCAAGTATATACAAATCTAAAGAGCCAATTTCAAATTTTTATTTTGAAAAAAGTTTTTTTTTAGATTTTTTAGATTTTTTTTTGGGCTGCCCGTCGAGCATTGAAAATTACAGATCATGCAATAACTTTTGAACAATGAAGTCAAAAGTTATGAAAATTGTTGGGCCTTAAAGATAAACCTCGTCTCCATATTGTGTGAAAATTTCAGCAACAAAAAACAAAAACTCCATACGCAATGAGCTGCCCAAAAGCGCTATGTTGCCAAAAAAGGCAGTTTGGACATTTAGGGGTTAACATTCATTTGTCTACCATAACTTCAAGATAAATATGTGATTTTTTACTTCTTTTTGAATAATCCATCATTTTATTTGGAAGCAATATCCAATAGATTAAAATTCTCTTAATGTACTACACCCATGTCAAGTAAATGAATGTAATAAAAGACCATTTTGGTGTCAATAGTTTAAAATTAGACCTATTAGCAATTGAATTTTTTTTGTAAATTTTTACCAACTTACTACATTGTCTCCCCGGCAGCAACGTCAAATGTTGAAGGAAAATAATGAACTATTTGGGAATTATCCATTTAGTATAATAAGTTCGTTCCAAGGGAATGGTCAAGTAGGAATCTATGCTAATAGATTCAATATTTAAAATTGAAATATCTCAATTTAAATTCAATAATCTAATTTGAAATTTCATAGCCAAAAACATTGCTACAACGACACTTCACTCAATTAATTTTGCAATTCAAACAATTAACTTAACACATACTTCAACACTCTAACTGCTAATTCAACAACACAATCACATTCACATTCATCATATGCACAACAAGCAACCAATTTGGTATGTAATTTTACTTTGATTAACCAAATTGATAATTTAAATCACCGTTACAAAAATATGAGTTCATCACAACGGCCTACTCATCTTCGTACACTTCTCACAATCAACTTTAAAACTCTCTCAGCCTCTTTCTCCACATCATAAAATCACTCTCTCACTCGTTCTTCACATAAAAATCTTGTAACATCAACATATTTTATTTTTCTCAAATTATCCAAAGTAAACTTCCATCACATGCAACATCTCCCTCTTCAAATTATCAATTGATCCTTTAATTACAGCTCCACCAAATAGGACTTCTCAAATTTCCGACCAACCACTATAAGAAAACCCCATTTTTGCTGTCGTTGAACCAAAACGTGCCATGTTTGCTAAGATGTCACGCGTTAAGCAGTGAACGGGTGCAAAAGAGTGAATTTGATTTGATGTTGCAAAAAACGTGTGAGATTAAGTTGGAAAACAAGTAGATGTCACCGTAGACAAAGATGTTTTTAACGATGTTTAAAAAAACAAGCTCATGTTTTGTTGTGACATCTCAAAAAACATAGACTACCACGTCAGCATGAAGTCCACTTTCATTATGGATAAATTACTAAAAATTACTACGGTCAATGGAAAAATATTGACCTTATATAAAAAATTTAGGAAAAAGGCAATGATGTGGCATACTTTCCAAAAAAAAGAAAAATGGATGGATGAAAATGGATGTGTTCCATGGATGAAAACAGATAGTCTTTATACAGGTGGGGAGGTGGAAGAGAGACAATTGATATGGGATATATCAAAAAAAAATTGCGTTCAAAGTGAAATGTCCACAAAAACGTTGAGATGTTTGAAACAACATCTCTATGTTTAGAAGAACATGTACACGTCAAAAACAACATCGACATGTAAACAAGTGAAATAACCATATTCTACTTATCCCATATTGTTTGTCTTTCCATGGGCAGAGAATGGATATAAATACAATGTCTTTGTCCTTCATTTTTATTAACTTTTAATGAAGTAATTCCTTCATTTGGCCATTAAAAATTCTCTTAATGGTTGATGGTAAGTTTTCTTCAATTTTTGTTGAATTTAGAATTTTTTTTTGTTCATTTTATTTTTTTAATTTATATTAAATTTTTATTGATATTGCCTTGTAGGTAGGGTATGTAGCAATTGATGTTTGAAAAAACATGTAATTTGACGTTGCAAAAAATGTCTAATTTGACATCTCAAGAAACACCATTAAATTATTCAAATGACACAAAATGAGTTGACGTGGCCTCCACGTTACAGTTTCCCGCCTCCACGTCAAAGACCACATTAGCAATGGCGTGGATGGAAAAAAAGATGACGTGGCAGTGGTCGAGCATGTGGCGCTGACATGGCGCTTACGTGGCCTCCACATGTCGACCTTTGTAGACCTTTGTTCACCTTGTCATGTGTGACATCAGGAAAAAACAAGCTTGGAAACGACGCGTTTTTTGTGATTTTTGCACGTTTTTTGCCCGTCAATTCAAACGGATTTTAGGAGACATCTCCGCCGATTACTTCCGCGTCAAACAAGACGCTGTCTCATGTTTTCTGCAACATAAAAAAAAACCCTGTTTTCTTATAGTGATCTTATCATTCAAAAGCACCACCCCTAATTTTAATCCAATTTGAGCAACTCTTTTGCATGTGCCCTAAAACCCTAAAAAATGAAACTCACTAATTATGCATTCTTTTTAGGCATCCAAATCATACAAGTCCATGGGAAACATACTCAAGCATGCAAGACCGAATATGGATTGTAATCATTATTACATTCAAATTCAATTGGATTTACAAGAACAATAAGAGACACAACACAATTCATCGCCAATAGGGCAGCTGACCTCCCACCACAAAAACAATTTTTAGTGCTTCATCCTTGCTTTAAATCAATAAATCATTAGTTTTCTAGAAAGATTTATTTTGAATATCTACTTCCTTCCAAAATTCAGCCTAATCCACTTTGTTGTTTTCTCACAATTGCTCTCTAAAGCTGCAGCTCTAAAAGTCTTGCAGCAGTAAACCTTCCGCCATAAAATCAATTACCACCGCCTTGTGTGTGCTCCAAATAAATCAAGCCTAGGCTTTTTAGAAAGCCAGCTTCAAGGCACACCTTTTCATTAATTTTCAGCCCAATTCACATTGCCATTCTCTTGCTTTCACTTGCCAAAGTTGGCAATGCAAGTCTCAACTCAAATTTCCCAATCATTCTCAAGCAATTTTCCATCTGAACTAAAAAACTCTACTTTCCATCCATTTTCTCCCATAAAATGTTGAAACCTACTTGACAAATTGTCTTAGATGGATTTCTTCTGCAATCTCTCACAGTTCATGCTTGAAATGCCTATAAAATGCTCAAAAAACACATACATTCTAAAATATACCAAAAACTTGTGAGAGAGAGAAGAGTCTCAAATCCTAATTTTCCTGTAACCAACCACAATAATGCCCTAAGTTCATTTCATTTTCATCCTACACTAATCCACTATTAATATACTAAATTCTTGTAAAATACTCTAAGTTAGTGCAAAATACATCAATTTACTGTAATTGTGCTACGTTAGTGTGAAATGCACTACTTCACAGTAGACTTGCTAAATTAGTGTACTACTGTACTCCCTCCTAAATGAAAAAAAATCCATTAATTTAGTGTTTTTACCCCCATTTTTGTGTGTCTACCTCTATGTTAGTGGCATAGCTTTAGTTTTAACTTCACTAACTTCTTTTGTGTCTTTTTTTGTTTATTATTTTTGTGGTTTTAATTTACTTTTATTTTCATTTCTTACTTCTAGTCTTTTGTTTTTCATTCATTTTTTATTTTCTTTATTTCTTAATTTTTTATTTTCAATTTAATTCTAATCTCATTTCCTATCCATGATATTTTATTTTAATTTTGGTTTTGTATTTTTTGTGTTTGTTATCTTCTTGGTTTCTTACTTAATTTTAATTTTTGTTTTCCTATTTAGTAGCATTTTGGTTTTCATTTTATCAAAAAAATTCCATTGGCCTAATTTAATTAATTTATCAAATCTTGCTTAAAATCTCTTTAGTTTTAAATCCCTAATTTTCCTAGAATTTTTCTTTAATTTTCTCCTAATTGCATTTTCCACCATTTCACCCTAACTTCCCAATATTCCTATTCATGCATGATGAAAAACTCCCTAATAGATGGTTGTAGGTTAATCCGGAGTACTAACACTTCTCAACTTATAATTTAATGTAAATTTTTAATATTTTCTACAACCTTAAAAATAAACTGATATAGTTGTTCACACCACATCCAAAAAAAAAATCCAAAAAATAAAGTGAATGTTTACGTGCATAGTGAGCTATCCAAAATTGCTTTGGTGCCAAGAAATGTTATTTAATCTTTTAGAAATTAACACCATGAATAGGAAAGATATCACATTTTAGCATGACTATATAATAGAATAGCCCATTGCATTTAGAATTAGGAGTTTGTCCTCATGCCATTGCAAATTTTTTTAATTGTTTTCTACATATAGACAAGTATAAAAAAAGGTGAGAGCATTCGAAATTATATTTTTCAACAAAATAGAAATTTGTTTTGAATTTTTGAAATGTCCTACCCATTATAACCCTAAAGAATCTCTAGACTACTCCAAAACCAACAAAATAGTGTACTCATAATGGTCATCTTACTCACCTATAACAATCACAATATTTTTATTGTAATATTGAATCCTAAAAAAATCACTTCCTAAATTGAATTTACACTGAAAAGTGGGAAGTTTGTAATGAGGTCACTAATTACTCTATTAGTGTCAACTAAGACATTGATTGTGATCCAAATCTCATTCATTAAAAAAATCCCATAATAGAGTCATTTCCTAGGTGTTTGTCATGGGTTTTTTGACCTTAACCCGTAATGATCCATGAAGGGTGTACTTTCAAAATGGGCCAAAATTGCCAAGAACTTGAGCAATTTGTTTGCTAATTTTTTCTTGAGATTGGATAGAATGAAACCATAGGATCTTGAAGCTTACATTGAGAGTGAGCACCTCAAAATACTTCAAATTATTTGATTGCACAATTTAGGAGATATTTAAGTTTGAAGTTTTATTTGGGTTAATAGAAATATACAGCAACGCACTTTGAAGGAGCATATCTTTGTGAAAATATTTTAAAATTATGCTTTTTTGTGCTCAATAAAAGACAAGAGAGTTGGAAATGCTCATCTAAAATTTTACAATAGTTTGAACAATTTTTAGTTCATGGTGGAGCTTGCAATGCATGGTGGTCATTGAAATGAGATTAGTGTTTGTAAGAAGAAAAAAAAGAATGAGACACTTGTCTTCTCCTTGAACTCCCTAGATTTGCCCTTTTCAAGGTAGATTTGTATTTTAGAGGTGGGTAAGAATCACATTGATTGGCTAACTTTTTAGTCCATGCCTGAACTGAAACCCAAAAAATGAGCTATAAACTCTACTATACCACTTAATTTAAAAAAATTCCACAAGGCCGAGTTTAATTTAGAATTTGATGAAACTTCTACCATTGGATTTATAGCGTAGGATTATCATGGGTTAATGGGTTGTTCTACCTTAGTTAGAGCATCTCTACCCTATCAATGTGGAAAGGAACATGTAATGGTTTTAACAAAGTGACCTCACAAGCAATTGCTCTTTCGTCTCCTGTTTTTTTGGAAAAGTCGCACCGCAATCCATGCTTCACCCCTTGGCAATACCTTATCCAACTTGCTTTACATCATCAATGACATCATGAAAGAGAATGATTCCTATATAACAAAGGGTTGAGTTATTGTGTGAGCCCTTACAAGGATAGAAAAGACTTTAAAAATGATGTGGACGGAGCCTTGTAGCATTGTCCAAGAAAATCAGAAAGCCTTTTGCAATGACACAATGGAGCCTAAAAGCATTGCCTTCTTGTGACAATATCAATCATTTGCGTTTCAATGTGTGGTGGAGTTGCTCGTATACATAGGACAATGTACTCATGTAACTATAAACTTAATTTTGGTTTTTTGACCATGACAAGGAAGACAAGTTTGCAACAATCTACTTGATAGGTGGTCTAAAAATGGATTCAATTTGCTCATCATTCCCCATGTTTTGATGTCATGGTCAAATAATTGTTTGCTAGATTTTAGTTTGGGACTCATTAGAAATTCATGTACTACTTGCATCTTGAGAATTTTTATTCACTCACAAGGGATCTCAATGATTTTTAGAGAATTAGGTACAACAATGACTTGTGAAAATCTTTGGTTATTTGGTTGTGAATAAATTTTAAAAAAAATTTAGTGTGCTATGCCTACACCAATGAACTTGCATAGCACATCATTACATGGTACAACTTGGTTCTAGATTAGCTTTTTGATGTGCATGTTGTGCAAGGAGCACCTCTTGCTTTGAATGTGTTCTTTGTCCAAAAGAATTAGAAATTAATGTATCTAATGATTATTTAGTTAGCATTTTTTTTTTGGGGGGGGCTATGTAATAATTAATATGTTTGCATTTGTATTATATACACCACAATACTACAATCATTGAAGATGATAAATTGAATGTGCATTCTAAAATTGGTACAATAATTGTGCCCTCCTCTTTGTAGTTGCATCCAAAGATCAATATAATTATATAATGAGCAACTTCTACAATTTGTCATTATACATTTATTACTTTACATAGTTGAATTTTAGCCATGGGATCACTTAGAGGTTTAAGATAACCACTAAAACCATCTTCCTAAACATCTCAACATTGCTATTATCAAAACATCTTAAATTATGTTATGACTTGTTGGTAACTAGAAACAAAACTCTATATTATCATATTATTAGTGTATTTTTTAGACACCATTTGAATATTGTATACATTTTCAAAGTGCTAATTTCTTATACATTCAATATTGAACTTCAATTCTCAAGCTCATAGGATGCATATTTTAGGTAAGAAGCTAAATGGATCAATTTTAGTAGCCTTGCCAAATTTAGATATATCTACTTTAATTGTCATTTCTATACCAAAGAGAAAAAAAAGATTTAAAAGTAATGTTTTTGCATATCTAACCATAGGACCTTGTAATAGACTGGTATAAAAAATGTGTGGAAATTTTTTCACAAACTTTGCCCATGTAAATTGCATTATATTTGCATTTAAAGTGAAAGAAACTAGTTTTTTTACTCCTTGTTCAACTACATTTTTTTGGCTTTGAACCTTCATAACTTAAAATGTTTTTTCTATTAATTTTATATGATAAAAAATTGAGTTGAGAGTCTAGGAAAAAAAATTCAAAAAACACTCTCTTAATTTCACTCATTAAAAAATTGTTAAGTAGAAGTAGGTTCAAGATTGAAGGAAAAAACAAATTGTTAATAGATCTAAGATGGAATTGAAATATACTGATCTCAAAAGTGAGATTATTCTAGCAAAATATCTTAACCTTGTGAAACTTTTTTTATTGAAAAATTGTGAATATTGAGGTTAGAAATGAATCCTACAAGTTATTTTTTTAAGAAGATGCTCTAATTGTCCAAAAAACAAGATTGTCTATAACTTTCACATAACAAATCCAAATGGGGAAAACCAAAGATTTACATATACATAAAAACACAATATATAAGGAACAAAAGTTTTAAATTTTTTACTTTAAGTTTGTTTGAAGTGGTTTTTTTGCCCGCCAAACTAAAAAAAGGGCTTTTTGTGCCATATTTTTTGCTCTCAAGCTATGATTGAAATAAAAAGAATTATATATTTGGACAGCTAATGTGTTTTTCTATCTTCACAAAAAAATTCAAAAAATAATGACAAATATTGAGACCATAGAAGCTTGCTCAAAATCCATTTTGTCTCCAAAGGGGACAATGGGACTTTAGGGGTTAATCCCTAAAAATCCTTGGAATCAAAAATTAGAAAACATTATCCATATTGCCCAAAATAGTATCGTCTAAAATTAGATTGTGAAATCAACTTTTTTTCACTTTTTAAAATTTGTAATTGCATGATCTTATTCTTGACTAGTGTAAGGGTTTTGCCTTAAAAAACGGGGTATAAAAATATTGTGTGTATGAGATATAATTGAACGAAGAGCAACATAATATTTTTTATAGATTGCTCAAGTTTTTGACAAATATAGCATTGTCAAGCTTTACAACCTTATAATTCAAATCCTACTTTGTAGAAAGATTTACAAACTTTAGCCTTGACGCCCTTGAGTAGAGACTCAAGTTAGGAAAAGTATGCAAAGTTAGGAAAAGTATGCAAATTTTAAAAGAAAAATAATGTTGTGCCTTACTTGCCCGAATTAGAGGTAAAAAGAAAACAAAAGACATAGCCTTTTAATCAACCATTTAATCTTTATAATAATTAGATTTCCTAGAAGGTCATTTGATTTTTCAATCTCAAAAAAAAATGAGAGAAAAAACCCAATATATGATACTCACTTTAGATGCCAAAAACATCCCCAAACCTGAATTTCGGATTTAAAAGAGCTTTATTGATTAACCCTAATGGATGGGATAATTCATTGCCGGATATGAGGGTTTGATTGCTTACAAAGGCACTTTATAAAATGGATAGTATCATTGCAAGAAAGACTGTGTGTTCTTTGTAGCATTTTGCACAATACTTATTTTGGGAGAAGGAGGGCTTTATAATTAGATGTTTTTTAAATGTGAAAAATAGGTTTAGTACATACACCTCTAAGAAGAAGTTATCCTAGAAAGGAAAATTGTAGAAAATTTTTCTATGTAGGAGAACTAGAAAAGTGCAAAATCTCATGAAAATAGGTACTTTCACTATAGTTTTACATTTTAATTTGTAAATTACAAGAATTTTTTTTGAAAAAAAATAAAAATTGTCCATTTGGAAAGAGTTCATAGTAATGAGATTTCACTAAGAGATTGATCTTAGAATCATCTTCATTGTTTAGAAATTGCACTCAATGGAAGTATTGTTTGTATTCGTGTGGAGGATAGAAAATAATCTATTTTTAGATTCTTTTTGGTAGGAATATGCTTTCCTACTATGCAAATCATACTACTAAAATCATAACTCCCTCTGTAATATCACAAATGCTACCATTAATAATAGGGGCTCATGCTTGCTATGCTACACATTCATTGTATCACATATTAGTAAAATTTTGATATATTTGAATAGAATGCATGATAATGACTTCAATAAGTCTTTAAAGTAATTAATTTTAATATTTTGTAAGAATATTTTCAACCATGCATACATAAAAATAATATTGTCACACAATGTTATATTACAGAAATAGAGTAGTAGTTTGCAATCACCTCTGTAATATCACTTTTACAGCTTTTATGATTTCAAAATTCTATTGCTACTACCAATTGGTTTGAGAAATTTATTCAATTGAAGCGATTTTGGATTCCGCAACAATTAATTTTTTCATGAAGTTTTTGAAATTTACAAGTTTTTCTTTTCAATTCACCAAGTTTTTGGGTTGCCATTGTTTGTAATAATTGAGTCAACTTTTGAATGCATTACAATAAATGTGTATCTTTTACAGTATTCACCATTGCATATATTTCATTCATCATTCAATAAATTTCTATTGTACATTTCAATATATGCTTACTTATAAACAAAATTATACAAAGATTTTAGTAATTTTTATTTGAAGATTTATTGAAATTTTTGTTTTGCATTTTATCTAATACATAAAAAATTTAATAAAATTCTAATGATGAATGCGTAGCATAGCAAGCGCCAACCGCTAGTAGATTATGAGAATTTCAGCTCTAGAGCATTAAATTTTGGGACTCTTAATGTAGTAATAACCTCTAAATCTTATAGTGTGACAAGTAAACAAAAATGATTTTTAAATATAAAAGTTTTTTTTTTAATTTCTAAAAAATAAGGAATCTGATTACCATTGAGTTAGACATTTCTAATAAAATTTCAACTTTATGAGGTTTATGCTTCAGTGGTTTGCAGAGGATGACAAGAAAGTCACTCTCACTGTGATGGTAAATATGACTAGTCTTTCTTGCAATGATCCAATAATATTTAGAATTCTATTGTCATTTTTGAGTAAAAATTTGTAGACTCTTGAATTTAGGTCATGTTCAAACAAGATAAAAAACATAAACTTGATCAACTTTATTCATGAAATATTATAGCATCTAAGGATGTCAAATTTTGTAGACAGTACAATTTTCATTGCCCACAATTTGTGCTCATTCATTTGTAAGTTCAAAATCCTTCACTAAAGATTTAAGGCAATAATATTTAAAAAAGAAGGATTTTGTATAGAACACAATGCAATAGAAATTAATTCAAAATCATTCATTTAAAACAAGTCCTTGCAAATCAACAAGGTTTGAATAACTAATACACAAATTTTAAAATCAAGCCTTGAGATTGGTTGTCTATTACTATTCATGAATCCATATACTAGGTTGACATTGTCTTGAAATCAAAAACTACAAAAACTTCTTGAAAATCTCTTCAAAAGATGGGCCACCTCTTCTTGCTTGCAAGAATTCTTGCAATTGCCAATCTTTTTATTCAAAAACATCTTCTTCCTTCATTTCAAAATGTACTCAATTTCAAAATGTCTTACATTCATTCTCATTGTATATCTCCTAAAAGCTAAGGATTTTCCCTCTAAAAGCTCCAAATGACTGACATGTAGTCTCACTGGAAACTTGATGATGATATCATCTACAAGTGAAAGAATTTTCTATTAAAGATAGATATGGATTCTATTAGAAAATTGCAAGTGACAGTTACTTGCAAACTCTTTCTTACAAATGTGTCCATTGAGATTATAGACTCTTTAACAATTCATTCAAGCATTGCTAACAATATGCCAAACAACCCCAACCCATTGTTTTTTGGATAAGGAGTGTGCAATACAATGTTTTATCCCACCAAAATATTGTCTTTTGCATGCCAAAAATTAAATTTTTTATTAAAGTCAAAACTATTTTTTTTCCACAAATAGTTCACTAAATTAACAATGATGGAGATACTTTTTGCTTTGAGCCACTAGGAGTCTCATGATTGATTGGAAGACAAATGGTGAATTGCACTAATGGAACAAACAAAAAATTGTTGTAAGGAAAAATAGTTTCCCTTTAATTCCCCAAGATGATGTTTCTCTATGGTGTTGGAGATGCTTTTAGCATGCTTATAAATAACTCTCCATAGAAGATGGGTAATTGATTAATATAACTTCAACCAAACTAAATGAAAAGCAATTACTCACATAGGATATGGTGGAACCACTCATATTTCAATTCCACACATGTTCTAGAGTAGTGTCAAGCAACGTAAAAAAAATTTCATGTAGGAAGATAGAAATCATAGGGATTATCATTTTTTTGGTAATTTTATGTCTTGAATTGAAATTACTATGAATTTTAGAAGGCAAAAAGTTGGCCTCAACCCATACCCAATGTATAGAGTTTTCCAATTCTGATCATTTCAAAACTACTTTCCCGCTCGCTACTCCCTACTTTCTTGCTCACTACTTCACAAGACATGTATCATGACCTATTAGTCCCAACCTTGAAAAGGAGAAACAAAACATTCCAAGCTTTGAAATCTGTTCTAGCCTCGGTTAAAAATAATTACACCCTACAGGTTGGGTATGGATCCTGGTTGAAAATGGGTGGTTCTACCATAATCAACGACGCAAAAACCCCACTAATCCAACGCACTCTACACGTAAGCGAGACTACGAGTGTTATAGAACCGGCAACAGACTCTTGATTCACGCCACCTTCTTAAAACAGAAAGCGCTCTCTACACGTGTATGACCTGTCCTTTGTGGGAATGGCGTGGTCGGATGGACATCATGGCCCTACTGCTGGCCTCAGTACAATCGGATATCTATGGTTGCTCATATATTTTAAATATCTGCCGTTGGTGGGAGTGTTGCTCGCAAGAAGAAGGCCCATCAACCTGTAATCGATAGGAGGTCAGCGCACTAGAGACGCTTGTGAAACATTCAGTGACAAGCGATGAATCGACTCGGTCAACAACAGACTGGGGATACTCAATACACTCACTGATCTGAACGATGCCTCCTTGTAATAGATACTAAGTACTTGCATTGGATCTCGTAGCGTAAGTTCGACCTTCATTGACTGTTTGCCGTAGAAGAACTGAAGGTAATTGACGTAAGAAGAATGGGTAAAGATCTCCCTAAACATGGCAATGCAAAATTATGTAAGAATTGTAATATCATACCTCTGCACTCACCGTCTGCATGAATCACAGAAAGCGCTCACCGTGCAGATCTTGACAAGACTAGTTTGGATTCGTAGGCAATAATCATTGCGTAGTAGTACTGTACTTCAGAGCACCTGGCAGATGAGCATGATACGGTTACCTTAGAGTTACAGATTTGGCAAGAAAGTAATGCCTTGGCATCTCTAGAATTGTGTTTAGTTAGGCCCACCAAGAGAAAATATTTTCTATGCGACGAAGTCTTTATCGAAAGCACACACTGGTTGCGTATAGTAATTCACAAGAGTCACTTCGTAACGGAAGATACTTGATGGAGATACAACTGTATAATAACCAAGAGCTGCATTGAAGAAGGGTGGAAACATGGCAACTACTTGAGCGAAAGCAGGTGCACACAAATATCAGCAATAGTCGGACAAACTTACGTCTAGCTGCCACTTCCAAAATGATTTTAAGGTGAAGCAACATAGCTGGCAAAATGATGTATGGAACTTGTGACTCAGCCCTTGGTACAAGTCACATATTCAAGAGTTGTATGACCATCCAACTGTTAATTCAGATATACAACTGGCAATACAGCGATGCACTGATTTTCTGCAACCATGTCTACATCGGATTCAGCATTTGACAGAACATAGTCATGGTAGGCGGACCAAATGTGTGGTTTACTGAACAAACCTGAGTCTAGGGGCAGCATGAGTCATGAAAAGCTGACATGGGCCGCCTACTAAAATCCTGGCGCCCAGCCAAACTCCAGCCGAAGTGAACTAGAAATTATGATACAGGGGTCATTTTTTTCTTAAGTCCTTCAAAATAGCGGGCGTACAACGAGAAGGTATAATCTAGCTGAGTTGTAAATTCTGCTGCAAACTCCAAGGTGGTCAGCCCCTGCACTAACAACGCTTTGCAAGCACATTGATTACAATTAGGCGAAATGCTCACGCAGTAAACAAACAAGAAGTGATGTTGCTCAAAGAAGCCGAGGTAAAGTCTACAGCCGAGGTAAAGTTGCAGAGATACTACGTTACTGTGATCTTGATTAAGAGGATAGTTGTACTATCATTAACTTCCGAGTACCACTAAACAGCAGGTAACCGCATTAACTCAGTACGAGTCACTATCCAATAGTACCTTTTTGAGGTCGCGAAGTGCTGGAAGGGAATCCTCTCAGCATTATGGTCTTACTTTTTTTTAAATTAAATGAATCAAAACTCCATTGATGGCATTCGTCATCTACTAATCCAGAAGCACAACCCAACTGCGTAAAGTCTAGACCTCTTACAAATCCGACGGAGAAGTGTAACCTACAGTTGATGGACACTAGATTCAGAGTCTCACCACGGTGAACTTGTTCATAAGCCACATACTGGAGCAATCTTTTCGAATAAAATCCATTTCCAGAACATTTATCCCGTGACATCAATCCAGATGCAATCTTGACAATTGACAACTGAAGTAGCTTCCACGTACGGCCAATTCTTGTTCTTATAGACAAGCTTGTGCTCGTAGCACTAGATTCTCGTTCCAGATTTTTCATTGAGAAAAAAACATCCACTAAACCCACCTACTTAACATTAAAGGTAAGAAAATAATGTGAAGCTGACCATGATAAGTGGACTTGGGAAAACTGACGTCAATTATTCTTTCCTGGTGTCGGTGCCAGTATTCGAATTTGGTGCCCGTGAATGATACATCAGTGGGAGTCACAGTTAACCACTCATACATTTCAGGGAATGGGGTAATGGTTTACTGTGATCCCACCATTGCAATTGGATTCATATACCCAATATCCTCTTGATTTCAAACCAAACAGGTTTGACGCAGTGTTCTGCAGTGAAACACTAAAAGCTTAGTTCCAAAACGTACGTGAACACACAAGTTTCAAAGCACCTGGACTCCTTGTATGGTTCATCTCTCCACTCCAAACGAGCTTACAAACAATGTTAATCGTTAATATCTCTCACCACCACCTTCTACCTACAGCCGCATCAAACGTAGCATTTCTCAGACATTATAAATGATGACATTTCTCAGACCTAATAATGACAATGGGAATGCAGACCTACAATGTAACGTTAAATCACATCTAGTAAACTAGGCATGTTGTGGAAGAAAGTATGAAAAAACATGATGTGAAAGATAGCTTACAATAATTGGAGCTGTGGCTACCGTTGTCTCAAGAACGTCATATTTCTGACCTGCCACTAATGCAGCTTGATCTATTGCAGCCTGACAACTGGATTCATTCTCACGGTCCTTGTGCGTGGGATACAAAGTAAGGATCCCCGAAGCAAGCAGAATTCCAAGAAATTTGATACGAGTATTTCCATACTATTTCCTCTACGAATCGTTATCATCCATATGGACTCAAGCCAAACAAGACTGGTGATGCGTAAACATTTGGAAATATCAAAACCACTTCATAAATCAAATGGCGCATAGCACAGCTCCCAAATACCAGATCAATGGCATAGTCAGCCGCGGTTGTCCTCACTCCAGTTCCTTGAAATCAGATATTCCGACCAGCGTCATCCACACAGAGTGTCGGTAGACTAAATGTGTCATAACGGCGTATGTCATCAAAAATCTCCCGACTAAGGTTCGCCAATAAATAGCACCTTCATGACACACTAGACCTTAGTTCAATATCCCTTCTAAAGAATGTAACAAAATTGATTATCCATTGACAATGTACTGTGCAGTGCCCAAAGATACATTGGCACTTTCCAATGAAATAAGTACATCTTTCTCATCTGGCATGAAATTGACGACACCGGCTGCGCACACAGACAAGAGAACAGAAGAAACTTAAAACTATCGTAAACTAGCACGCTGATGCACTTCTGAGCGTAGTTAACCCGGCATTCATTGCACGCACCTCCCAAAACTCTTCGGATTCCACAGCGAACAACCAATTTGAGGAATAACCAAGAGATCAAACTGGGAAACAAACCTCAGTTCCTCCAACTACATAATCTTTCAGCCTCACAACTCTGCCTGATGCAGGGTTCTGTACTCTTCTTCACATCTCCAATTCCAGGTGTACCCCGGGCCTTTAGCGGTAGTTGAGGTTCAAGAGGTCCAATTGGGGTTCCAATGTATTTCGTTTCGTTAAATATTGTCGGTTCACATTGGCAGTAACGGCCGGAAGGGCCTGCACGACCCTGTATTCAAAATAACCAATTATTGCTATACCTGGGAATTGCGTTCGGTTTCTGGGCATATAGGATATAATGTTGCGCTATAATATGAAACAGGAAGACCAGAGAATACACAATCGTCATGCAACACGTATATTTACCAAAGATGTAAATTAACCATTTATTATCATACACTGAAATCATATAACTGATTGCACCAGCCTCTAGCTATGAAAAGAAATGCTACGGCAATGCAACACCCGCAGCATTTCTTTTCCAAAATTATCAAGAGTTCGAGTCACCTTTCAATACTCAAACCCTAACATCTCTCTTCCAATGTCAAATAACACAAAGTGCCCTAAATACATGAAGGAAGAGAAAACAATGCAGATGTGCGATTCTCAAGTCCAACCTGACATTGTACAGCCAAATCACTCAAATCTCAGAGACTAAAAGAAGTAGGATGCAGTCATCTCAACGAAACCACTGCCCTCGCACTGAATATGTACATACTCCGCATCGAGATCAAGGGAAGTCAGCAGACCGTGGTTTCTTCGGCGGATTTTGTCCGGAAGGTTGCGTTGCAGCTGCCCCTGGCATGCTACGGCCACTAGAATTCGAAACAGGCCTGGACGTCGAGTTGATTTGTTCGGAGTTCACTTCTTGGAGATTTTCAAACACATTCGAGAAGTTGGTCGACAAGCTCGCGTATAATTCCACCACTTTACTAATGTTACTGTTGAGTTGCCGAATGAGAGTCACGTTCCGAGTCAGGCCCTCAGGAATTTTGGATTCATGGTTCAGATTGATCTCATTAATGAGCAAGCAGTTGTGGTCAAGAAGGAACTGCACTTGCCTCGACACACTGCTGAACATGGACGACACTCGCCTGTCCATATTCGGAGCTTTATCGCCTCGTTCCCCGTCCATTGTATCCAAAGCCCCTTGAGAAAAAAAGAACGGTCACAAGAGCGCTCCAAACACCAGTCAATGCACCTGAAAAGCCAATTCCAGCCAATTCACGCCACAATGTCACCGCGTGCAACCCTAAGTCCCGACTGAATTTCGATGAGGCTCCCGAGATGCAAAATTCTTCAGCTGTGAAAATTGCGCATGCCAGAGTGAAAAATCGACATCCACAGTCTGTGAGGCTGTCTTGCGCCCGACGGCGAAAAGCGAGCTGAAGGCAATGAGCTAGGGTTTGAGCAGGGCAAAGCTGGCCGATCAGGCACGGCCTCGAGGCCTGTTGCGTTACTACCGATGCGACCGGCGGTCGGTGAGATAAGGTATCATAGATATTGCGGCATTTTTGTAATCAACGTTCTAGCAATATTTTTCTAAATCATGAATTCAAAGTTCTTTGGTGAAGTTGAAAATAAATTTGGAAATTAAGCCTGAAAGTTGTGACATTTCTCTCATTCAAGCAATATTGGTATGAGATGATTGTAAAGTTCATGAATTCCCTTCATCAGGCCAGTGACATTAAATAAAAATTCTTATTAGGTGTCAAAGAATTTAAAACTCATCACTATAGCAAATTAGAATTGCGGGGACACTTATTTATTATCAAAGAGGCTACAATGAAATTATCTTGGGTTTGTTTGTTAATTGGCATTGTTTAGTGATTTGCACATCTATCATTTGAAGGGTTGTTAGTATTTACTTGGTATTAATCCTAAAACGTTGTGGAAGACAAAAAATGTCCAATGTTGTAATCGATGTTTGAGTTATATTTCTCCATATTATGAAAGTTCTTTGAGAGGAGTTTTGAAATTGAAAAGAAATTTGAAAATTGAGCATGAAAGTTGCAACTTTTATTTCATTCAAGCAACATTTGTATGTGTAGACATACGAAATTGCAAATAAAATTTTCTTTTTGTTTTGAGGTGTGAATGGAGTTCATATTATCTTTGATTTTAGAATTTCATGGTGATAGGTGGTTAAATATTAAGTGATTTGAGGAATTGTTGTGGAATTCTAAGTGACTATCATTGAGTCCTTAACAGTTACACCAGTGAAGATTTAGACATACACTTCAACGAATGGATAAGTGAATTCCCTTTTCATTTTCTCTCTCTTCAAGTGTGAGTGTGTAAGGTGTTGAAACACTTAAGTGTAATTTTGTGAACTATTTGTGTGCAATAAAAAATTTAAGTATATATTTTAATTTATGTGTATAAGTCCCAATGATTGGACATCCTTGTATATGTATATAATTTTTTGTGAGTAGAATTTTTATTGTATTAAATTTAAAGTAGTTGTTTGAGTGTATGTGATTTTGATTGAGTTGTTATGTGTATTTGTATGAACTTGAAGCAATGTGCGATTCTGTTAAAATTTGGAATAATTGATATATGAGTGAGAGGATTGTAACTTAAAGCGAACATTGATGATGATATCTAATTGATTGAACGGTTGAACCAGTTTGTTGGCGCTTAAGCATATATGTCTTGAATGTGCTTTAAGCAGACTTATGTATATTGTATGCTTAACCCTTTAACGACCAGGTCGATGACTAATTACCCAAACTGACAGATTTTCATCAATAGTAGATTGGCTATTAAGAGCAAGCCCATAGCTCACTCCCCAAACAGGGACGTCAAGTGGGGGCTTGGCTTGTGGTTGGCCTTACAAGCCCAGTCACCGTCTCTCCGTAGCTTGGGGGGCTTGCTCTAATGAAATTGCGTCAGTTTGACACTTTCTCGTAACCTGTCATAGACCTGGTCGTTAAAGGGTTAAAGTGAAGTTTATTGAATTTATTGTAAGCAAATTTTAAACGTTGTGTATTGGAATTAATCTATTGCTTAAGCTGGTTAATTTATGTACATTGAGAGAATGTTTAAATTGTGTATTTGTTATGTAGAAGTCCCAATGATTGGATATTGTATGAAATTGTGTATCTAGTGATTGGATAACTAAGTTCTAATTTACAGCTTGAAGTTAAGTTGTGATTTATGCGTTTGAATATATATTAATAAAGAGAGATTGAGAAAACATTAGTATTGACAATATTATGTTTGAGAAGGCCTAAAGCAATTATGTAGTTGATAGTGAACTAGAAAAAAGATTACAGTTGAACTATCTTGATAGTATGGCTTTAAGCAAATTAGTACAGATATGCTATAAACAATTGTGAAGACTTCCAATTAATTGTGGATATTGAAGTATTAATTGTGGTTTGTTGAGTGAATGAGTGATGCTTTAAGTAATTATTGTGAGTCTGTGCTTAAGTGAATGCAACAAGAAATGAAGACTTGTGAGTTTAACCCTTTATGTACTAAGAATCCATGGTTTTAAGTTGCCAACTTTGATTGATTATATTATAGAAATTATAATCTATATAGAATTTTTTATTATATCATTAACTTGAGTGAAGAACATTGCATGCATTGGTTTCAAAAAAATAATTATTAAAAGAAATAAAAATCCCCATATAAACTCTTCAAAATTGCTAAAAAAACGTGAGACCCAATTTGGGCTTCTTAGTACATAAAGGGTTAAAGTTGTATGTTATATTTTCCTCGCTTAAGCATACTTCTTGTTTGAATTCCTAATCTAAAATAAGACGGGAACATCATCATTATATTGTTGCATCCATATGTGTTGAACTGAAGTTAATGATTGGACGAAAGAATATAATTTTTTAATCTAAAACTAAGGAGTTGTTATAATTATATTTTCTGATTAAAAACATGATAGTAGAACATTCCTATTTGCAAAAGTGACTTCACTTACAAAACATTGTACACTGTATAGATTGTATGCTACATTTTATTTTAAAAGAGCTTCTATAATTTGAAGGTCGAAATTTATTGGTGATGCTTCTTGTGGCTTCATGGTGACGCTCCCAATGGCTTCAAGGTGACGCTTGTAGTTAATGGAATTGTTGAAAAAACGAAAGTCCTAGATTTGTTTTATCAGTTTGGAGTATTCTTTTGAGTTCATTTAGAATCTATGCGTAGATTTAAAGTTCAACTCTCGAATGTCAAATTGGAAGGTTTTTATAGAGTTCCAAGATCCAGAGTCTCAACCAAAGGCTGAACAGGAGCTTTCCTTGTCACAATTGTCAGTTCAACCATCTCAGCTGGCGATTTCTGTACCAATGCCAATATATTTGTAGGATGAGGTTGAGCCTTCTCGTCCGGTAAAGAAACCTCGTGTAGAGCAGCGTTGGCATGGTAATCTCCATAGAGACGTTTGTACTTTGATGATTCTACTCCAAGTTGGATGTGTTGAACTAGGCATCCAAGAAGTGGCATTTGAAAAAAGTTATGAGGGCCTGAACGACGACCAATATTATTGTATGGTAAGGCCAATCAAAAGAAGCCCTGGCCACCAATGTTGGTTAAAAAAGCCAGTGAATCTTTTAACAAAGGTTGAATGTTCAGATTATGTTGCAAATACTATCAAGCGCATCCTCAAGTTCTTGCAGATGGAATAGTGTTTTTCTTCGACTTTAGTTTTTACCTCTATTTGATTTTGGTTGAAGCTTTATAGTTAATTTATATATTTTATATTTTATTTGTGTTTTTAGAAATTGAAAGTTAGGAAAATAAAGATAATTTACTTCCTAGTTTGAATCTTAGAGGTTTTTTGGCCTTGAAAGATGAATAGGAATTTACCTTTGAGATTTTTTTTGGAGCAATAGATGTTTAGAGGTCCATGTGTTGTGTGAACGGATTGATTTCACCTACCTTAAGGATATAGGGGCTTAGGTAGGCATCTTCTTTCTCCCTTCTAGTCGGGGTTTGTGTGTAGTGTGGTTATGAGATGTATGTGTTGGGTTTTGGAAGGCTGAAAGTTCAAGCAGTCATAACTTTTGATGTACAAATTATTTTGAAATGAAATTTTGAGGGTTTGTTCCTTTTTTCATTGCCGTTTCAAAAAGACTTTCTTGCGTGATTTGGAGTTGAGAGAAAAAAGTTACGAGCGCGTGAGTGGAAGAGAGTTTGTTATCACCCGATAAAAAGAAGCAGAGATTTGAAAGGCCACCAAAGTTTGTAGTTTTTGCTCATGTCTTTGAAAATTTGGAAAGTTAGAGTGGACTTTCTTAGCTTTCTAGAAACTTATTACTCGAAGCAATTGGAGCTATGTGGAGAAAAATATGGGTCTCCAAGTGGTAGAAGGTTTGTTGCCTTCATCGTTTGAAACCTGAATGTTTGTAGAGCTATAGATTTTGTTTAAAGAATCAATTTGTCATAGCACAAGAAAGCACAAATCCCACTTTTAGATGTTAAATAGACTTAAAAACACCTAAAGTGACTCGTGTATCGTTCCCAAAGGATTTTATTGGTAACATCACCAAAATTCCGGGTTTCCCTCACACGGAAACAGGAAACAACTTAAGGGAAAGGAATCCGAATTTTCAGACTCAAACTTTCACTTCCTTATCCTACACCTCCTAAAACTCCCTTTTGGTCTTAAGCTATTTCAATACTATTCACTAACTTCCACAAACCAGAGAACAACCTAGTTTGTATCAACTCCTTAGTAACCAAAGTAGTTTAACCTCTATTAAGAAGGTTCCGCTCTTGGGATTAAGGGAGGGAATGTATACCCTACCCTCCAATAGTTTAGAGTGAATGGAGTTTCACTAAACAACACAAAACACACAAAGAAACAACACAAAACTCCCAGATACGGGTACTTCCTCACAGCCGGACTGGGATTGATTCCGGTCCAACAGGTCACTCAGGAAACCCCCCCTTGTATCCTCTCTTACTACAACGACAGACCTACCTAGACCCAATCCTAACAGCCTAGACCTGGTACTCTATTAACTAAGGGATCTAGTTATCTTCCTGTCTCTCTCTCCTGGAAACAACAGGACCTCTCAGACTTTGGCAAGCGCTCCCCCTTCCTCCTGAAAGGCAAACCTTAACCTAGGAACGGCTATTCTGAAACAGAAGACTCTCTAGAAACTTCAACACCTAGACTTCCCCCTAGTAGACAAAGATTTGATAGACCAACTCTTTTAGACTATCCGGACTCGGATCCTAACAGAACCCGGGGGATCCTTTCTTCCTTCTTCACTACACAAAGACGAGCTATCCGCACATGCAACAACACATTTCAAGGCATACCAATCTACACAATCAAGACTTATTCAGACCAACCGGTGTAAAAGGATTTCTAAGGTTTGCATAAAAATGAAGAAGAAAACAAGAATAAGAACGCCCAGGGTTTCAACACTTTGAACCCCTTTAAATACTAACCTCCAAGGCACCCTAACTGGCACTTTGGATTAAAAAAGAGAGGACCAGGATCATTCCTTATCCTTCCAAACTAACTGTCTAACTACAAGACAATCCGCAAAAGGTGGATCTTTAGATCCTAAAATCATAGAAACTCACGTCTAGGTGCATGCATCTCAAAAAGTAGCTGTCAACTAACTTTCTAACACTCAAAAGCTTTAATTTTCCTTCACTTAACTGAACTAAACTTTCCTATAATTAAATTAACTGAACTCTACTTTACTTTATTGTACTTTCCGCCTACTATTCCTAGGCTTATCCTAAAAACTCATACTTCTACTTCTACTTTCTACCTTTCTTTGGAGAAGGTCCCTCGGTTTTGGAGACGCCCTTTCTTAGTGACTGTTTTCTATTGGTTGAAGGCTTAGTTGTCTTACCCTTAGCTGAAGTCTTCCCCTTAAAGCTGGACGGAGAAATCAAGGCCAAGTCAGATTCTTCTTCCTCTTCCTCTTCCAAGTCGAGTTGGGACTTGGATTCGAATTCGGATTCGGATTCACTCTCCTCCTTTGCTAACTGACTGGGCAACTTCTCTTCTCCCAAATGGTAACTCCCCAAAAGATACCTCTCGTTATATTTTGAAATCCGGCCCCGGTATTTGGAACGATCTCGGATCTCAATCCGATTCCGGTTCTCAATAAGAACAAGAAACTTTACCTACTGGTCTTAACCTAATTATCTATCTACCATTACTCTATTAGTATGGAACGTTAATTGTGGTAAGGTGTTTAGATTACCCTTAGATAAACCAAAAAATTGTACCCCTATTAACTCCTTCCTCTACTTTCCTCACTAATCAAGACTTATCTTACTTTCCGGGCTCCCACACAATTGCAAGTGAAATTTTTAGTGAAGATAGAAGAGTTTGTTAGCTTTCTAAATTGAAGAAGTTATAGGTAGTGAAGCTAAGAAAGGTCTGCTGCCTTCTTATTTTGGAAAGTATATTAATAGGATGGGTGTATATTTGCAGTTTCTTTAACCCCTAAAGGACCAAGGCCATTTTTCTGCCAAAAAACACTCAAAACTGCCATTTCTATAGCAAAGAGTAAAAAAAATTGAAAATTGTTTTTTTTCACATCTAACCGTAGGATATTATACCTAACTAGTATGAAAATGTATGGAAAAAATTTCAGAATTTTTGACCGCACAGATTGCAAGATATCTGCATTTAAAGTGAAAAAAACAAGTTTTTCAGCACATTGCGGGACTAGATTTTATGACTTTGAACATTTTTAACTTAAATATTTTGCACTACAGAGTTTTGAGCTTTTAATCTTTATAGTGGAGAATTGAGTTGAGAGTCTAGGGGAAAAAAGAAAATCCAAAAAAACTTAATTTTTATTATTAAAGAAATTGTTAAGTAGAAGTAGGTACAAGATAGAAAGAAAACCTAGAATATTAATATCTTTTATATGGAATTAAAAATCACTAATCCCAATGGTGAGATTGTTTTAGCAAAAAAACTAAGCCTTGTGGAACTTCTTTTTTTTTTAAATTATAAAGATTACATTCAGAAATGAATCCTACAAGTTATTTTTTCAGGAAGATGCTCTAAGTGCCCGAAAAACAAGCTTGTCCATAACTTTCTCATAAAAAATCCAAATGAAATGAATCAAAGCTTTTCAGATAGAGCAAAATTTAATCTATAAGAAAAAAAAATTAGAAAAAAAAAAAAAAAAAATTGCAAATTTTTTTTGCTGCCCCTCGACCCCTGTTTTGAGCTTATTTGGGCATAACTTTTTTTCCCGGGCACCGATTGTGAAAAAAATTATATTCCCGTAAAGCTAATCAGATTTTCTACCTCCAAAAAAAGTTTCAAAAAATCAGGAGAAAATTTCAGCTCATAGGTACCTGCCCAAAAACCCATTTGTCCCTCGAGGGGACAATGGTCCTTTAGGGGTTAAAGATTGAAAGACAAGAAGAATGAAGACTTGTGTGTTGTAATTTGTGGCTTGTTATTCATAGCCGGTTTTGAAGGCTTATTGTTTTCATTTCTACATTGTAAACATTGTTGCGGGTTATTTGAGTATCCAATAATAACCCCATTTTGTGTTTGTGGCGACGAAGTGGGATTGATCACCCACATGGTCGTTTTTTTATGTCGTTCCTATTGGTGAGGCACGTTTGTTGGTCATCATAGGTTTGAAATTTAGGAGCCTATCTTTCGAACGGTTCAGCTTGTGGTCTGGCCGTCCCGTTTTACCTGTCTGAAGTCTGTGGTTTTTTATTTCCTACCCTGACCTTTGAACCCATATAGAGCCATTACAGGATAGGCCAACATGAAGCTGTTTGAAGATTAGAAGACTTGAAGATTTGAAGACTAGAAGATTCAACTCAATCTCTAAGCAAATAATTCCCAATTGCAGCCAGATACTTTGCGTATTTCCAAAGCGTCCTCTTCTCTACCCGACAACGTTATACTATTTCTATCATTCATCGGATTTTGAACCCCTATAATATAGTCTTGGGTGTTTGCAAGATAGACAAAACTTAGACTAAAATATGAGACAATTCTAAAATTTATAGCATCCCTTCATGGGGATAGTGACACTAGACAAAAATTCTTGTGAGGTGTTGTTTGAAAATTTAAAATTCATCACTTGTCTATAGCAAATTAGACTTGTAGAGACACTTATTTATTGCCCAAAAAGTGCCTTAGATTTGTTGGTTGATTGACATTGTCTAGTGATTTGCATATCTACCAAAGGATTATTAGCATTTGCTTGGTGTTAGCCTTATTCAATGTTGTAATCAACATTTGAGCAATATTTTTCTAAATCATGAAAGTTTTGTAATATGGGTGTTGAAGTTGAAAATAAATTTGAAAATTGAGTTTAAAAAGTTGTGACTTTATTTCATTCAAGCAACATTGATATGAGACAATTCTAAATTTGTAAATTTTTTTATAGATGTCAAAAAATTAAAAATTCATCACCACAACAAATTATAATTGTAGAGACACTTATTTATTATTACAGAGGTTGTCATAAAATTGTCTTGTAAATATTTGTTGATTGGAATTGTTCAATAATTTGCATATCTAATAAAATTGTATCAAAAAAAGTTGAGCATTAGAAAAGATCTGAACCCCACGGAGGGCCACTAACTTTTCATTTTTGGCCCTCCGCAATACAAATACAAAAAAATAGTAAATAATAAATAATAAAATTATTTTTATTATTATTTCAAAAAATAATTATTATTATTTTTTTCCAAAATATCCAATCTGACATGGCAATGATGTGGGACTACTAGTGCCACATCAATTGCTAATAAAATTAATTTTAAAGTTAATTTTTTTTCCAATAATTGCATCGCTGCTACTGAAAACTCGCAGACCTCTCGAGGCCTGAAATTTTTTCTAATGTAAGCGTTCAAAGGTTTGTTATCACTCACTTTATATTAACCAAGAATCGTTGTGGATGACAAAAAATGTCCAATGAATGATTATTAGAAAAATTGTAGAAATGAAAAATGCACTTCCTCATCCAAGAATGTGATAATATTTGGTTGACCTCCTTAATGAAAGGGCCACATTCTTCGATGATTAACCATGCACTCTTCTATTCTACATTGTCTTTTAGAGACATTCACTTTCAATCCTTGGCATTAGTAGTATTTTAGTGTATTTGGGCAATTTGTATGTCTTTGCTCTAAATCTAAATCTTAACAAAAAAAATTATCTTCTTTGTATATTTTCCAAACTAATGAATGAAGTTAGTAAAGTGTGGTTTCTACTTAGTTTGAACCTTTCAATATTCTCAAAAATTGCATACGTGGTTTATTACAACTTGAACTTGGAAATCCAAACCATATCTTATTGATTTTCTAATTATAGAATGATATCCAAAAAAAATAGTTTGTAATATTGTTCACTATAATGTACACTTGTAATAAAGTTTTCAGATTTCTTAAGAATGTTTTGTATTTGATACAAATTTTCTTTACTCTTGCTTAAAAAATTCATAGCAGTCACTACCCCCATTTTTTTGGACATTAGTAGCAAACACATGTGTTTTTTAAAATAAGAACACAAAGATAGGATTGCAGCCATGATTGGCAAATTGAGTTGGATGTTCCAAAAAACGTTCAAATGTCATAGGTAGAAGGATTTGATGTTTTGTGCGACAATGATGTTTCGAGAGACACCAAAAAAACACAATTGTGATATGTACAACATCCAAGAAAATATAGAATTGCTACATTGGCAAGGAATTTTGGTTTAACTTTGGATAAGTTAGTGAAAGTTACTATAGGCTAAGATAAGATCCTTAACAAATGTGAAAACATAGGGGAAGAGTAGCCACGTGGCATGTTTAAAAAAAATTAATAATAATAATAATAATTTTAAATTAAAAAAACAAAAAACTTAATTGTACTTGATTTGGCATTTGAGTGACATCTAACAAGGATGAAGTGGTATGCCACTTCAACACACTTTAACACCATTTAAGAATTTGAATAGTGTTTTATTTAACATCAATTGAGATGTCAAGTGAGACATCAACTAAGACGTTAAGATATTGTTACTAACTGTATGATAGTATATTTGAATGGAGGTTTATATTTAGGTATGACTATCCAATTATGAACCTTGCCTAATGATCAACATTTAAAATCTGAGCACAAATGGTGAAGGATGGTATTATATACCATCAATAGAGGAAATCACTAAGAGAAGTCATTGAACATATGTCATGTTATGTGTTTCACCATTTAGTGTGTTCATTGTATGTTTTCAATATGTGCTTGATTTATGAATGATCTTATTACCATTATTTTTTGCATTCAACTTCATTTTGTTATTTTTCGCTACCAAGGCAAGATAATCAAACTAGAATATTGGCCTAATTGCGGCACATAATATGAAGGTATCAAGACTTCATAATCAAAATGAATAAATCTTTTAGATGTGTAGTATATGAGTTAGCAAATCTAAAAGAGTCCATATTAGGTGTATTTTCTTTATCTCAAAGGTAACAATGATATTAGGCAGAGAAGTCTTTGTTTTGAAAAAACGTTGAATTTTTGTCTGCATTAGATTCAACCTAGGATAGAAGGGAATATAATAATAAGAGTGATAAGTATATCACTTCAAGTTGAAAAGAAGGCGTTGCTTGGTATATAAAGTCTCATATAATATGAAGTATTGTATATACATTCAACTCCGTATATAATATGTATATAAGCTTGTATCAATATTTGTATAATATATACAAATACAGTATTCTCATATTTATATTTGTCATGTATAAATATTGTATAAGTATCATGTATTAATAATTGTATTATATATATAAATAGAATATACATGTATTTATATTTGTCATTAAAAATATCATAAAAGTACCATGTATTAGTACTTGTATAATACATACAAGTAGAACATACATATATTTGTATAAATTATATATAAATATTTTATAATTGTATACCAAACTGTACAGGCCATGTACAGCACCACAAATCTTTGAAAATCTAATCAAACTTCAAATAAGCCCAAAGTTGCATAAAAGTTCCAAATCAATAGAGCCTTATCTTTTCAGAAAGCTAACAAAATAGTATGAAAACACTCCAAATTTCAAAGGCAAAGAAGATATTGTCCGGTTTTCATAGCTCGCCAAAGATAACACCTTCAATTTTAAAGGCAGCCAAACACCCTTCACTTCAAAGAATGCCTCGGTCTCATAAATACTCCAAATGCATTGTGTTATGACTTTTCGAAACACTAATTACATAATCTACATTATCTTCAAGTCTCCGCTTCAAAAATTAAAAACCTTGCTCTATATGCTCTGTCAAAGTTGAAATATCCTCAAACTCTTGGATTCGGGCGGCAACTCCAAGCTAAGAGTTCTTTAGCTTCGTAGAAAGCCATTAACTTTATACACAATTTATTGAAATCTGAAATCCAAAAACACTCTAACAAATTCTCTACAAGCGCTCAAAGTTTTGTTCCTTGATCCTAATAGGCAACAAATCTTCTCTCACTCCATCGAGCATAACTTTTTCACCTCAATTCCAAAATAAAGCGTATCATACATTCTTGAAATTACAAAAGTAAGAAAAACATGCTCTCAAAATTTCATTGAAATCAAAAATTTACACAAGTTGCTATTTCTTTCCAAACATGCGGTATACACAAACTAACTATGAAGGAGGAGGGAGAAGACCCTGACTCTTTATCCATCTCAAGGGCCACATCAATTCATGCCTAAGCCACATGGACCCCCTTAAACTAATTGGCTACCTCTTTTTGACCTTCCTAAAGCCTTATCTACCCTTTTATCTAACCAAAAAAACTCTTAAGTTTACTAAAAGGATAAACTATCTCCATTCCTTTCTCCTTCTACTCCAAACACATCAAAAGACTTTTGAAAATATTTCAAAGCACAAAACCAAAACAACTAGGATTAA
This sequence comes from Antitrichia curtipendula, assembly GCA_951230915.1. NCBI lineage: Eukaryota > Viridiplantae > Streptophyta > Bryopsida > Hypnales > Leucodontaceae > Antitrichia > Antitrichia curtipendula. The sequence goes on along the minus strand of OX579636.1, from coordinate 6,415,848 downwards.
ACATATATTTGTTAGAGGTAAAAAATAGGATTTCAAGGCAAACATTATTTCATTTGAAAAATTTAAGAATGTGTTTAATGGTGACTACAACATAATCTATATGATCTACCTGTCAAAGGGTTGATTGGACTTTCTAACCAACGTTAATGGCCACGGCTTCCTTTAATAGGTCAAACCATATAATAATACTAATCATTGTTACGCCTTCAAAACACCTCTTGAATGTTACTTCTCTACTACCATATTCAACACACTTAACTTGCAACAATATTACTAGCATCCGAGTGTTGTGTTGAAGATTCCCGTGCCATTGCTGCTCCATGCAAGGTTGCTTTGGCAGTCGAGAAGACCTAGCTTTTTCTTGTGGACGCTCATGTAATGGCGCAAGTACTAGTGGCAAAAATGTTGATCCATCAATTGAGAGAGAAAAAACTCAAATTCAGGCTTTGGTTGAGGCAAGTAATATAAAAGTAAAGATATGCAAGAATTCAAAAAATATTTAGGTTTTGAAAGTGCATTTGGATACATTAGGAACTTCTATCTTTTAACCCCTAAAGGATCTTTTGTCCCCTTGGGGAACAATTTGGGTCCGGGTAGGCTCCTACAACCTCAATTTCTAGTAAAAATTTTTGAATTTTTTTGAGGATGTGCAGTTTTTTGAGAGCTTTGTGGATATATAATTTTTATTTCAATCAAGGCCCAGGAGAAAAAAATTATGGCACAATAAGCCAAAAATGGAAGTTGGTGGGTAGCACAAAGAAATCATAAATAATAAGTTTTAAATTCTTTTTTTAAAACTAAATATTTTTGTCTACATTTGAAGCTCTTATTCATTTTGTTTGGACTAGTGATGAGAAAGTTATGAACAATCTTAATTTTTCGGGCAATCTAAGCATATTTGTGAAAAAATAACTTATAGAATTCATTTTTTAATGCAATTTTTATAATTTTCCAAAAAAAATTGTTAGACAAGGTTGTATTTGCTTGCTAGAACAATCTCACCGTTGGGATTATTGTGTTTCAATTTCATCTTAGAGCTATTAACAATTTATTTTTTTCTTAATCTTGAACATACTTCTACTTAACAATTTTTTAATGAGTAAAAATTAAGGATTTTTTTTTTGAATATTTTTTCCTAGATTCCCAACTTAAGTGTTCAACATAAAAACTTAGAAAACCAAATTGATAGTACAAAATATTTAAGTTATGAAGATTCAAAGTAGAAAATTCCAATCAAGCAAGGTATAAAAAAACCTTGTTTTCTTCACTTTGGATGCAAATATCTTGCAGTTTATGTGGTCAAAGTTTCTAAAATTTCTTGCATTCATTCTTCTACTAGTCTATTATAAGATCATACGGTTTGATTTGCAAAAAATAACAATTTCTGAAGTTTTTTGCTCTTTGCAATAGACGTGGCAGTTTTGAGTGTGCTTTGATGGAGAAAAGGCCTCAGTCCCTTAGGGGTTAAATTTAAAATCATTGCAACAGTGGTTGTTTTAGGGTATGGAATTATTGTATTAGTTTTAGAAAAAATATTGTAATTATTTTAGATGAGTGAGATGACAATAAATACATTTATTTATTTATTTATTTTTGTTGGTTTTGGACAAGTGAACCTAATAACTCATTTGAGTTATTTTGACAATGTAATTCAAAAGTTATCAACAAATTAAATCTTTGTCAGAACAACATAATTTGAGTTACTTTGAAACCCCTGATCACTGTTATGAAGTGTTTTGAAGGACATTTTTATGAATACCTCACCTTGCCTCACCTAAACCAAGAGTGAGAACAAACCTTTTAGATTCCAATTCATCCAAGAGCATTGCAAAAATTTGCAAATTTTTTTGGGAACAATTGCCAGAAATTGCAAAATTCTTTTGGAAAAATTGCACCTCGCACCTCCGTCTTGCCAGAGCTGCTCTCATTCACTTGCTTCAGAGCTGACAGACTCGCTGTCTCCAGAAGAGAGAGGGGCCGGAATTCATCATGCAGAAAACCAGCAAGGAGCTGACCCATTGGATTTGGAATTGCAGAATGGGTTACCATTGTAGTTCAGGATTTACGTCCGCCATGTTTTTCAGACCTCGGCAGTGACCATTATGTATGTTTGCACGATGGGTACAAAATTTCATGCTCTGGTTTTGGTTTTAGGTTTAGTTTCAAATGTAGTTTTCCTTGGATCAGTTTGCGCATTGCATGCTTTCGAGCGCGTTGACGACGACGCTGTGGTGGTGGAACGGGAGGATGTTTGCGTTGTTGGTCGGGATGCGGTCGAAGCTCGTTATTGTGCTCACTTGTCTTTGAAGGACATTGGCACGGGAGAGGGTTTCCTACGCCATTTGAGCTGGTTGCGCCTTGAGAACAGCCATGCTCTGTTGCAGGTAATGTTTGCCTATTCCGCATCTCATTGTTTCTCGTTTTCCTGTATGTAATATATTCTATTTGAATATTGGAAGCAGTTTTTGATTGGATATGGTGAGAGGAAACGAATAAGGCCATGGAGTGTGCCATGAGAAGTAGCGGGATTTTGCAATGCTGGTGAGGGCTTGCTGTGAGAGTCTGAAAGTATCGCTAGGAGAGACTTTGGGAAGCATTTGTGAGAGAATTAGGGTTTTCAATACTCGGATTGCGAGCTAACAGGTCTTTCAACTCGGCCTACGAGCACTAGAAGGAACTCTAGAATGGAGCTCGTAAGAAATTGATCAAGAGAGCATTTCCCTAAATCAGCGCATTGATGTTCTCTATTCAGGATGGACCCCTGTGCATTATAGATTTAGGTTAATACTGGAACGGCGTGTGCAAAAGTCCCTGATTGCACTCAAAATTTCAACTGAGATTTCGGGCTTAATTCTCAATCAATGTTGAGTGATATCTTGTTAGAAGGCTACTGAAAATGTGCTCATGATGCGCTATAATACGCCTCCTAACTCGAACTATTGAGATGACGACAAGCAGTTGAAGGTGAATATGACAGCAGATTGCACATAGAGTCAAGAACAATCTGTTTTTTTTAGGTTTCCTGCTTATTTCTGGGCCAAATCATGTGATTGATAGCTTGCTGAAAAGCTGTCAACGATTAGCTTCTAACAAGCTGTGACTCATGTTCTGACTCATAATATTCAAGTTGCAGCGACTGATTGAAGTTTACTGGTTAGCGTGTCTAATGACGACTGCAATTCTGTTATCCCTGCCGTTCCGGTTAATTGAGACCTGTGTATTTGGCTTCCAGGGGGATGCAGTCGGACCTCTGGGTACACGCATGGTAATCAGTGTCAAGAATGCTCTTGCAGACTCTAATGACACGTCTCATGCGCCGAGCAGTCGGGCTGAGCTACTCACGATGGATTTGGCCAGAATGGAGCTATTGCTCAAGGAGATTGTTGGCGGCGAAGCAATCGGCTGGGCCCGTTCCGGACCTTTGGATGTAGACGCGAGAGTGGTAAGGGAAAGCAGCGGGGCTCCAGAATTGCGGTTTTATTCTTTTGTTGGTGTATATAAAGTTACTCTCTGTTTTTGAGAAGAAGTATTGCTTTACTTCTTCATGTATGTTGTTTTCATCTTGCTTCCCGTGTTAACCCCTGGGGGACCAACGTGACTGTGATCAATGGTGAAAAATAGAATTCAAGCAGGGTCAAATTTAATATTTCACCAGAATCAGCCGAGAACATTGTATATGTTTGTGAAGAAATAAGTACATGTGAAAAAAGGAAAGTCCCCGTATGATCCACTCAAAAGTGCTAATAAAACATGAAGCCCAATTTGGGCCTCTTGTCTTGATTGGGGATTAAGCACGTGAGAGTGACTTATATATGTATCTAGTTATATTTTATGTTATCTAACATCGTTTTGTTCTCTATGGAACCATATTGCGCAGATCAGGTCTCCTTTTAAGACCATGGTACTTCAAGGTGGGGTTGGGCTTGGACCTGAAATGAAGCGCCTTGTACCGAAGTCCTTTGAGGACTTCATCCCTGAAATTAGTGCGAAGGGAGGGGAACCAGTGCCATCTACATTAGGTCTTTGGCATTGGCTTCCTGGAACAGGACTGCAGAGACACGATAGCTGGCCTTCATTCTTTTCGCTTTTAGGGGTACCTGCATCAAATCCAAAGGTGGAGAAAAGGCGCGGTTTCTTGCCAAATTGGCTAGCAACTCGAGCACCTCTTTGGGCCCAGGAACTGTCTTCTTCGCAATGGCAGGTTATCCTCCCCCACAAATTCGTAGAGATGTTTCAAAGAACAAAATTCGGCCCTGATAATACCGCTCGCTATTCAGCTGTCTCTAAAGCTCCTCACTTTCTATCTCTCATAATCAACTTATTTGAACTGCAGCTTAGAAGAATTAGTCTTTCTTTCTGCAATGGCTGCTTGTATTGTGTTACTTATGAAAACGGTCAGTGGGTTGCCAGGTTCACCAGCGAAGCCTCACCTTAGTTCCTCCACAAGATAAACGCAAAAGCCTCTCCTTGACGTACTGTGAATCGGCTCTTGCCAGTTCACCGCCCAAGTGTACATTGGAGACTGATGCAGGAAGAAAGTTTGACCACCCAGAAAATTCGGAGCTCCGAGTGAAGCTGGAATCAAAAGATATTGCAACCTGCGCACTGTCGGGAAGTGAGGCTGAAGGGCATTGGGTCCTACAAGATTTCCAGAGGAAGCTTGTGGGAAGCGGTGCTCACCGTTCTTTAATATCTGTAGTGACTGTATCGTCTTCTAGCGTGGGTCAGAGAATGTCTGAAACTTGCCGATTGAGACTGGTGGAAAGGCTGCCAACTGGGATATATGCTGATCAATTTGAGCTGCAAGGTATTCAACGGCGTGGAGGTATTCTTGAAGCTACCAGAGTCTAAACAATTCTGTTTATGAGTGCCTTGAGTTTATCCTTCCATCATCTTTTGCTTACATTGTGTTTCTGTTCTATCTTATTCCAGATACATTTTGGGGGGTGTAAGTCCTTTTTTTCGATCACTTTGTCTGTCCCTTATTTGATTTCTGCTCGCTTCCAGTTATTGCTCAAATTGTCATGAGATTTGCAAAATTTCCGTATAATGAAGGTTGTTGCGGCCTGATTTTTCTTTGTCTTTTGCAAACAGGGTTTTTGGAGACTCGAATTTACGGGGATGTAAATCTTGAACAACCTGCCCTCCTATCTGCACAGTCGATTCTGGATGTCCATGTGGCCTTACTAAAGGTTGAGAGTGACGGAAAAAATGGTTCAGCGTCGTCATTGCAGGCTGAAGTGACCCTTCCTTTGCATGCTCGCTATCCGGTAATTCAATCTTTTACCATCTCTTTATGGCACTTAAAATTGATATTGTCTGTCTGTCTAGAGGTAGAAAAGTTATTCTTTCATTCAGTGTATGCAGTTCGTTTCTTTCATCTGTTCAGGTGCCAGTTGGCACATTTATTTTTCCGAGGAAGCACTTCAAATTCGCTTTAAAGGAATGTAACTCCTGTTACAGAAAGGAAACTCTTTATTATGCTTCAATTTGATGAATTGTACTTTTTCACAATCCCTGTAACTTGGTATCGTTGCATTTGGGAAGTCTATTACAGCGTACTCTCCTTGCATCAGTAGTAATTGTTTTGCTTGCCTGGCTGACTGTGTGTCTGAATTGCTCAACTGTGATGGTGTGCATGCAGCCTCTTTCTGTTGACAGTCACAGCGTGGTGTACATCCCCATTCCCCACATGTTGGTGTCTTGTCAAGATGTTCAAGAAGACACTATCACACTCCCTGTCACCGAGCAGTGGAAAGAGGTTTCTTTAGGAAGCGGCAGAGAGACTGAAATTTTGCCGAGAGTGCTGGACTGGATGGTTCCAGCTGGGAATCCGGCAGATTATAGTTTTGTGGCCCGATTCACTGCCATTGCTGCACTTTCTGGTGTGTTAGTTGTCTTTGCTGCATCTGTAGCTGCTGAACAACGCACATAAATTTTGCTTGCTGCGTGGAAAAGGCTAATAAGCTTACCATCTGCTTTGTTGCCCATCTGTCTTCAAATTCTTTTCTTGGTAATTATAACTGCTAGCCTGTGCCTCAGAGTTGGTCTGATTGGGAATTTGGAGGCACCACTTGCATAGTATTATGTGATCTGTCAGAAAGTCTCTTTGAATGTTAGTATCTTAACCCTAAATGCCCAAGCCTTTTGGAGTGTGTTTTTCTTAAAAAAGAACATGGGCTTATAGTTATCCCCAATGAAGCAAATTTTTTTTTTTTCAAAATCTAACCCTATAGATGTTTAAAGAGCTTGCTTATTAGTATATATTCCAATTTTGAGTGTGAAATTGCAGAGGAGTTGAAAGATTATAACAAGCAAATGTAACTATCCTATTTTTAGTATGCTGCCCTTCCCCACAATGTTTGAAAAATTTGCATATGAGAATTTTTAGGGATTGGAGGTGACATGAACAACTAAAAATTGTGTTAACACACTAAAGTGTACCTCCAAAAACCTTAAGTTCAAATGAAAAGCTATCAAACTCATTAGAAAATCCACTTTGCAATTGTTGAAATGGAATTTTTTTTATATATAGAAATTGCAAATAATGCCAAATCAATACTTGCATGTTCAAATTTTCAAAAGTGAAAATCATTAAAAGACTTTACTTTTTCTATTGAGACCGTTTTCATAGCAAATGGATACATACAATTTTTTAGATCTCAAATCAAATGAAATTGACAAACTTTGTTCAAAGCTAGGAAATGAAGTAAAATTGGCAAGCTTTACTCTTCACTAATGGACATGTATGCATTTGAGTATCTCTCAAAAATCAATTATTATTTTTTTCAATGAAAAATAAAAGTTTTCAATAGTTAACCTTCAAAACTATCTCTAAAAAAATTTAAAATGGTGAAAGGAATATTTTTAACCACCTACTCCAGAATGAACCTAAAATTTTAGATTGACCATATATGGTCAATTGGGCATTTAGGGGGTAATACATGTAAACTCAGTTTGGGTATCAATTTTGATGGAATGATGTTTGTATACTAATCTTACCACAGTCTTTAGTATCTTGCTAAAATAGGAGCACGCAAAATTGCTAGGGATCCAAAACACAAAACATGACTTGTTAGATATTCAATAGGGATAGATATCTCAAACTTGATATGATAAAAAGATTATATTCTTTCTCCATGAAAAATGTATTAATATTATAATTATCACACATAATATGTGTGGAAAGTGTCACACCACATTGCATGTGTTGTGTAGAGTAATAATTTGTGGAGGTTATTACAAAAATGACTTTAATTACTGCATCTTCAACATATTTCAAATCGGTCATTTTAAAATAATTTTAATGCATTTTAAATATAAAAAATATATAATTACATATTCCTATGTCAAACACCAAAAAATTGATAACTTTCCAGCTCTTGTCATTTAAAGTGTCTAAATTCTTGCCTAAAATGACTTCCAATCAACACTCTAAAATGTTTATTTTAGGCAAGAATTTATATTAAAAATCAATTTTTTTTCAATTGCCAAAAGCTAATAATAGAATTTGTAATCATATGCTTATTTGAATGTTTTTAGCTAGCCAACCATTTTTTTGTGGGCTAATTGTTTCCAAATTTTAACAAACATAATATTCTAGATTCAAGCTTATGAAAAATTCTAAGTATGATATTGGAATCATTTAGTAATATTTAATAATAAAAAAATTCAAATTTTATTATAAATTATCAATAATTATAGTTAGTAAATAAATAAATATAACAATTCAAAATTTGTAGGAATTGATAGCTAAACCAATTTTTTGGATCAACGCCACCTAATTTGATGAGTATGTTCATTTCTTATTAGAATACACTATTCACTAGAAGAAAATGAGGGATTATGCGACTATACCATGCAACTGTTTTTTCAATTGCATAGGACACTTGCAACTAGTTTGTGGCTGGTGATACTTTGGAGACCTGCAATCATAGTGGACATCCTAAAATCTAAAAAAAAGGTGCAACAATTGTAAAAGTTACACCTCATATGTGACTCAATTGCGACTTGTTTGCGACTTGTAGATTTGTAGATTTTAAAATATTAATCTCAATGATTTGTAAATTTCAAATTTTCATATCTACCTTTTTTCTAAATTTTAGAATTTTAGAACTATTCTTTTTAGATTTTGAAATTTAAATCTACCTTTTGTTAGATTAAAAAAAATTAGACCTACTTTCTACCTAGATTTCTAAAATTCAAATACTGGTATTTAATAGAATTCATTGGTTTAGAATACATTACAATTTCATAGATTTTAAATATTTTTTTATTTCTATAGATTGTAGACATCTACAAATCATAGAAATTGTAGAAGTCTTAGAATTTTATCAATAAAATTCATTGCATAAAATTGCGACAACTTACAAGTTTTATATGCCCAACCTAATTATATTCTTTACAACTGATATGAGACAATTGATATAAGATAAATGGGAAAGAACTTTGGAAGCAACTAGAAAACAACTAGAAACTGATTAAAAAACAACTAGTATACAATTTATGAGTGACTAGGAAACAACTAGCTTTACTACTAGAAAATTTAGTTTTTTTTTTCATTTGGTTGCATTCATTTGGTTCACTTTTCTATTGATTTTTATCCAAATCAACAAATTACTCTCCAAATCAATAGAAAAGTGAATCAAATCTATGCAATTTAAGAAGGCATTTTTAAGAAGGCATTTTTCTTTGGACACATTTTTCATCAGACACATTTTTCTTCTAGTGATTACTTTGGAATGCCTTCTTCAATATCTTCTAACTTTGCATACAATACTACGTAATTGTAAAGTAATACAACCTTTTATGAGGCGTTTTGGTTTTTTATGAAAACTATAACAAATCATATTCCAATGCAATGCAAAAGGTTTCATCAATGCACATGGCTTGAAGATGTAGGGATGTCATTAGAATTAATAAGATTGAATGGATGAAAACATGAGACAATTTGCATTCAAAGATGTACCTATTTCACACATTTCGTATCTTTTTAAAGCCTCAACTTCAAAAATTCAAAAAAATTACCAATGCTATTGCAAAAAATATATTTTTTCAAAATTTATGATTTTTATTTATCTAGAAGTTAAAATCAACCTTATATTATAAGGTAAGGGGTTCTAAAAGTACACAGGTTTTAAAATCGCCCACCTCCTTAAATGTACTCTATTGCACATGTTGCCTTTTTGTAGCTTTCAACAATGTTTAAAAAGTGTACATTTGAGGAGGTGGACGATTTCAGAGCCTTATGTCATTTCAACTTCAAATTTTTATAACTAATTCCACAAAGCTTCCAAAAATATGAAACAACTTCGGTTAGATGCCAATTCTATTTGTCTTTCAAGGAAAATTTACTATTAAATATTTCAAGAAACTTCACCTCCCCAAAATTCAGTATCAGCTCATAGTTGAGCAATTTATGGACCTCCTCCCTTAATTTTGTCTCTAAAAGTTATTGGACGGTTTTAGATGCTTCCACCTTACAATTGAAATTCTGAGGATTCCGTCGATCCTGGGGTTCGTCTGATTATTCGGAGCTGTCAGCCACCGACAATGGCAGTTGCCGCATTGCTCTTCTTTCATACTTTGGTTGCCCCCGCTTAGGGTTTGCTTCCCCGGGTTTGCCCCCGCTTAGGGATCGCCTTCGCAGCTTTACTCCGGGTATGGCGCATTCTCCCGTTCCATCTTCGATATGTTGTTAAGAAGGCCGCATTGACAGCTCAATTTCGCATTGAGCCGTGCTGTATGGGAAGTTTTAGGAGACATTGGAGGGTTTCATTTGCTATTTGAGTTTAAGCCATGGAAGCCAGCGAGGGAGCCAAGGAGCCCGTGGAGCCGAAGGCGCCACGCCCGTCGTCAATGCTGTGGGTGGAGCAGCTCCGCAAGTATGTTGGATCGGGCGAAGGACTCGGCTCTGAGGCTGCCACAGGTTGGTTGTGTTCGGTAGTTTTAGCGTTCACTTGATTTTACATTGACCAGGTTTAATCGGAGTTTCTGTTGATAGGTATGATGGCAGGGTTACGGGATAACAGAGTAAAATGGACATTTTATTCTGCTCGCCAATTTTCAGCTCAGATATAATTTGAATGTTTTCACGTTTTTAAAAATCTTTTTCTGTGTAAGCTTAAGAAGAGGGTCTTAAAAAAACAGAATCTGAAAAGAATGTAGGCTAAGCCAAAGGGCTCAGCTCTGAGGCTGCCACAGGTTGGAGTGATATTCCAGAGGATTAGCAGGGATGGAGCATTGGTTGTGCTCCGTCGTTTGGTCGTTCGCTTGCATGTACATTGGACCAGGTTTCATCGGAGTTTCTGTTGATAGGTGTGATTGTAGGGTTACTGGAAAACGGAAGACAATGGACGTTTATTCTGCTCTCCGATTTTTTTGTTCAGAAATCATTTGAACTTTTTCGCGTTTTTGAATCTTTTTATGTGGACTTACAGCTTAAGAAGTGAGTGTTAAAAAACCAGAATCTTAAAGAACATAGTCTAAGGGCTCGGGTTCGATAGGTTGGAACTGGAGGTATGGAGCATTGGTTGTGGTCAGTAGTTCGAACATTCTCTTACGTGTCTATTGTCCTCTGGGAACATTGGATCGGAGTTTTACTCTAATAGGTTTGATGGCAGGGTTGCGGAGTAAAACCGTTTTATTCCGTTCTCCGGTATCTAGGTCAGTAATAATTTGATCTCCTTTTTTTACTTTCTTCAACGACTGTGCATTTGCGTACAGCTTAAGAATGAAGTCTTTAAGTTAAGTACATTTAAAATCGCAGAAATAAGCAATTCAGCATGTTTCCCATTATTATATTGGAAAACTCTTCGTGGGATCTTATTGGTAGTGAAAAGGGGATTCTAGATTTTCTTTTGAGTATATTTTTTGGACACCGTATGAATAAACTACGAATGTTTAAAGTGTTTCTAAATAGGTGTTTCTAAAAGCGATCATAGGTTCTCATGAATAGTGGGAGTACATTTTAGGCAAGAATCTGTAGTGTATTTTAGGAACCGTGCGATTTTAGGTGTAGTTACCTTATATAGCAGGATCGTAAACAGAATCAAGTATGGATCGGACGGTGGACTCGGGTCTGAGCCTGACACAGACTGTCACAGGTTTCCGAAGCAAATGTCATTTAGGAATGATGCAACATTGGTTGTGTTCACTAGATCGAGTTTATTAGGCATTCTCTTACATGTCCATTGTTCTCTGAAAATCCTGGGGCAGATTTGATGGCAGAGTTACGGGAAAATTGTATATAAACATTTTATTCCGTTGTAGTTCAGTAATAATATGAACGCATTTTCTAGTTTCTCAATCTTTGTACGTGTAGTTATATCTAAAGAACGGAGTCTTTGAAAGCAGAATCTTAACAATCACAGTCTAAGGCAATCAAACAAGCAATTAAGAAATGGAATAGAACGAAATGTTCCGTTTTTCCCTAACCGTGTTTGATGGGAGTTGTGGTTGGGGAATATGTCATTAGACAGATCGTGGATGAGAATCCTTTCTAATTTGGATTCGTCGAAATTTGACGGGGGACTCATATTTTCTGGTTATTGAGTACCTACTCCTATTGTTGTTTGTAGAGATGGAGACGAAGAAAATTCTGCTGGAGGCCTACAAAGAGCGTCAGCAGAAAGCAGTTGCTGCGGGGGCTATTCCTAGTTTTTACAGAAAGGTATTTCGGCCATCTTCTTAACTTTTGTTTTTCCAAATCCGCGCTATCAGAATAGATTGTCTTACAGGTTGAATGTACATCTTAAATTACTACTCGTGACTGTATGTTTTTGTAGTGAATTTGAATCTATCTCATTGATTTGTTGTTTGGGTGATCTACAGAAGCCTTCAGAAAATTCTGCCGGTACGAAGGTGCAACGTCTTGCGAAGTTCCGTTTTCTAAAGGTATACTGTGACCAAGTTTCCGTGCATCATTTTTCTGGTGTAATGGAGAGGAGGTGGTGTTCCGTATATAGTGGAGCGAATTTCTTAAAGTTCCAAGTGATGCTTGTTACGAGGAAGTGATGGTTGCAATCTATTAAGATTGGTTTGGTATTGAGAGTCTAACGCAGAGCCTTGATAGAGATACGAAGTTATATAGAATTTTCTCATTGGTTATTGTCTACTTTGTGGATTAACCTTGTATGTTATTGTGGAATTGCAGAAACAAGCGGAGGTTCTCTTGAACGCCGACGATCTGGATACCATGTGGGTCTTGCTGCGTGAGAATTGCAGCATTGACGAGGCTACTGGTACAGAGAAGGTTATATTTACCTGACATTCTCTTGACTGGTTCATTATACAGATTCTCTGTATATATACTAATGTTTGATGTAAGTCGGATTTTATATCACATATAAGGTCTGAGTTGAGAATTTGCCACGTTCTAACAATACACCTGATGCGCAGATGAATTATGAAGACTTCTGTCATATTGCAACTCTCTGCACGGAGCAGATTGGACCGAAGTGCAGGAAATTCTTCTCAGCGTGTAATTTCTTGAAGTTTGAGAAGGACGATTTTGGACGCATTGCAATCCTTCCGTTCTATCTCTATGTCATGCGTACAGTAAGTTTATAATGGTGTTGCTGGTCTGTTTTTTATCTGAAATATTATTGGAGATCTGCATTACCCCTATTATTATGTAAGAAGATTGTCTATTAATGTGTGTTACCTAGTCTTGTTCTTTCTTGCTGATAATGAGGAACAAAATCATCAGGCGCGACACTGATATGATGTTCGTTCCGTTAATAGTTTCCACATTCCCTCGCTAGCACTACATTCCCTTGATATTTTCTCTTTATTCCTATTGAAAAGGATCTACCGTGAATTAGACTATAGCCGTAAGAATAATCTATCATCAAATTATTCATTCTCTTAACCCAAGAAGTGAGCCTGCCAACTTTATTTTTTTTATGTATTCTTAGGTATGTTATTTTCTTCATTGTGCAGGTTTCATTGACACAAGCTCGAATTGATATGAGTGAATTGGACGAGGATGGTGATGGTTTTCTTCAGCCGCAGGTCTCACACATTGCTGCCATATTACTATGAACTAATTTCCATCTAGTCATTCCCTGAATTCTGTCGTGAGTGATGTTAATGACCGTTTGTTATGTTGAGCCGATATAAATAGTGAGTTAGAAGGAATTGATGTCAACCTTGTTTGCAAGTGTTCTTTATTCGCTTGTGCTGTCTTATATTCTGTGATAGCATATATACGGAGTACATAGTATTGTTGACCTCTGTTTGACTGGACTGCCTTCACGTGGCACTAAGATTAGTAATAGGTGGCTTGTGGTTGTGTCTTAGAGTTATTCCTTACTATATTTTGTCAAGGGTTCCACAGTGAGTGAATATCAACATTGATCTGTGTGCTGAGTCTTGAAGGATTGATATTGTATTTCATCTAGAATTTATGACTGGAGTTGACAAGAAACTACCATATAATTGAGCTAATTTTGCATATTGAATAAATTTGCCTCCTATTTCAGAGTTTTCTACAGTGTGTCAGTGATTGTTAATTACTGACGATCTGAGTACTGTGAATTCTAGGAAATGGAGGCGTACATACGAGGACTTATTCCAAATCTTGCTCAACTACGCAACATCCCTCCTCCTTTTCTGGCCATGTACAGTAGAATTGCTGCTCGGAAGTTCTACTTCTTCTGTGATCCATTGCGACGAGGTTTGTTCTCTCCCACTACCTCTCTCTCTCTCTTCCTCTCAATGCTGAGCGTCTAATCGATGATTCTCATATGCTTGGTGCAGCATGGTTTGGCAAGCACACCGATGAGTCTCTTATAGTCTTATACTGTGGCTTTTAGGGTAGCTAACTTCTTGGAATCGCTAGTTTCAAATTTGAAAATGAAATCGCATTGTGCAGGTAAATTATGCATCAAGAAGGTCCTGCTCAGCAATTGTCTAGCAGAGCTTATGGAGCTTCACCAGGTATCGCTTCTTTAAGAGTGCAGTCTGATCATAGCCTGTATTTTTGTAACACCCGAACATGACACGTACAAGTTTTTTTTAGTGAACTGATGGTGGGTGCATAGTGTTTGCACCCGTTGTTGATGTTATTTAGTTTGGATAGAGTGTTTTTCTTTGTTGCCGCATAAGCTATTTGTTTATTAGTGCATTAATCTGTTTATACTCAGGTTGTCAAGAGTGCGCTTGTTGTGCAATCTATCAACTTTAAAAGTGGTTATATCTGTTGACAGTCGTGGAGATTGTTTAGGTTGTCCTCATAGTGTGGATGGTGGGATATTTTAGGAAACTGAGGAGGAAGGCGGGGAACCTGAACCTGCTGATAACTGGTTTTCTCTTAGCAGTGCTCAACGCATTTGTGGTATGTCCTTTACTCTCTTGCTCTTATTGAGTTGTTGAAGTGTTGTATTAGTCTTGAAAGGGCATTACCTTTAGGTGAACGATTGTATTTAAATGGTCATGTTTCTGTCAACCTTTTGTATTTGCTGTCTATTGATTTCTTGGAAATCTTTCCCTTTTTACTTTCATAATTTTGGTGAGCTGCTCTATTGTTGAATCATTTGATGCAGATACATTTCTGGGTTTGGATAAGGATATGAATGGCACCTTGAGTAAGGAAGAACTGCAAGCATATGCTGATGGCACGTTGACAGAAATCTTTATTGAGCGTGGTATGTTCTATCCCTGCAAATTTTCAGCAGCTGGTCTGTTTTATTAAAACACTGTCCTAATTTTGCTGCAATATACATAGCTGCAGAATTAATGGAATGCTGTACACCTGTTTGCCGGTCAATAACACACTCCAGGTTACGCTGACATTACTTGATACCAGATTGCTTCTTAAGGTACTTTGCTAATAATCAGTAACTGGGGGCTCTCATCCTCAAAAGAGTATTCTATTTGTACAGGCTTGTAAAATTTTACAACGGCCTGTCAATATTTGTTCAAATGCACTGTAGGGAGATAACACATCCTACCATATCATTTGTACTTTTGCAGTTTTTGACGAGCACGTGAGAAGGGGTGGCCGAGGAAGCGGGGGTAAAGCTCGAGAAATGGACTTTGAAAGTTTTCTAGACTTTGTCTTGGCTCTGGAGAATCGAGAGACTCCAGAAGGTTTGACATATTTGTTCAAGTGCTTGGATCTTCAGAACCGGGGCTTTCTAACAACAGTAGACGTCCACACTCTTTTCAGGTCTGTGCTCACTCACCAACCCAGGCGACCTGTAATAGGTCTTGTAAAGCACGTCACGCCTTGCATAACGTTTTATATCTCGGTTGTATTAGCCGTAGTGGCAGTAGGAATATATGCATATGGAAGAAAAGAAGAGTGGCAACTTTCGAGTCATGTTGGCTACTCGATACTCTCTTCCTACAAAATTGTTTACACTGGGAATTTCCTGCCTGCGTTCCTTGAGTTCAGGTTTGCAAGCCTCATTATTCCCAGACATTCAAACAATTTAAACCTAAAGGCTCGATTTTGGGTCACGTAGTTAAATTGTTTCTTTCGGAGTCTCCTCAGTCAGCTTCCCCTAGTTTCAGAACTTCTGTAAGTTGGCCCTAGCCCTTAAACGTCCCAACCGTTCGCAGAATCGTCCCATACCGTGATGGCTAAATTTCTCTTAGTCCTGAAATTTCAACTTTGTCTGATACAAAATGAAAAATCTAGGTCAAGCACATTTATAATATCACTTCAATCACAAAATATCGTCAAAATGCAAGAAAATGCTCAATATTTAGAATTTGAATTTTTTTGAAAAGTTAAATACACACTAGACTTTGATGAACTTCTTGCTTGGTCCTATAAGGGTTAAGAAAATGGAGTTTGTTACGATTAATGGCTCGGTCTGTTTGCCTCAGATTTGGGGCACCGGGTTGAATGCTTTCCAAGTTGAGTGATTGGTCAACCCAGAATTGTAGACTGCTTCGATAATAACTAATCGGTTTCCACATTTATCTGCTCGGTATCATTCAGGGATGTTCACCAGAAGTGGATTGAAGGTGGAAATTATGATCTATGCATTGAGGATGTAAGGGATGAAATCTGGGATATGGTCAAGCCTGCTGATTCCCTGAGGATAACATTAGCTGACTTATTGGCTTGTCGCCAAGGAGGCACCATAGCCAGTATGCTTACAGATGTGCGCGGATTTTGGGCGCACGACAATCGGGAAAACCTTCTTCAAGATGAGGAAGAAACAGCCGAAGTTCCAGAGGAAGAGTAAGTATATCGAACTGACTTCTCACGGAAGGTGGGGTGCTTTGATTATCTATAGAGAGACGTTGCAGCAGTCAACAAAATTCTGGCTTACTTCATCTAGGAATACCCACTCACACTTGTTGGACCAGTGAGCATCAAGGCTGAAGTTTTGGTTGTAAACCCCCTTGAACACAAGGCTACTTGAGCACATGAAGTTAGGTGCAGAGTTTGGTACTCTCCTTGTACTGTAGGTTATGCATGTGCTTTCTGATGAACTTTGTACTACAGATATCTCATCACTAGTACCTTGGGCATCTAGAGATGTCACTCTTCTGGACGGTTATAATCTCTGCTGGGTCATGGTGAAGTCAGCTGGAACATCATTGCCTGCTGGATTTTTGTAGATTGATGCCATGCCATGCCAAGTCATAGATGACAATGACAAACCTTGACATTAGTAAATCTATTTTAAGGTGGAGTCACCCACAACCAAGCGATTTAACTCATGATCTGGAGCAGTATAAGGTGATACAAATTTTCCTATGTAAGGATAGAAATCATGGGGACTGCAAATTTTTTGGTAATTTTTTCTTGGAATTGAAATTAGTATGAATTTTTGGAAGCCAAAAGTTAGTTGGAATCCATAACCAATGTGTAGAGAGTCCCATAAGGTAAACCAGCCTATTCCCGCCAGCTTCCTATTTCCGACATCTTACTTTTGGCCCCATTACCACCCTGAAACTCATCTAAGTCCATCTATTTTTCTGACAAAATCAGTTCATTAATTTCAGCTTGGGTAACGTGTCTACCATTGATTGGTGGATATCCAAGTACTCATAGATACAATCTATGGCGGTAATGGGTTGTTGATCTGACTTTTATAAAATAATCCATAGGCCAATTTGTAATTTTAGGGCAGTTAACTTTAACAATTCATAGAAATTTCAATTTTCATTAGAAAAATTTAATTTCACTTGGGTTTGATTTGTGAAACATGCATACACCTTTGAAAAATAGGTGACTCTATTGAAGTTGATTCCAACATAGTCAGATTGTGAATCAGGGTGGTAATAGGCTTGTCTACTTTAACTGCTCATTTAGAGACACTTCCTGTTCACTTTGGTACTCTAAACTAGGGCCATGTGTCATGTTGGCACTCTAAGAGTGATGGTTGGAAACTAAGAACTGATGGTTGGAAATCAATCTTGGCATTCAAAACCAGAGACATGTGTCATGACAGCACTCCAAGAATTGATGGTCAGAAACCAAAAACTGATGGTTGGCAAAAAGGTGGTTCTACTTAATATATTTGCCTTGTCTCTCCTATTGGATTGCAAATTGTTGTTGTTCTTTGTTGTCGGCAATGGATGGGGTCATGATTGGTAATGTTGGGTGGCTCTACTTTATATGTTTGTCTTATCTTTCCTATTGGGTTGCAAATTATTGGTGTTCTTTGCTCGGTTCTTTGTTGTTAGCAATCTTGAAAATATAGTTATACCATTCCAGGAAATAGCCAATCAAATTCAAGATTACCTTGATAGATTTGTTGCCATATTTTGTCAAGTTTATAATAGTAGATTTTGCACTTTTGAAGTAAATAGAGATATCTTCATAGAGGGTAGAGTTTGGAATTTGGAGTTTGACACAATTTTTTGATTCAATTGCACTCAAAACTAGTTAATTAATTCGCAACTCTACGAAAATATTGAAATTTTCTATTGGCAATGTAAAGCCTTTAGGTAACTTTGTCTACAACCAAGAATCTTTTGCAATCATTTTGAAGGATGGGGTTGTAGTAACTATTGTAATTAGTGGTAGTTCAACCATTGTACTTGTAATGACATTCAAAAATCATTACATTGATTGAATTGTATATACCTATAACTATGATTGTAAGAAATGTCTAAATCCATGGAGTGGTTGCCAAAAGAACATCTTTTACGAGATGGACATTTGAAAGGGTAAATCTACATTGAGGATTTTGCACATGTAATTTAAACATATAGGGAAAAAATCATGAATTTCAAAGTTTTGTCCTCAAATTATACAATATTAATGTTTGACTCTGGTAAGTGTACTTATAACCCCTAAAGCCCTAAATTGCGTTTTTTGACAATATAGAAAATTTGAGCAACTCACTAGTCACTATGAATGGAAGTTTGTTTTATTTTTCTTTGAATTTTTCACATAGCATGTGCACGAGGAGTATCTTTCAGGTCCAACAATTATCATTACTTTTAGCTACATAGTTCAAAAGTTATTTTATGATATGTAGTTTTCAGCAAAATGCAAGCAACCCAGGTAGCAAAAAAATACTTATTTAAAAATCACTGTTTTAAGAAATAAATATTTGAAATTGGATTCTAATTTATGTATATGTGGAAAGCTTTGAATATTTCATTTTGATTAAATGAGATGAAAGTTATAGGAGTTTTAGTTTGTGGGTAGATGGGCAATTTCGTTAAAATGGCGGTATTCCATGTGCCATTTTCAAAGTGCCCACTCTAAACCATAGAAGCGACATCTAGGACAAAGATAGATTTCAAAGATCTAGGATTGTTGTAGATTTCAGAAGTCTATGAATGTTATAGATTTTAAACTGAAAATTTTGAAAAATCTAGGACTTCTATAGATTTCAGATATCTAGGAATGATATAGATGTCAGAAATCTAAAATAGATGTAGATTTCAGACCATTTTAGAGTGCACGGTCTGAACAGTTAAAAGTGCCAAACTAACGGAATACCGCCATTTTAACGAAATTGCCCATGTAGTTATAAAATTTCTACTCTAAGATAAACTTTGAAGTCCTTTATTTAACTCAATTTTCAATATTTTGAAAATAATAAAAACATTAGGTGTAGATTGTTTATTAAAACATTACAATCATTGGTATTGTCATTTTTCAATTCCATAAATAAAATTTTAACAACTTAGTATTTTTAATCATTATCTACATCTTTCTACTTACTATTTTTTTCCTACATGTTGTACAATTCCAAATGATTTGAAAGTTTTCAAGCGTGTAGCCAACTTGCTATGAAGATGAATCCAAAGAAGCAACACCATTTGGAACATTTTTTCTTACAAATTAGACCTTGTGAAGTGTAGCTACCCAGTTTTTTTGTAAGGCCACCAAAAGGATTTTTGTCACTTTAGATGCTAATATCTTGCAATCTACATGGTGTAAATTTCTGATTTTTTTTCCACATCTTTTCATACCAACATACTACAACATCCTACAGTTACATGTATTCCCCAATTATTTTTTCTTGGAAAATTTGGTACTTGTACTAGAAATGACAATTTTGGAGCGTTTTTGGTGAAAACATAGTCAAAAACTTGTAGGGGATAAATAAGCATAATTGGTTGCTCCACATGCTTTGTCATATTACTTGCATTAGCCAATTTATCACCCACTAGTCCACTATTACAATATAAGCCAACACGTGCAGACTATATATATCATAGTTACCCTATTCCATGAATTTTTCACATCTCAAGAATCATGTAGAGGTTGAATCTAAGGATGTTCATCAGTAGATATGAGACAATATATGTGTCTCTTTATCCACATTTATGTCCATATTGTAGATATATTGTATTATTGTATTATTTGTACTCATATGTTTGTATTTGTATTTAAAGATATAACCACATATTCACTTTAATTTATGATTGGATTGCATTTTATTCTTTTCTACTATTTCCAAGCCTCCTTTTCTAAAATTGAACTGCTTGGCAATTTCGTGTAGTAGTGTCTTTGAGGCGATAGTAACGTAGGCCCAAAGATAAGCTTACTCCTGAGGCTTGCTATGAGTGAGAAGGAGCCTGTATCCATTGGTAACTAGAACCGGAGGCCCATCCAAGTTGACCACAGACAGAAAGGAGAAAAAAACTCTGAAATCTTAACATAATATAAGGTAGGTACCCCCAAATGTGCCACCGACCTTAAACTGCCATCTATACTATGTGTACATCTCCAAAACCAGTTCTGTATCTATGTGGAAGAAACGCTTTTAGAATCAAACTTTGTTCCTTAATAACTTTTACATACAGTATCCAAATGCCATGTTTTCTAGTGCGTTGAAACCTCCTTTCACTTGCCAACAAGAACATATGAAAAGTTGACGAGTCTAATAACAGTAACTAGGCTCAATAGCAAAAAGTGGCGGTTTTGGATGTAGCTGCCTTACCATTTTGAAAGCAAGCTCCGATTCTAGGGTCTGGAAGGTCCATGAATGTTTTCAACTTTGGCAGAGTTGGCTGGAGCCTGGAGGTCCAGGCCTGGACTCTAACTAGCATGATTTTTGCCAGACGCTGCTACCGAACACCTGCATGGCGTTACTAGACCATGCCACTTTACAGACTAAAGCAAGCATGATTTCTAATCTTCCTGTCGTTTCTCCTGACACCTCCATGATCCAACATGTACAATCTGCAGAGGACTGGTCGTAGGCTTTCCTTGGAATGGAAACTGTCTCGATTCAGTTGCATCTAAATGAAGGAAAGAAATAGCATAGCCAGCATGATTGGATTGTGAGTGTGGGTGTGAGTGAGCTGAGCTTCCCTTCGCTAGGCAGCCCTTGGTGCTTGAATGACCGAGAAATTTCGAGGTCTGCACCTGATCAAAAGTCAAGTACAGCATACGGCCAGACTTCGAAAGCCTGTCATGAACGCCTTACTTATCTTACTGGCCACCGTCTCATCATGTCATCTGCAAGGGGAGCAGCCGAGACTGGAGACCTTGTGCAACCTGGAAAAGCTCAATCAAACATGGAAGTTAAAGGAGTATGGTGGGGACTGGGGAGTCCATAAAGTGTCCTTCAAAGCTGTGTCATTTCCAGAGCAGTTGCAAGTCATTTCTTTTACGACAGTCGGGTTTTTCTTGAATGGTGAATAGAAGACGCATCTCATCATTACCACTTCGATTCTTAGTTTTTGTGATTCTCAAAGGAAACAGTTATGATTTTTTTAGAGTTGAAAATGGGGGTTGGATTGCTCAAGAAGCATCACACCAATGGAATGTTCACTAGAAGTACTAGAAAAACACCTTTAGACATCCAGGGGGGGGTAGTTTTAGTACACCACGCTTTGGAATCAATTTAGGCTTCCACACTTTTCCGTCATGTAGACCTTTCTGAGTTTTGAGTTAACTTCATCTTCAATCTAATCTCCACAATGAACAAGAATATTTCCATTATTTTCTAAAGTAACAGGTTACAGTCTCTTCTCGCGTGGCTGCTTGTTTGGGTTGGGTGTGAAGTTTCACTATCAAAAACTATAAGTACTCCGTATATCCTCCCAATACCTACAACCAGATCAGATCTGCACCAAAACCGGAAAAACAATGTTGAACCCAATCTGGAAGGATCATCGAGGCTTTATACTTTTCATGTAAGTTCCGTACGCAGCTTTCCAGGATTGGTCTTGCTTGTTCTGCTGATGGTGTATGTATTCATTACATTCAAACTTCAAAGTCCTTCCTTTCCAGGGATTACAAATGGTTCATGGAAGTTGGATGCAGTGTATTGACTGCAAAGTGACGCTCTAAGTTAGTACGTGTACGCGGCAATTCTGCCAAAAGGAGCTCTGATGATCAAGAGAAAAAGCTACAATGTACACACAGAGGCAGACTGCTGACAAACTTGCAGCTGACATTCCAATCGGATGCTCTGAGTTCAACAAGAGCAGCAAAGACGCAAAGTCGCTCACAAAATGCTTCCACTTTGCAAATGCATTCTCCACTACCCTTCTCTTCTCTGTCAGGAAGTGGACCGTGAAAGAACGAGCCCTTGTGACGTACTTAGTCAGCCAAAAGTACGGGATTGCGATCGATAGTCATTCATTGGACACTTTTTGTCCTTCATGGGGTTACAAGGCTAAAGTAGATGAGAAATAAGAGAAAGGTGATTCTCACTGCTTAGAAACAATATAAATTTAATCCCAAAAGGTTTCTTTAACCCCTAAAGGATCAAGTGTCTATTCAACGTGCACAAGGAAATCTTGGGTAGATTCATTCAAAGTCAATTTTGGTTGGATGTGCACAAAATTTTGACTCAAGGTGTAAATATATATCCCCTTATTGAAAATGTAATTTATTTTTCCAACTGGGTGCTTGGAGAAAGTTATGCTACCCTGAACTTTTGGAGAAGTCTGGACAACTTCGGGCAGCATGTGCAAAATTCCTATGATTTTGAAATTTGATAGGTATGTAACTTACATAATACAAGATGTAAAACTAAAAAAAAGAACCATATAAATGGTATAAAAATCTCACTCTAGGAGGAGATAAAGCCTATTGACCATATTGGGTATAAGTTGACATATATATTAGACCTTTATGTATATATATGTCACTATTTTGGCGTCAAAATTGTGCCATTTATAACAAACTTGACATTATATTATATTGGATTTTACATATGAAAGGGACGAGGAAAGGGAAGAAACACCAATCCTTTTTGAAGGTATGGTTAGTCTCTAGACCTCAATCACCTCTTATAACAAGTCCATTGATTCCATTCCACACTAAGCTTATAGAAAAAAGAAAAATAATGAGATGTAAGATATTTTTAGTTGTCACAATCACAAACCTCTCTACCACAAGAGAGAAAATACATGTAGTAGTAGAAAATATGTCTTGTTATACCAAGGGTTAAGACGTACACTTGGTCAAACTTGTCATGTTATAATAAATTAGATCTAGTGTAAATGTTAATGTTTGGTCTAATCATACATGTTTTATAGTTTTCACTAGTGTTATACCTTTAAAATTCCATTAAGGTAGGGACAAACAAATGTGCCAAGTGACTCAAAGCAACACTTAATTAGATGTTCACCTCATGTATATTATATACATTAATATACAAAGAACCAATCTTTATCAAAAGTACTTTGATCCTTCATATCTTTTGAATACAGTTTTCAAATGATGCATTTAGATCTTGGGTGCTTTGAATTCTCCTTTAATTTTCTAATTAGAATATTTTTTTGATTGGTTTAATAATAGATATTGTGCATAGTAGAAAAATTGTGCTTTTAGGTGACCCTAGTACCTTATATCAAGTGTTGTAAATGCAATAAATCTTTTTAATCCTTTAACGTGTAAATCTTTCTAAACTTTTGCATATATTTCTTATAGCTTTGTACAAATATATTATTTACTTTAATTTCACCAAATTGATCCTAAGAAAAAGTTCTTCAAAAGATTCAAATATTACTTTGGAAACATAAAAACTTATTTCAACAAATAGCTTATTTTTAAAGCTTATTCTTAAATTGTTTTGTCTAATTGGGTGCTTGGATCAAAAGTTATGCTATCTTAAACTTTTCAAGTAGCTTTGTCAACTTTAGGTAGCATGTGCAAAACTCTTTTACTTCCAAAATTTGGCAAGAATGCAACTTACATGATACAAGATGCAAATGTCCAAAAAAATAATCATGTGTAGTATAAAAATATCACTCTAGGAGGTGTATAAGTTTGTTGGCTTTGTTGACCTTTTCAACCAATATCCCTAGTTCTTCTAGATATTCAAATTAATGTACAAATTGCATTTCATTAAAACAATGTGCTCCTTTAAGCAAGAATTTACTATCTATAACATCTATTTAACCTCTAAAGTCCCATTGTCCCCTCCGGGGACAAAATGGATTTTAGGCAAGTTCTTATAATCTCAATATTTGTTGTAATTTTCTAAATTTTTTTGTGAAGATAGAAAAACACATTAGCTTTTCAAAAATGTAATTTTTGTTTCAATTGGAGCCTAGGAGCAAAAGTTATTGCACAAAAAGCTATTTTCTTAATTTGGTGGGCACAAAAAGACCTTAAAAAAAACTTAAAATAAAACTTTCAAAGTTTTTTTTTATAGATTATATTCTATGTACATGTAAATCTTTGATTTATTCTATTTGGATTTATTATGTGAAAGTTATGAACAATCTTGTTTTTTAAGCAATCAAAGCATCTCTTAGAAAAATATAACTTATAGAGTTCATTTCTGAACTCAATTTTCACAATTTCTTCAAAAAAAGAATTTTAAAAGGTTAAGATCTCATTCTAGAACAATCTCAATGTTGATATAAGTGTATTTCAATTCCTTCTTAGAGCTATTAACAATTTAGATTTTCCTTCAATCTTAAACCTACTTTTGCTTAACAAATTTTTAATGAATGAAAATTAAGTTTCTTTTTTTTAATGTGTTTTTTGTAGACTCTCAACTCAATTTTTTATCATATAAAATTAAAAATTAAAAATTATTAGAGTAAAAAGTGTAAGTTATGAAGGTTCAAAGCCAAAAAATATAATTGAACAAGGTGCAAAAAACTTGTTTCTTTTACTTTAAACCCAAATATCTTGCAACCTACACAATCAAAATTTGTAAAACTTCTTTCACACATTTTTATACTAGTCTACTACAAGATCCTATGGTTAGATATGCATATAAAATGTTTTTGCTCTTTGCTATAGAAATGGCATTTTTCAGTGTTTTTTGATGAAAAAGAGACCTTGGGACTTTAGGGGTTAACCAAATTTTTGTTAAAATGGTGGTATTCTACAAACCTGGTCTACTTTTATGTTTAGACCATGCGTTCTAAAATATATACCAGTCCTAAACTTTAGAGCTAAAGAAGGAAATGAAGGGAAAAATGGCTTATAGATTATTGCCATTCTAATGAAATTTTATATGTTTTGGTAAAATCAGCAGTATTTCAATACTTTGGTTGCCTTTTAGACGTTTTGGCCTAAATCCAAAATCTATTTTAATTATAGTTTGTGGCTTGAAATTAGACTTTTGTGAAGATACATCACATATGTCACAAATTTTATTTGTGTGAATGTCACCAATTTGACAAATTAATGTTCCACTCCGTCAATTATTTCATTTGTTTCTTTTCTTGATAGTTCAATCTACTATTTCTACAATTTTTTCTACAAAATCATGCCAATATTGACTTTACATATAAAAAAAGCCCCTTGTCATTCTCATATTATATTAAAGTGTGATAAAATGAATGCAAATTTAACATGTAGGAGCTCATTGTATTGATTTAACAAGGATTTCAAAGTCTAGGAAAAAAATAAAACTAGAATTTCAAAAAGTTTCCTAAAATTTCATTTTTCCTTAATTTCTAAAATTCTACAAAGTTAATTCTACAAAGTTAATAAAGAATTGATGAATATGAAAAGTCATGTGAAGTTACTCGAATTAGTAATGCATTTGATTAGAATGTCAATTTTGTTAAAATGACTTGATTTCATCACAAAAAATTACAACATATATGTTAATATATGTTGTAATTCTAAAAGCTAGGACAAAATTGGATTTATATTTCAAACACTACTACATATATATGTGGCCCCTTTACAGCAACAAAAACTTTGCTATCAATTCTAAAAACCATTTGAAAGTTTTACAAAAATAAATTGTTAAAACGTTGCTCGAAATGAGTCACATTTTAAAACATGTTTTTGCCATGTGCACTTGTTATCTTCTTTGAGAACATTTGTTTACAAAAATAAATTGTTAAAACGTTGCTCGAAATGAGTCACATTTTAAAACATGTTTTTGCCATGTGCACTTGTTATCTTCTTTGAGAACATTTGTTTCCGATGATTTACCTATTAGTTTGAAAAAGGTAGGTATTTAATATTTTATGAGCCAATGAGAAGCCGTTTTGCATGCAGAAGGTGTGACACCCTTTTCTGATGTGTGGCAAATGGACCCAAGAAAATGTGACTACTCCTATTCTATTGAATATAGTACCACATGCATATTGTTTACTACACTGATGTACAAATGAAATATGTGTGGAGAGATTGCAATCAGTCAGAGAGACCTGTGCATTATACTTCATGGGAGTCTCATCAAGGACAATGGTTATGGGATAATCAATCAACAAAGAATGAAGATGGAAACAACATCGGGAACATTGAAGCGAGCATTGAAGCAACGTTTTGGTACATAAACGATGCTTTTCACCTCCAAGTTATTTTTGAAGTACAAAAGCTGCTCACTATTCCCTCAAACTTTGCTTGCACATTGGAGAAAACGTTGCTCTAAAGTCAAGAACATTGCGTAGAGGCTCATATGCAGTAGTGAGAACACCTGTTCTGGAAGGTTTAGGGTACTGGAACACTGCCATTTTCTCGAAATTGGCGTTTTAGCATCCAGCGCAGTACAATTTAAAGTTGATTGGGGGAAATTTGAGCTGCATGTGGTAGACAGTGATGACATAGAGGTCCAACAGACATTGCTTGAAAGTAGGACTAGCCGACTAGGAGGGAGAAAATAGAGTTGAACGCTTTCTGAATGATCAGTTCGTAGCAGCTCCAATCGAGTGTCTTGTTGACATTTAGGCTGGATATATTACATTATAAAGTACAGTGGTTAGTGGTGCACATCCAGTACGTATGGGTCAAATTCACTACTACCAACACTACATAACAAAGTTATTGTAACACTAAAAGTCTAGAACAGATTTGGATTCTATTTCAAAACTTCAACTATCAGTCATCTGCTGCAACAAGCTAAGTTAAATGACAATTGTGGCACACCACAATAAAAATTTCCCAATCAGCTCTGAAAGGAAGATTCCAAGTGATGTAGTTGTTTAGTCGATCCCTTTTAGTCGTTTACCAAAAACCAACCAAAGTCATCAGCATTATGGGACACCCTCAATGATGGAGGTAGAACTTTGGTTCCTCTT
This sequence comes from Antitrichia curtipendula, assembly GCA_951230915.1. Lineage (NCBI taxonomy): Eukaryota > Viridiplantae > Streptophyta > Bryopsida > Hypnales > Leucodontaceae > Antitrichia > Antitrichia curtipendula. Next base: position 6,388,962 of record OX579636.1, on the reverse strand, counting down.
TCTGTCATTTCAGTACAGACGCGGAGATGATGAAGCTCAACTGGACGTGGTACTTTTAGTACTGAAATGAAGAGTTCACAAAATTGGGTACATGCAGTTGATTGATTGTTTGCAGAAAGACTTAATCAACCTAGCTGGCTGTTAGTTGTGATGTGACAAGACTACATTTTACAGCCCATATCCCGGATCATGACAAGATGGAATTCAAACAAATCATCATCAGGGCAAGGACCAATAATAGTCTGCAGAGAAATCCATTTTGTCGAACCAGGCTTTTGAGAACCGACACTTGGGGGCACAGAAAGAACAGGCATACTGTGAACAGCAAAGTGGTCTTCATATCATCATACGTTCACAGAACTTATATTCATTTCAGTTAGCACTTAATTAGCACATTAGCAGATCAACTGCAAACTATGTTAGTGGTTTGTCCTCCTACTTGCTTCCATAATATCTGCAGCTTTGCAATTCCACATCAAACTGAAAAACTTCTCACATTCAAGTGTACTTTCAAGTTGGAAATGTTTCAAGAAGTACTTCGGGTGCACCTACTTAAGTACTGAACTATTAGCAGCTTGGTTGAAACTGGCAAAACGCTCCATTTAAAGCTTGAACTACCTGTTTTCAGCTAATAACACAGGGTAGAATCATAATAAATCTAAAATACAAACACTTCTCTACGATACAACTCGTGAAAAAAACATTGTGCAATATGCTCTCAACTCCTGTACGATGTTTGTTGTCGCCATTTCAATTCCGCTGCGTTCAATGAGTACCGTACCGGTACGTCCAAGTTCTCTGCAGGTTCTTGGAAAATTGACTTACTCAATGTACCAAGTTAGCATACCCGATAGGACGCGGAGCTAAAGATCTGTTGGTCACTCTGCGAAAAAACCTGGACGTACTCTAGGAAACTGATGCGTCGGGAAAGTGATAAGGTTTGTACGTATACATGCATTACTTGTGCCGTTGTACGGCTAGCTGGACAACCAGAAAAACACTGATGGAAGTCTTTCTGATAGGGATATTTTCTGATTATATAACAACAGTGGGAGATTATCCTTGTTTCCGTTACGATTGTATCAGAAGTTTTCAAGATGCTAATTGGCACTGGGAACGGAGGAATCAGGAAACAGCGGCAACCAGAGAAAATCAATGGCACAAATTTTCCCTGCTGGCAACACGTAGGTACGCAATGGAAGCAGGAATGCAGTCCAGGAACCCGAGATATATAATCTCCCTCTTCTACATCGGTGCAACTCCAGAAACGCTGGATCCCCTGATGCTGGGTTGCAAACAGCAACTAAACATATATATTATATCTTAATTGGGATCTTTCCCGGCCCAGGAAGAAATGAAGATGATGGAGCAGCACGCGAGGCCAGTACTCGTCTGACACATGAATGAAAACTAGCCAAAAATGTGAGTTGAAAACACTGTGAGTACTAATCGACTGAAACGGAGTAAGCAAAGCCCACCTGGAACTAGATTACAGCTAGGGATGTTGTCGACGTCATTCTTGACAACCTATTCTTGGAAACCTCGAAGAAAACATACACGTTAGTGAAAGAAGTACGTGACGCCATTCAGAAAACACAGACTGTACGTACGTACCAGCGCCGAGCGAGCTCCTCCACTTTGACCACTTCCATTGAACAGTGATGACGTTGCATCGAGTCACATACGCCGGCATCGTGGATTCAGTCCCCCCGGCCCCTATCACGGGCGTGCACTCGGTCGCACCAGCTGAAAGCACTTAATAAAACGCCGTCCACACAAGTATGCAACTGTAATGGACATACTGAAGAGCCTGGCCTGCGTCCACTCGACACCGAACCCGCCAGAGAGACTGAGCTAGCTAGCTAGAGACAGACACGCACACACACAAGTTCGCTAATTGATGGATGCTACCAAGACCGGCGCTAGTAACGATGATCTGTGCACAGACGTATCGATCGATCCCGAAGAAGAAAGCCCAAGGAGCTAGATCGACTGGGAGATCGACGTGCTGCTGCGAGACTCGTCACTCTGTCCACACACGTTGCATACTTGTGCACACCCGCGTCCATCGACAGAAAGTTTCCTTCAAGCTTCCGACGCCAACAGTTACGGTTCTGCAGCACTAGTGGCAAGGGCTGATCTATCGAACCAATCTATACTGGCGGGGGTCATGGTGCCCGGGCCCATCTGAAACTGATTCAACTCCAGAGTCTAGGAATGCCGCCGGACCATCACACATGGAGGCATCTGGGAACCCCGCCTACCGTCGTTGGGTTGGTAGTGAGTCCCCGAGTATGCCAAAGTCTTGTTACCCAAAGATATTTCGCGAGTTTTACATTGAACTTTTCTACTGGAACAAAATGTATTTTCAAAATGTTCGGGTAATGAGTGACGGACTTCAGGTTAAAGAAGTTCTCACAGACTGAAGAAACAACACTGTATCGCTTCTGGAATAAGGTGCCTGCAAACTTCTTGGTTTGTGTATGATGAGAAGCTTCCTCCCCATCGATCAATCCATACAATTCTATAACGAGGCCATGGTCCTCCCCATGATGCTGGGAAGTTATTATGCTTTGCTAGACTCTAGATACCTGCGAGAGAAACTCACTGTAGGGGTCCCCTTTTCAAGGATGCAAAAGGGACCTCTGCCTCATTGGGTTTCAATCTTATGATCTGCAACCAATAAGAAAACAGCTACATTGCAAGAGGCAGAGGCTCTGTCCCTGTACTTCCGTAGTACTTACTGTTTCTAGAATAAGATAGGTACTTCCTCAGGGTAGCTCTAAGTGGATGCAAAGCCTCCTCTTCTCAATTCCACTGCCAATGCCAATGGAAAAATGAAAAATGAAATACTTAAGTGTGACTGGTAGTAATGGAATTAACGTGGTGTAAGTTTAAGCTTAATTAATGAGATTCCGAGAGTGCGTGGATTGCTGCAGCGCGAGAATCTTCGTATGGACGTTCGTTCAGAAGCGGGTTCAGAAGCCGAAGACGACGCGATATTTGTCCGGTGACAAAGCCACCTGCGATTGTTCTCCCCTGGCCAGGTTGGCGGCTTCTACTTTTGCCGTATCCTTTGTTACAATAGAGTTAAACAAAATTAGAGTAATCCAGTTCTGAGAGTCAGTTTGGGGTGATTGTTTTTTAATTTGAAAAGCAAAGCCGAGAGAATTGGAGGGGCGGACTTGCTGATGCAAGGCGGCTTGGGTTGTGGGCTGGAATGACGTCTTGGTCTCGGGGCTGGTGCTTGGAGGCTTCAACATGGAACTCTGGATTGGATACCGTGTACTGTGGGTTTTTGTTTAAAATAAGAATACAAAATTGGTTTTACTCACTTTGAACACGCCAACCAAGCATCAATTTGGGTGACTTCATTGAATATTGTTAACCCATAAACATCGCCGAGGACGTTTTCTAGCCAATGAATGACAAAGAATCTCTTCCTGTAGGACAGAATTGCAACTATTCATCTTCCCAAAACGGCAATTTCGTTAAAATGGCGGTATTCCGTATGCCATTTTCAGAGCGGCCACTTTGAACTGCAAAAGTGACATCTACGAGGGGTATAGATTACATAAATCTTTGTCTTTTATAGATTTCAGAAATCTAGCACAAATGTACATTTCAAATCGCGCGGTTTGAACTTTGAAAGAAACATCTATGACTATTGTAGATTTCAGAAATCTATAAATGGTTTAGATTTCAGAAATCTAGGACAGTTGAACATTTCAGAGCGGCCGCTCTGAACTGTGAAAACTGCCAAAGTTACGGAATTTCGCCATTTTAACGAAATTGCCCTTCCAATTTTGTGTGAAAAGAAAAGATCATCTACAGTAGTTTGTCTTCCAATGAGTGCTTTTGCATTATTTTAATTCAACAATTCACACAGTCACAAAATAGATGATTTCCACGGTTATGAGCCCGTCATTTAAGGGTTAAGCAACAAGAAATATTGTTAATCATCAAGAAAGCTTCGGGTCAAAATGAGGTATTAGGAGCCACTCACGACATGGAAGAGGGTCCTATTGAAGTTCCTTTTGAAACGTTCTACTAAAAAACTACGTCAATTTCATCAAAATTAGTTCTAAAAAATATACAAAGTTGTCAATAATAACCACTTCTACTCAAAAGATCATTACTTTCAATGAAAAAGTTTCTAAATCATCTAATTTAAAATTCAACAAAGGAGTAAAAAGCACTGGTTACATGAGTTTTTTTGTGCTTAATTAAGATGAAATGATGACATTATAAACTATATAATAGTGAAACATGACACTACAACATTTATAAAACATAAAGCATATTTATTTTGGAGAAATCTTAAAAATCTGAACTACACAATCAACAATGGTAAAATCAAAGCAGTGGTTACGGTCCAAGTTGGCTCCTAATACCTCAATTTGACCCCTTCTCCTTTCAGAGAGGTATAATCCCTCCATGCATGTTGGTGTGCATTAAATTATAACATTATTTGAGGGATTGGTTGGCTCAAGCCAGTTGTACCAAAGCTTGAGCGAATATGAGTGACCAATGTGTTTGACTCCATATTGGAGGGATTTGACTTTGGAGGGAAGCAAAAAGGACCCCCTAGCATTGGTGAACAATATTATACAATTTCCAACTGACTTTGCTCAGTTACGTAACATTGTTAATCAACCCCTTGCACTTTTCCCTTGCGTCCCGGGGAGATTGGAATAATCCTCTTGAAGATTCCTAGAAGTAGATTGAATTTAACTCCAAATGATCCAAGGGGAGTGTATCAATGTACTTTCAAAAACAGCCAAAATTGTCAAGAACTTGAGCAATTTTTTGGCTCATTTTTTCTTGAGATTAGATAGAATGTAACCGTAGCCCGTAGGATCTTCAATTTCACATTGAGAGCAAGCACCTCAAAAAAATTCAAATTGATTGACCGCATGGTTTAGGAGATATTCAATCTCTAAAGGACCATTTAAATATGTAATCCTTTGGGGGACAAGTGGGATTTCGGGCAGGTACCTACGGGCTCATTTTTTGTTCTAATTTTTGGAATTTTTTTTGGAAGATAGAAAAACTGATTAGCTTCATGGGAATATAATTTTTTTTGCTCTTGGTGTCCAAGAACAAAATTTATGTTCAAAACAGTGGAGAGGGGGAAAAAAAGGGGGGGGGGGGGGGACCAGGGAAGAGTGGGGCAGCAAAAAAAATCAAAAATTTGAATTTGAATTGAATTGAATTTTTTTTCTCATAGATTATATTTTTGTCTACATGAAAAGATTTGATTCATTCTATTTGGATTTGTTATGAGTAAGTTATGGACAATCTTGTTTTTTGGGCAATTAGAGCATCTTCTTGAAAAAAATAACTTCTAGGTTTCATTTTTGAATGCAATTTTTATAATTTAAAAAAAAGAAGTATGAAAATTATATTTTTTGAATTTTCTTTCCCTAGATTTTCAATTCAATTCTCCACCATAAAGATTTAAAGCTCAAAACTTTGTAGTACAAAAAATTTAAGTTAAGAAGGTTCAAAGTCAAAGAATCTAGGCCCTTAATGTGCTGAAAAACATTTTTTATCACTTTAAATGCAGATATCTTGCAATCTATGCGGTCAAAAATTTTGTGATTTTTTCTACAAATTCTCATACTAGTGAGGTGTAAGATCCTATGGTTAGATGTAAAAAAATTAATATTTAATTTTTTTTACTCTTTGCTATAGAAATGGCAATTTTGAGTGTTTTTTGGCAGGAAAAAGGTCTTGGTCCTTTAGGGGTTAAGTTGAAGTTTTATTTGGGTCAATGGAAAAATAGGGCAGCATACTTTGAAGGAGCATATTTTAGTGAGAATATTTCACAATGATGACCTTCTTGAGCTCACTGAAAGACAAGAGAGTTGAGAATGCTCATCTGAAATTTCACAACATTCCGAGCATTTTTCAACTCATGGTAGAGCTTGCAATAGATAGTGGTCATTTGAAATGAGAGTAGTGTTTTTAAGACAAATAAGAATGGGACACTTGTCTTGTCCTTGAGCTCCTTGGACTTGCCCTTTTCGAGGTGAATCTGTCCTTTTTGAAGTGGGGCAATAATTGCATTGGTTGGCTGACTTTTTGGTCCATGCCCAAAACAAACCCCCAAAAATGAGTTATGAACTATACTATACCACTCAGCTTTAAAAAATTCCACAAGGTGAAGTTTAACTTGGTATTTGATGAAACTACCACCATTGAAATCATCACGTAGTCTATTTTGTAAAAATAATTCTTAATTTCATAAAAAGATCTTCGAGTTTGAGAATGTGCAACTCAAAAAAGTGGGGGTAGCGACTAGAAAATGGTCGCTTGGGTCTGATTAGGGGTTAATGTGTCGAGGGTCATTGACAGGTTGGGTTTGTGAATTGGTAGCCTGATCAGACATAGTCTGTAGCTGGATTTCCACTCAGGGTTACCAATGCTAAATAATTATTGGCAAGCCATTTAGCCATCAAAGTTGGGTGCCGGTGTGTGTGAAAATCAAAAGCTGTAATTTCTTAATGGATTGGAAAGTTGTAACACCCAATGTTGGTTTAACCCGTAAACGTCCAAAGTCATCTCCATAATTGACAATTTGAGAAAAATCATTATAAGGTACTTTCTGGAAGTATATTTTGGAATTGATGAACAAATAAAAGATGTAGACTTTGAGCTTTAGATTCCATCTGTATAGTTAAATATACCAATGAAGGGAAATTCCTTTGAAATTCAATTACAAGCAAAATATTGTCATTTTTTTGAGTAAAATTTATTAGAATGGATTTGAATGAGGTTATCTTTATATGGTGATTTTTTGAGGGTTTTTTGTTCTTTAAATCTATGACCTCATTTCTGCAAATCCAGTTTTGAACTAGAGTCAATGCAATTTTGGCTTGGTCAACTAATTGACACACTTTCATATACATAATTTTAGAAAAATATGTACTATAGTAATACCAACTCCAATCATTAGATAGGACAACAACTTGATAAAGTATCTCCACAAATTAGAATGACTTTCATCCAACTAATAATGAGAAAGAAAAATGATTTTCAATTTGTTTGTCGTCCAAAAATTGAACGTTGGAGTCCTTTAGGGTTAATAATGTTATATACAACAAGGAAGAATTGACCCTCTCATTGCCTCTTTTTTTCCTAGAAAACTGTGTAAATTTTTGTTTGATTACCAACAAAATAAAATTTGAAAATTTGGAATTTGGTATTTGGAATCAAAGACCCTTGAGTACTTTGGTGATGTCAAGAAGTACAAAATCAATCACTTCAAAATAGGGGGTAGACTTTTACGTTTATGCTTGGCTGTAGCCATAAAGTCATCCTAATTGTCTTTTGAACAAGCCAGTCGTGTTGTGGGCAGTCTCGCCATCTCAGGGGCAATCTTTAAACTTTCAGAGAGTATACGCAAACTCTATTGACTTTATACATTTGAAATTTAGTATGGAATTTCTAGAATAGCTCCTAATCATGATCTAAGGTAGAACTGTCCATTAACACACAGATTTGCTATTGAGATACTTTGGAGAAGCTATTTGTCAGCTCCCATACTTCTCAGAGATTGAATAGTTTGAGAGAAGTCATTTGCAAAAAGAATGAAGACATTCTAACAAGAAGTGAATTTTTTGTGGTTTTTCAAAGGTGAAATGGTAAAGCATGAACAGATCCTTGTTGAAGTATAGGCAAACCCTTGTTAAAGCATAGGCTGAAGTTTCCGCTCTCCAAGTGCATTGCCATTATGATAAAAGGTCGGTAAGATTGTGTTAACCCCTAAAGGTTTTTTACTATGTTTTCACCAAAAACACTCCAAAACTGTCCTTTCTAATACAAGTACCATATTTTAGAAAAAATAACATTTTTGGACAAATGTAACCATAGGATCTTGTAGTATGCTGGTTTGAGAATATGTGGAAAAAATTTCAGAGAATTCCACCATGTAGATTGCAAGATATTAGTGTTTGAAGTGAAAAAAATCCTTTTTTTGTCCCTGCAAAAAATCGGGCAGCTGCACTTTACAAGGACATATCTTTATGAAAAAAACTCCAAAATGATTGTAACTATTTGGATTCATTCTTCAAGGCAAGCTGGCTACATGTAGGAAAAAATTAGTAAGTAGAAAGAGGTAGAGAATGATTCAAAGTACTAATTGTTAACCACTAAGTTATGGAATTCAAAAATGCCAATCCTATTGGTTGTAATTTTGCAATAAACAATCTAAGCCTAGAGATTTTATTTTATTTTCAAAAATATTAAAAATTGATTCAAATAAAGGACTTCAAAGTTTATTTTAGAATAGAGATTTCAAAACTATTTGTAAACTACTCACAACTAAAACTCCTTATAGCTTTCATCTCATTAATCAAAATGGAACGATTCAAAGTTTATAGAAATCCAGAAATCCAGAAAACCAATTTCAAATTTTTATTTTTCAAAAAAATGATTTAAAAAATTTTCAAAGTTTTTTTTGCTGCCCGGATTGCCCACCAATCAATGAAAACTACATATCATAGAATAACTTTTTTATTATGTAGTCAAAAGTTATGAAAATTGTTGGATCTTCAAGCTACTCCTTGGGCACATATTGTGCTAAAATTCAAAGAAAAAAAAAACTCCATTTGTAATGAGCTGCCCAAAACCGCTATGTTGCCAAAAAAAACTTTGGTTCTTTAGGGATGGGTCATTGACACAAATGGGAGGATTTTCTAGGTGTCGGAATTAGGTGGATGGCATTAATGGGTAGTTCTACCTTATATTTGATGGCTTATTTTATATCATTATGATAAATATTGCAAAAGTTATTAGTGTTCTTTTTAATTCTATGTCAAAGTAGTCAATTAAAAAAAGAAGAAGCTAACTTCTAAAATCCTTTTGTCACAATAATACAATCCCATGGAGAGATTTTCTAAAAAAATGTCCACCTTCTACATGTGCTAAAAGTGATTGCACTACCTTTGTGCAAGTGCAAAGAACAAAAAGAAAAATTTCCAAAGATGAAAAAGGTTACAAAGGAGCATCTTCAAGTTTAAAAAAAAAATAACTCAATGTCTACAACTACCCTATATACCTTCATTTCAAATTTCATGTAAAATTGACATATGATGCAAAAGTTATAAGCAAAAGAACACTTATCCAAGGCTAAGGGGACACAAAAATAGGACAAGTATTTCTTGCAACCACCCACTTTGCAGAGAAATGAAAATTTTAAATGGAATTTGATGAAAAAATGCTTTGAAAATTTAGGAGTTAATCATATTTTTTTTTTTATCATATTTAAGAAACCAGTTAATTAATTTTGTTTTATTAGACATATTATAGAATATAGAAAACTGCACAAAAAAAACTTTGAACAATTCCTTCCTAACTAATTAGATGAAAGTTATATTGAGGATTGCTTCTTAGGCAATTTTTCAATTCAAAATGACGTCATTTTTTAATTTAATTTAAAAAAAATAAAAATAAAAACGACGACTAGGGCTTTGTTTCTCTTTGCACTATTAATAATGATCCACTTAAGGTTTCAACATTTTATTTTTGAAATATTATAAATATGGTTCAAAAGAATGGTGTTTTTTTAGGGGGGTTGTATTTTGTAGATTTTCATACAAATATCATAGCTTCAAAAGAATGGTAGTTGTTACCAACCTTGATGAACAAAGTGAATCTTTCATCATGGGGGCACAAACTTCCACACATGCGCCTTCATTAAGGAGGCGACGTAAACCAACATCTTTAGCAAGATATGAAATGCAATGTTTGTGGCATACCCTGTTGTAGAGAGTTAGCACAAGGATCTGTTAGGCTAGTGCATGACATCAACTTACCGATACAAGACACCTACATGGCTCAACAATTGAGCAATCAAGCCTCAATCTCAAGAGGCAAGTGCTTTCTATACAGCATCAATGAATCAAAGATGGTGCACAACTCATGACTACTAAATTATATGTCCTACAATGCAACCATTTAAAAACCCTACATTCCAATCCAAATCCCCTCAAGAATCCCTAATCACAAAGAAAGAGAAGTGTCCCTCAAAATTTAATCTACTTTTATGAATAAAATTTTAGTATATTCAAATATTTATTCTCAAAAAAGTCTTCATCAATTTCTTTATTATATAATAGTTATAAATGTAAATATTAGAAGATGAATGAACTGAGGAATGAACATACTAAAAAATAGCACAAATGGTTGTCTAGAACATAAAAGGTTGTATAAATTATTTGATGCAATAGTTGAAACTTCCTTTTACACTAGTTTTCTGGTCATGGCTTTCATTCCATGACTTTGGTTGTGGATTCAGTCATGACTTCACTTATTGAGCTTCAATTCATAATTTTGGTTGAGTCTATTTGCACCTAGTGCATCCTATATTTGTCAATGTAGAAATAGGTATAGATATATAAGATTTAACCCCTAAAGGCCCGTTGTCCGTTCGGGGGACAAATGGGTTTTTGGGCAGGTACCTACGAGCTGAAATTTTCTCCTGATTTTTTGAAACTTTTTTTGGAGGTAGAAAATCTGATTAGCTTTATGGGAATATAATTTTTTTCACAATCGGTGCCCGGGAAAAAAAGTTATGCCCAAATAAGCTCAAAACAGGGGTCGAGGGGCAGCAAAAAAAATTTGCAATTTTTTTTTTTTTTTTTTTCTAATTTTTTTTCCTTATAGATTAAATTTTGCTCTATCTGAAAAGCTTTGATTCATTTCATTTGGATTTTTTATGAGAAAGTTATGGACAAGCTTGTTTTTCGGGCACTTAGAGCATTTTCCTGAAAAAATAAATTGTAGGATTCATTTGTGAATGTAATTTTTATAATTTTTCAAAAAAAAAAGTTCCACAAGGTTTAGTTTTTTTGCTAGAACAATCTCACCATTGGAATTAGTGCTTTTTAATTCCATATAAAAGATATTAATATTTTAGATTTTCTTTCTATCTTGTACCTACTTCTACTTAACAATTTTTTTAATAATGAAAATTAAGTTTTTTTGAATTTTCTTTTTTTTCCTAGACTCTCAACTCAATTCTCCACTATAAAGATTAAACGCTCAAAACTCTGTAGTGCAAAATATTTAAGTTAAAAATGTTCAAAGTCATAAAATCTAGTCCCGCAATGTGCTGAAAAACTTGTTTTTTTCACTTTAAACGCAGATATCTTGCAATCTGTGCGGTCAAAAATTCTGAAATTTTTTCCATACATTTTCATACTAGTTAGGTATAAGATCCTACGGTTAGATGTGAAAAGAAAACAATTTTCAATTTTTTTTACTCTTTGCTATAGAAATGGCAGTTTTGAGTGTTTTTTGGCAGAAAAATGGCCTTGGTCCTTTAGGGGTTAAATTATGTCCTAAACTAATTTTGTCCTAAAGGTCTTCATTGGAATATATTTTTGCTCATTTGAACATACTTACTGTTAGAATTAGAATTTCTTAATTTTGTATTAGTCATTAAAAATGTAGGTTTTTCTTTCTTCAAGTATCTTCTACTACTAAATAGTTTCTTGAAAATAAATACAATTTTATTTTTAAGATTGTACTCTCAATCCATTTTCCAACTAATTAAAATTAAAATGCAACTCAAAGGACACTTGTACTTTTCAAAGAAGGCAGTATTTGAATTATTTGATAACCATATCATCATGTCTAAGGTGTATTTTTAAAGACTATTAGTTCCACGCTTGAAATAGATATATTCTAAAGTATATTTATTATTGAAAATTTAGTTAAAATGGCAATATTTCTTGCGCTATTTTTCCATTCATTTCCTTCTTTAGCTTTAAATTCTAGAATGGTTGTAGATTTTAGAATACGCAATCTAAACTTAAAAGTGCCTAGTTTGTGGAATATTGTCATTTTAACTAAATTTTGCTTTATAATAATTGAAGATAATTATTACATGCTTTTTGAAATCCCTATTTTCTTCATAAAGTTTTTAATTTCTTAGTGGTCAAGGATAAATGGAACCTTATATTTGAACTCACCTAAATCTTTAATTCCTAAAGGGCCAACATGCGGTTTTTGGTAGTATAAAAAATTTGGGCAGATACTTGGGACTGGAGATTTTAACCCCTAAAGTTCCGTGACTATGTTTTCACTGAAAACGCTCAAGAACTGCCGTTTTTAGTACAAGTACCAAATTTTTGAAAAAAACTTTTTTTTTGACTCATGTAACCGTAGGATCTTGTAGTATGCTGACTTGAGAATATGTGGTAAAAATTTCAGAAATTTCCACCACGTGGATTGCAAGATATAAGCATTCAAAATCATTGAAATCGTTTTTTGACCCCTGCAAAAAACCGGGCAGCTGCACTTCAAAAGCTCACTTTTCTATGAAAAAATGTCCAAAATGGTGGTGCTTCTTTGGATTCTTTTTCCTAAACAAGTTGGCTACATGCTTGAAAAATTTCACATCATTTGGAATTGTACAACATATAGGAAAAAAATAGTAAGTAGAATGAAGTAGAGAATGATTCAAAATACTAAATTGTTGAGAATTTAGATATGATATTGAAAAATGCCAATCCCAATGGTTGAAATGTTGTATTAAACAATCTACATCCTATGATTTTATTTTTTTCAAAAAATATTGAAAATTGAAAAAGATAAAAGACTTCAAATTTATTTTATAGTAGAGATTCCAAAACTGCCCGCAAACTAAAACTCCTCATAACTTTTGACTCATTGGTCAAAATGGAATGATTAAAAGCTTTCCACGTATAGATAGCTATGGAAAACCAGCTTCAAATTTTTGTTTCTGAAAAAAGTGGTTTTTTCTTATCTGCCCTAACTGCCCGGCTGAGAAAAAAAGTAACATATTAGGCCATAACTTTTGACTCGTATTTCCAAATGTCATAAAATTTAGTTCAAATGAAAGGTACTCCTTGTCCACAACTTCTGTTAAAATTTCAGCCTCAAACTTGTAAATCTCTGGCCACAGGTACCTGCCCAATTTTTTTATGTTGCCAAATTCTGCAGGCTGGTCCTTTAGGGGTTAATATTTTTGGCTGATATTTTAATAGAAGGTGGGCGCAAGGAGTACCTTTCATTTGAACTAAATTTTATGACATTTGGAAATACGAGTCAAAAGTTATGGCCAAATATGTTACTTTTTTCGTAACTGGGCAGTCTAGGCAGATCAGAAAAAATCACTTTTTTCAATAGTAAAAATTTGAAACTGGTTTTCTAGAATTATATATACGTAGAAAGCTTTGAATCATTCCATTTTGACCAATGAATCAAAAGTTATGAGGATTTTTAGTTTGCGAGCAGTTATAGATTCTCTACTCTGAAATAAACTTTGAAGTTGTTTTTTTAACTCAATTTTTAGTATTTTTTGAAAAATAAAATTTTGTAGGATGTAGGTTGTTTATTACAACATTACAACCATTGGAGTTTACATTTTTCAATTCTATAATTAAATTCTTAACAATTTAGTATTTGGGATCATTCTCTACTTCTTTCTACTTACTATTTTTTTGTATATGTTGTACAATATCAAATGATTTGACAAATTTTAAGCATGTAGAGAACTTGTTTAGGAAAAAGAATTCAAAGATGCACCACCATTTTGGACATTTTTCATACAAATGTGACCTTGTGAAGTGCAGCTGCCCTGTTTTTTGCAGGGACAAAAAAAAGATTTTCACCTATTCAAATGCTAATATCTTCCAATCCGCATGGTGGAAAATTCTGGAATTTTTTTTCACATCTTCTAAAACTAATTTACTATAGGATCCTATGGTTACATGTGTCAAAAAAGTTTTTTTTCAAAAATTTGGTACTTGTACTAAAAATGGCTGTTTTGGAGTGTTTTTGGTGAAAACATAGTCATAGAACTTTAGGGGTTAAGATCCATGCTAGTAACTTGCTTGAGATGAATTTTCACTAAAAAATATTAAAAGACAAAACTTCACCTTCATGATGAACTAGAAAATTCTAATTGTTCTAGTTTTAGGCATTAATATTTTTGCAGTTTGGTGGAAATTTTCACTTAATAAGTTTAGGAGGATTTATTCAAACAATTTATTTAAATTAAGGATCCTATCACTGAATTTGTTAAAGAACAAAAATAGATGAAGATTTTTGCCTATTTTAGAAAAAAATAATTTGAAGCATTTTGGGGCTTCAAAATACTACAAAAGTTTAGAAAGCTCCCTTTAACCTCTGAAGGACCGTTTGTCCCCTTGGGTGACAATTTGGCTCCGGGTAGGTTCCTATGACTTCAATTTTTAGTGAATTCTTTTAAAGATGTATGATTTTATGAGAGCTTTGTAGATATATAATTTTTATTTCAATTGGTGCTCGGGAGAAAAAGTTATGGCACAATTAGCCAAAAGTGGAGGTCAACGGGCAGTACAAAAAAATCACAAAAAGTCAAAATAAATAAATAAGTAAATAAACCCTCAAACTATATATTTTTATTTATGTTTGAAGCTTTGGTTCATTTTATTTGGACTAGTGATGACAAAGTTATGGACAATCTTGGTTTTGTGGGCAATCCAAGCATCTTCTTGATAAAATAACTTATAGGATTCATTTTTTAAGGCAATTTTTATAACTTTCCAAAAAACATTGTTAGATAGGGTTGTAATTTCTTGCTAGAACAATCTCATTGTTGGAATTATTGTATTTCAATTTCATCTTAGAGCTATTGACAATTTAGTTTTTCCTTCAATCTTAGACCTACTTCTGTTTAACAATTTTTCAATGAGTAAAAATCAAGTGTTTATTTCTTGAATTTATTTTTTTTAGATTTTCAACTCAAGTATTCAACCAAAAAAATTAGATACTCAAAATCAGCAGTACAAAAAATTTAAGATAAGAAGATTCAAAGCCAAAAAATCTAGTCAAGCAAGGTGCTAAAAAACTTGTTTTTTTCACTTTGGATGCAAATATCTTGCAATCTATATGGTCAAAGTTTCTAAAATTTCTTGCATATATTCTAATACCATTCTAATATAAGATCCTATGTTTATATATGCAAAAAAAAACACTTTAAAATCTTTTGCTTTTTGCAATAGAAGTGGTGTTTTTGAGTGTGTTTTGATGGAGAAAAGGCCTTGGTCCTTTAGGGGTTAAAATTCTTTCACATAAGAAGACCAAGATTTTCTTTAGAATAAACACTATAAACCGATAATACAAAGATGCAAATATTATTGTTAGTTTTTGATTTATTGTGGATTCATCAATTAGATCTTTTAGCTAATTTATTAAAGGAGATCCACTTAAAATTCCAAATGAAAGAAACACAACAAATTGCAAGATCATGATGTTTAAACTTTAAAATATATTTTGATTTAACCTTTTTTGAATTGAACATGAATGAAGAGTTTTTTCTTTATATCTCTATTTATTTATATATATATATATATATATATATATATATATATATACATATTTATTTACTTATTTATGTGTTATGTACATTGGAAGTAGGTAGAAAATACATTTTTCTTCGCCTCTAAAATAATGAGGTGTTAGAAGCTTCAAATTTTGTCAAAATGTTTTTCATATTTTAAGAACATGTATAAATGAAAAATATTAATTTTTTTTAACATCTCAAAACAAAATTAAATGAAAAAAGGTATATAATTCAAATGATAGAGACTCTTGAATTACTAATAACTTTGATATAAAATTAGAAAATGTCAACTGATAAATATATGTTAGTAATAAATTATATTTCTTTTTTTAAACCTTAATCTTTGAAAAAACTTAAAACCAATTGTGGGTTTTGAGATTTGGTCAACTGCTATAATTTGACTATTGATTTTCTTACACTCACAAATTAATTTTTAAGATGCAAATTTTTTTTGCTAATTTAAAAATGTAACTTGCACATATGTGTATGTTGGGATTTTTTTCGTACAAATTACTGAATATTTTGAACTCAAAGATTGAATTTCTATAATCATTGAAGGACTAGTGTAGAGTTGTCACTTTGAAGTTTTTTGGGCAATGCAATTGCTATCACATGTTTGCAAAACTGTCCCATCTAGATTCTTTGACCACTTCAATTTATCCTTAAAAGAAATGGCAAAATAAATCACCTTTTAGGTCACAAAAATTGTGTTTTAAAATTTTATATTATTTGATGACAACAATCTATAATTTGGATTTTAGAACAATTCTTTTTTAGAATTTTGGTGAATTTATGAATATTTTCTTTGTTTTATTCTTGCAAAAGAATCACCGTAATGCAAGGTGCATTTATAAGTCTACTACAAAGTGGATTTAAGTTTTGATTTTGGATGTGCTAATTTTCAATCCAAATATCTACATCATGCTAAAAGATATGAATTAAATTCCACATATTCTAATATTTCCTGAAGTTTGAAGTTGAGACACACCCATGGGTATACAATAGGAAAACAAATACTTTATGTTTTTATCACATAGATCCCAAAATAGTAAGGAATTTCAAACTATAACTTTTGAATGTGTTTTATATGAGGTAAAAATTAAGTTATAGTTATAATTTCCATTTATTAAAAAAAATCCATCTATAAATCTTAATTCAAAAGTGGCCATTTCTTGTATTTTGGAGGCTCAAAATACAAAGAATTTTTAGGAATAAATTTAAAAAAACTTGAGTTCCTAAATCAAAGCATGCTATTGCTAATTGTACAAAAAAATATGTAACAAAAAATAACTCCTCATAACTTTCATTTCAAATATCAAAATAGGTTGATTAATATCTTTATATATATACATCAAGCTATCATATCAAATTTTATTGATTAGTGTAAGAAATAAAATATTCAAATTATTTACCTCTTTAAAATTGAATTAAAAAATATATAATTTAAATTGCAATACTTGTTGGAATGACATAAAACAAAGATTCACCATGTGAAGAGCATTACAATTAGAAGCTATTTTAAAACCAAATGAAAATTTCAAAAGCATTACCCCTAAGCTCTTTGCAAGCTACACCAAAGATGATATTTAGTGTTGAGT
The DNA here is from genome assembly GCA_951230915.1 of Antitrichia curtipendula. NCBI lineage: Eukaryota > Viridiplantae > Streptophyta > Bryopsida > Hypnales > Leucodontaceae > Antitrichia > Antitrichia curtipendula. Next base: position 6,372,003 of record OX579636.1, on the reverse strand, counting down.
GACATTTAGTGTTTTTACCCCCCTACTAGCTACAACACTAAATCTGAACTTGTCCACAATTAGTGTTAGACTTGAATGTGCCGGCTGCAAACTTCAGAGCCTTGTAACTTTTGCAAAAATTCTTCAAATCAGTAAAATGAGATGTTTTTCGGCATCTACAGTTTCTGTAGATGCCGAAAAACATCTCATTTTACTGATTTGAAGAATTTTTGCAAAAGTTACAAGGCTCTGAAGTTTGCAGCCGCCTAGCCCTAATCGGTCCGATTCTGTCCGTGAACAGTGATATTCCGTCTGATATGACAACTCTGGTTCACATTTAGTGTTTGAATTGACATTTAATGTTACTTACTTTCATAGGGTAATTGGCTTTTAGTGTATGCCTTCGTATTTAGTGTACAAGACACTAAATATCATCTTTACTGTAGATTGCAAGTAAAAATGGTTTTGGAGACTTTTAGACAACTAAACCAAAGTATCATGTCATTTTTTTATTCCTTGTTTTCTAGGGGATTAAATAAATAAATAAACTTTGAGATAATCTAAATTTCATGAAGATTCATTAAATGGCAAAAAAAATAATGTACTTTTTGTTGTTTTGAGTCCTAAATTGAGTAGAGAAAATTTGCATATTTCTTTCTAACTTGAAGCTCTTACTATTCAAATCTTGAGTCCCAAAAGTTGCCTTGAAATAAAATTTGAGCTTGAAGGGTATAGAAAGCCTTGAAAAAGTCACATTCTTAAAGATTAGGTGTCTTGAAACAATGATTTTGCTCCACTTTGCTAGATGAATTGCTAGGATGTGAGCATAGAATCTATGAGCCCATGAGCCTAAAAGTCTCTATTATAGACTCTTTCTATGGTTATAGATGTCTATATAATAGGTATCTACATTATAGACTCTTTCTATATTATAGTGTACCTATGTTATAGATACATATGTTATAAAGACTTTCAATGGTTGTAGATACATACCTACAATAAGGTTTGAGGCTCATAAACTCATGTCTCTGCATTTATGTACTAGCATGATTGACTTTGTTGGCTTATTCTCACTTATAAAATGCCCTTAGATCCTAAATTAAAAACCTTTATCCCTAATAATAACTAAAAAAAAATCAAATGGTTTATAAATTCTTAAAAAAAAAAAATTGATTTTAGTTCTTTGCTTTTGAATATGTTGTTTTCAGGTAGTTTTGGTAGTATATACTAATTATTGATAAACAATACTTTAGAATTTAAGCTACTAGATCCTATTTAAATTTTCAAAAAGAAAAAATTGGACTAATTAGTCCTTTAGGGATTAGTATCGGGTTTTCTTTTTCATTATAAAGTGCCAAAGTGGCAATATTAAATGTTATAGTGGTGCTCTAAATTTTAACATTCATGTACATATTGGATAGAAAATATCACATTAGCACACATCAAATATCCACAATTATGTTTCCATTCAGAATCTGACAATTTTATCCAATTTTTTATTATTTTAAATTTGAAGTTTTTTGGTGGTTTTCCACCCTTTCAAAACTACTTGTGTTCCAAGGGCATGGTCCTTGAGGGCCCATTATTTGGTACAAATGGTTTCTAAATCCCCCCCCCCCCCGCGCAATTTTGGTTAGTACTACATGTAGTCATGTATTGCTAACAAGTCAAGTATTGTATGTGAGCATATATGAAAAAGTAATTGCACATAATTATGACCTCTTAAATGCCTTAATACACCACTCTCAGATTCTTGACTAAAATATACTACTTCTATTCATGAGACCATAGGGTTGCTTGTGGATACACCTATTCTTAAGACTTTAAAAATTTATTGTTTATTCATATGGTGTCCAAAAAATGCGTAAGAAGAGACTCTCAAATCTTCTTTGACTTCCAATAAAGACTTAGGCAATTTAACCCCTAAAGTCTCGGGACTCTTGAAGGTTTTGGTAGGTATCTATGATCTCAATTTTTAGCAAGATTTTTTGGAATTTTTTTTTCAAAATATGAAACTTGATCAACATTTGGGTAATATGATTTTTTATTTTAATCAAAGCCCAAGAGCAAAGGTTAAGGCTACAATAAATCCAAAATAGGCAACGGCAGGCAGCAATAACAAAAAAATCCTTTAATTAGTTTATTTTATATATTATATTTTTTTCTATGCAAAAAAACTTGATTCTTTTGATTGGATAAGTACTGTGAAAGTTATGAAGCTTCTTATGTTGCAAGCAAAAAAAACACCAAAAAACACTTGAAACACTTCTTCACCAAAAAACACTTGAAATTGCCATTTCTATTGCAAAGAATTAAAAAAATTGAAAATTCCTTTTTTTGCACATCTAACCATAGGATCTTACACGCAACTAGTATGAGAATGTGTAGGATTAATTTCAAAAATTTTGACTACAAAGATTGCAAGATATATGCATTTAACTTTAAAGTGAGAAAAACAAGGTTTTGTATACAATGCGGGACTAGATTATTTGACTTTGAACCTTCTTAACTTAAATTTTTTGCAATACAAAGTTTTGAGGTTCAAACCTTTACAGTGGGAAATTAAGTTGACAGTCTAGGGGGAAAAAAAAATTCAAAAAAACTTAATTTTTCATTCTTAAAATAATTGTTAAATAGAAGTAGGTACAAGATAGAAGGAAAACCTAAACTATTAATATCTCTAAGAAATAATTAACAAACACTAAGTCCAATGGTGAGATTTTTCTAGCAAGCAAAGTGAATTATGTAGAATTTTTTTCTGAAAATTGTAAAAATTGCATTCACAAATGAATCCTACGAGTAATTTTTTCAAAAAGATGCTTAGATTGTCCAATAAACAAGATTGTCCATAACTTTCACATTTCTTATTTAAATGGAATGAATCAAATCTTTTCAAGTAGACAAAGATATAATCTATGAGGAAAAATATTTAAATTTAAAATTTGAATTTTTGAGTATTTTTTTGTTGTCTAGTCTCCCTTGTGTTGAGCTTATCTGAGCATAATTTTTTGTTCTTGGTCACCAATTGAAAAAATATATATTCCCACAAAGATAATTAGTTTTTCTATCTTGAAATTTTTTTCTAAAAAATCATGACAAAAATTGAGACCATAGGTACTTCCTCAAAATCCAATTTGTCCTCCAAAGGAACAATGGTCATTTTGGGGATAATTCCTAAAAGACAACTACCCACTTCATGGACAATTGAAAACTTAGGTAGGAATTACTATGAAGTCAATTTTGAAGAGATGCAAGTAAAATTCTTATCAAAGATGCACATTTCTATAAGCTTTCCCAAAATATAATTATTTTTTCAATAGAATGCCCAAGTAAAATTATGGGGTTCAAAAATTCAAGGTTTGTTTGGACAATGTGCTAATAAAGAGGGAAAGCAATTGGGCTAGCAATTGGGCATAATCAAGTAGTGAAGTTTTTTCATTCATTCGACTTTGAATGCATATATCTTACAATCTATGAAGCCAAATGGGCTGAAATTTTTTTTACACATTCTCAAAGTAGTATGGAAAAATAATGTGTTGAAAATGAAAAAAAAATCTAAAAAATGTGTTTTTAGAACAATTTTAGAATCATTGTATCATTGAAGTTGGATGAGATAATTTGGATGCCTTCTTGACAACAATCTAACATAGAGATCATTTTAGTGTCATTTTTTTGATTACTTTAATATTGTGTTAGCACCAAATTATCTTAAAAGCATTTCAATACAAAGTCTAGTGTAAATGCATGAGATTTATTTTCTTCAAAGTTTGTGTAGCTGATTAAGAGAAGGAAGGATTTGTGTTGACATTTGGGATTTTTATTCTTCCAAAAAATGAGTTTTCCAAGAAAAATTGAAATCTTATTTTTGAATATCTTCTCACAGTCATAGTAAGATTTCTTTGTGTATGTTAGACACCTCCATTATCTTTGAAAATTGGCATGTAGATAAATAACACAACTACCTACCAAAATACCAAATGGTCCCAATTTCCAAAGTTGGATAATTCTTTCTTCTCCACAAAGTTGAGTCAAACTAAGGTAAACCAGCCTATGACAGGCCAACTGTCTAATGCAGACATCTACATAACCCCCCCATTACAGTCCATTTCAGATTTTTGCTTCTACAATTTAATTAGGTTGGTTAGTGGCCCACATTAGTGCATTAGGTGATTGTGATAGAATTAGTAATGACTGTCATAGGACACTTACACATTGTGAGTGTAAACTCATCATAAAGAGTTGTTTTTTTATTCCTTTGTGTGTTGGCCACATTAAAAATTCTTGTGGTTGTATTAGGAAATCTGAAGACTACATTAGGTGGTAAGATGACCATCATGAAGACATATTTTATTGATTTCAGATAGTCTACAGACTGTTTTGGAAAAATACTTAAAAAATTCATAACAAATTCCTACTTTGTCCAAAAACTAAAATTTTAACTGCTTCTTTCATTTCTCAAAGTTGTCTCTGCTAGAAAAAAATCTGATTTTATTTTGCTAATGGCAACATACCAAATCAGTCATTCTGCCTGTCATAGGCTGGTTTACTTTATATAGACCTTCTTGGATAGGGCCCAAATTTTATTTTCTTCTAACTTGAAACATTATAATCTTCCAATCTACATAGCTAAAATAGATTAAGAAAAATTCCACAAATTCCTAGGGATGTCTAAGACAAATTTGTAGGATTAAAAGTTTGAAAAATGTTTTCATATTTCAATTATGCTCAATGCACTAGAAAGTGGTAGTTTAGATTCTTTTTGTGAAAGAACCTCTAGTCTTTTAACCCCTAACTGCCTGAGCGACCAAATATGGTCGCTGCAAAATTTCAGGTTCATTTGGGTACGGATAGTTAAATTCCTTTGATCGGTTAAAAAATTTTCACGGGCAGTATTGAAGGTTAACTATTGGAAACTTTTATTTTTCACTAAAAAAGGTAAATATTTGATTTTTGAGAGGTCCTCAAAGGCATATATGTATCATTAGTGGAAGAATGAAGTTTGCCAATTTTACTTGATTTCCCGACTTTGAACAAAGCTTGCCAATTTCACTTGATTTGAGATCTAAAAAGTTGTACTTATCCATTTGCTTTGAAAATGGTCCCAACGGAAAGAGTAAAGTGTTTTCATGATTTTCACCGTTGAAAATTTAAACATGCAAGTGTTGATTTGGAGTTATTTGCGATTTCTACTTATAAAAAAATTGCATTTCAACAATTGCAAGGTGGATTGTGTAATGAGTTTGATAGCTTTTCATGTGAAATTAAGTTTTTTGAAAGTGTATTTTAGTGTGCTAACATAATTTGTAGTTGTTCATGTCACCTCCAATCCCCCCAAATATTTATTTGCAAATTTCTCAAACATTGTGGGGAGGGGCAACATACTAAAAATAGAAAACATACATTTCTCTTGTTATGATCTCACAACTCCTATGCAATTTTGCACTCAAAATTGGTATATATACTAATAAGCTAGCTCTTTAAACATCTGTAAGGTTAGATTTTGAAAAAAACACAATTTGCATCACTGGGGATAACTATAAGTCCATGCTCTTTTTTCATAGGAAGAACACACTTAGAAAGGCTTAGGCACTTAGGGATTAAACACTAAAAGACCATTGTCCCTTAACCCTTGAACGCCTGGGCCATATTTCCTGAAAAACCGGCAGTGGTGACCTCTGCCTAGCAAAATGGGCCTCGTTGATTGCGTATTGAGAATGAGCGGACTTGACCGTAGAATGTGGTAGTCAGCTACTAGATGTCGCTCCAACCTTTTTTTTTGGCAAAAGTTATCGATGCGATTTAGATTTCATAGCGGTCAAATCTACATTGACTCGTTCAATTTTGACTCAACATTACAAAAAATATGAGGCCTCAACAAGGCCGTGAGTGCTGATTTTCGGGACCCGCGGGTAATATTACGGAAAAAAAAAAAAAAAAAAAAAAAACTTTTTTTTTTTTCTTTTTTTTTTTTTCCGAAAAAAAAATTGAAAAGTGACGTCACGCTGATATGGCGCTGACGACAGCGCTGGCGTGGAACTTCGACCACGTCAGAATTTCAGTTTCTGAATTTTTTTTTTTGAAAAAGAACTCCGTAGTATCACTACGGGGTCTAGGCTTAACGGCCTTCCGGAGGCCTCATATTTTTTGTAATGTTCCGGGCGTTTTTGGAGTTCGGGGCCTTTAATTCAGCCCGAGAAGTTGGTGGATCATGGCAAAAACCACGAGGTTCGTGGGGGTGGAAGTGAACTCTGTGCTTACGAATTTTGGGGTGAATCCGACCATCGGAAGGGCGTGCAATTTAGGCTTGAAGCGGTGTATGTCGCTTTTCAAACCTGGGAATGACCTGCCAGGACGTACACCTGCAACTCGAAGGCGTGGTACAATTTTTACTAAACAATTCCCTGGATTTAATTCAGGGGATACAAACCCTAAAGGACTATTGTTCCTTTGGAGGACAAATTGGATTTTGGGGAAGTACCTATGGTCTCAATTTTTGTCATGATTTTTTGAAAAAAAATTTCAAGATAGAAAAACTAATTATCTTTGTGGGAATATATATTTTTTCAATTGGTGACCAAGAACAAAAAATTATGCCCAGATAAGCTCAACACAAAGGAGACTAGACAACAAAAAAATACTCAAAAATTCAAATTTTAAATTTAAATATTTTTCCTCATAGATTATATCTTTGTCTACTTGGAAAGATTTGATTCATTCCATTTAAATAAGAAATGTGAAAGTTATGGACAATCTTGTTTATTGGACAATCTAAGCATCTTTTTGAAAAAATTACTCGTAGGATTCATTTGTGAATGCAATTTTTACAATTTTCAAAAAAAAATTCTACATAATTCACTTTGCTTGCTAGAAAAATCTCACCATTGGACTTAGTGTTTGTTAATTATTTCTTAGAGATATTAATAGTTTAGATTTTCCTTCTATCTTGTACCTACTTCTATTTAACAATTATTTTAAGAATGAAAAATTAAGTTTTTTTGAATTTTTTTTTCCCCCTAGACTGTCAACTTAATTTCCCACTATAAAGGTTTGAACCTCTAAACTTTGTATTGCAAAAAATTTAAGTTAAAAAGGTTCAAAGTCAAATAATCTAGTCCCGCATTGTGCACAAAACCTTGTTTTTCTCACTTTAAAGTTTAAATGCATATATCTTGCAATCTTTGTAGTCAAATTTTTTGAAATTAATCCTACACATTCTCATACTGGTTGGGTGTAAGATCCTATGGTTAGATGTGCAAAAAAAAGAATTTTCAATTTTTTTAATTCTTTGCAATAGAAATGGCAATTTTGAGTGTTTTTTGGTGAAGAAAAGGTTTTATCCTCTAGGGGTAAATAAGAGATTTTTGGAGGGGCAAAGAATTCCTCTACAGGTAAATTAATGGTATTTTTTCAATGATGATGACATTTTTGTCGTTGTGCAAATGCTTTGAACCAACTAATTTTTATTTTTTCAGGGTTGTAAAGTGACTTGCACCTTGGAATGTATGCAAGTAACAAAAAAGTGGATAGAATCATCCACATGTGTATTGTCATCTACATAATTATGTATTATTATTAGATTTCATCTAAATATTGACAAATCTAGATATTTTTTGGAATGGATTTGACAATTTCATCGATTTATTCAAGATTTTTTCTTAGTGTTAAAGAGCCACTATCCAAATCATGTAAGATTTTGATAGAAATTTGGATGCAGCTATGAATCCAACATGGCATGGATTTATTGTAGCTATTACAGAAAGTACATATTGAATTCATTTTTATTAAGAGTACAAATGAAACAATTTCTAGTGTTGTAAACATTCACAAACTACAATTTTGTAAAGACATCTTCAATAGACTCTAAATTTTCTTCCACTGAATATATCTTTAATTTTTCAATCTTTTGTATTAGAACTTGAAAGTTATATTATTGAAAGAACACTCAAAAGTACTTTGAATAGGTACAAAAAATTCAAATTTAGACATTGGACAAAGAGAATAAATCACTTCAAAAAACTATCTAAAAAACAAAACTTATAGTGGTCTTGGCAAATCACAATTATCAGTGTACATTTCACTCCAAATTGGGTAGCAAACATGTCCACTATTACTTGAAATTAAAGGCTTTCTACACATATTATTTGCTTGGGTAGAGTTAGACTCCCTCACTTCAACATGTCATTAGTATGTAATTTTTTTGAGAAAAAACATATTAAATTTGATAAAAAAAAGTTGCCTAGTACCTTAAATATATTAATCTAATTTATTAGGTTGAGTTGCTATTATGCCATGTCAATAAAGACTAGATAATGTAAAAGTGGTCAATTTTGTTAAAATGGCAATATTCCATTAGTTTGTCACTTTTTACAGTTCTCTAAGCCACTTTTTACAGTTCTCTAATTATGAATTCTAAATAAAATTTAAATAATATGATTCATCCATATGGTTAGATCTACTAAACAAATATAATAAGGGAGTCTAAAATTCCTTAGTCAGACTATGAAGCTAAATAAATGTGCCAGAATTGACGTGTTGGACATTTTGGAGATATTAGAGTAACTGGGGGCCATTGATTCCAAATTTGAATTCAAATTTTCCAAATTTTGCACCTACGGCCATAATCTTCATTGTTGAATGTTAATAGCACAAGTGAAAATTTAGTAGTGAAGGCCATATTTGTTATATGGAGACTTTTTGTAGATTTTGAGATAGAATGTTAGTTATTGAAAAATTCATTTAAAAAAATAGTAATTGAAACCCCAAACAAACAATGCTAAAATAGTGATTCTATAATAAAATTTGAAAAGTTTGTGTTGTTACCTATTTATAAAAAAATACTAGTAAATAAATAAAGCGATTTATTCTCAAGTCGAGGATAAAAATGAGACTGCAAAAAGTCTCAATAGAACAAATATGACCTTAGTTAGTGGAAGACCGTATAAATGAGACATGAGAATCTTGAGCCACAAGTCGGTAGTTGCAAGAAACACTTGTCCTATAATTCTTTGTCCCCTTGCCCTTGGACAAGTATTTTTTGGCTCATAACTTTTGCCAACTTTGTTTGGTTGGCGTGAATTTGGAGTGAAGGTAGTTACAAAAATTTCAAACATTTTGTAATTTTTGTAATTTAAAAAAAATTAGTTTACTATTTTTAAGCTGCTCCCGATTGGATGTCTACCTTGGGCATTTTGGAGGTTTTTAGTCCTATTTTCGACCCCAAAATGCAAATTGGAAGCCACAAATTGGACATGAGGAGGGTTTAGGGTCCTTACAAGGATTGACGAGGAGATTTTGTGAAAAAAAGAATACTAGAGTTGCTCACAAGGGCTCAATGTGACTATCCTTTGCGCAGAAGTCCTAGAGAAGGAAAAATATTTTCTAAGGAAATTTTTGGTGCAATGAGAGGCTTTCGTTGTCAAAAGAAATGGTTTTTTTGGGAAGGGGGAGATTTTCTGAATTTTTTTCCCATTTTTTTAAAATGAAAAGGAACATAGACCTTTTTTTTGCTATTTTCTGGCATTTTCGAATGATAGTGTTCTCGATAGTACCCCGCAACAATCTAGAGTACTACTGAGTACTTGTAAGTAATCCGCAGCGGGACCTCATCCTCATATGCCACCCGGCTTTAATGCGCTTATTGTTATACCTGCCACTTGTTGAAATCGTAGCCTGACTGAAATTCGAAACGACAATAGAGATTGCGGTTGCAACGTGTTGGCGCAATACTTGTAGTATCGATAGTACTGCCAATCCAATCAATGCCCCGAAAATGCGTTTTCGGCTAAGAACCGTGAAGTGTTTCTTGCAACTACCCAAGTAGTCTAAGCTGCCACGATGTGCATAACATTGTATAACCGGGTGAATGCAAGAAAGACCGTCCACTTTGCGTAGCATTTTCCACAATACTCATGTTTTTTTTGGGAGTACTGTATAATTAGAAAAACAATTTTAAAAAAATCTGAAAAATATGTTCAATGTATACACCTTTAAGAAGAAGTTACCCTACGAAGGAAAAGCATAGAAAAATTCTCTAAGTAGGAGAACTGAAAAAGTGCAAAATCTTATGAAAATAGGTACTTTCACATTTTAATTTGTAAAAAATAGGAAAAACAATTTTTAAGGAAACTAAAAATTTGACATTTGGGAGGACTTTATAGGAAAGACATTTCACCAAAAAAATGATCTTGAAACAATTTTGAATGTTCAGAACTGCGCGCGCAAGGGAGCCCTGTTTGCACATATGTGGAGGGCATAAAATAAAATATTTTTAAATTTCCTTTGGTAGATACATGACTTCCTACTATGGGAATAGACTATAGAAATTTCAGATCTAGATCATTAATTTTGGATTCTCCCCAGTACTAAAAACCCCTAAACTGCAAAGTGTGACAAATTAGCTAAATTTAAATTTAAATATAAAATGATTTTTAAATATTTTTGAAAAATAAGGGATCTAAATAAGATCAGGTTAGCCATCTCCAAAAAAAATTTCAAATTAATTGGATTCATTCTTCAAAAGTTATAGCCGATAACAAGTCCAACACGTCAAGTGTGACAAAAAATAGTACTAGTCTTTCTTGCATTCACCCAACCAGGCAGTGGTCCTCCCCATTTTGGGAAAGGTATTATGCCTCCCTAGAAGCTTGCGAGGGACTTATCAATTAATGCACGGATTGGAGTTGGTTGAAGAGTCATATCAAACAATTTTATGTAGGGAGCCCCTTTTCATTTTTCAAGGATGCAAAAGGGCCCCGTGCTTCATTGGTAAACAATATTATTGGTGGATCTTCTCATGAATTGTTTCCTTGGTCTACAAATGACAACTTAGGACAACTTAGACCATGCTTTGAAAGTTACCGAAAATCTGTAAGCAACTGTTACTGTACCTTCCAAAATGGACTTTCTACTGTCAACTTGCGCAGGGTCTATTGACTGCAGTCAGTCTCATATGCATAAGTTGTAACTTACCAGTACACCGGTTCACCCGGTCATAGTATAACATCTGCAATATTTTGTTTTCTTCCCTGGAAATTAAACAAGGTTACTCAGTCATGGCTTCTACCTACTCCATCGCCTGGAAAGACCGAAAGACCCGGGCACTTGAGTTAGACATCAATAAAAAATGATTAAATCAATATTGAATTAATAAATAGAGAGACCAATCCGTCTAAAGTCAATGGTAAGCCCATCACTAATTAATATGGAATCAAAATGCTATCCAAATAATTGATTCAATATTGGATTCGCACCGTGTATTCAACAAACTACCGTACCGTTATCACATAATAATACTGAATTTATATCTCTTTGACCGTTTTCAATAGAATTTCAATATTGAACTGTAGAGATCGAGACAGTGGATATACCGCCAAGTACTGTATAATGCCATTACTGTATGTGGCAAGTTTGACGCCTGACCAGGAGTACGTGAGGAACATTCGCAGGTAGTTCATGAGCATCTTCATCCGTGGTTTCCATGGAAATCCACTCACTCAACTTCTTGTTTAGATTGCAAGCTCCAAACAGTACTTAACCTACGTGGAATGTTGTGTTTTTACCCAATGTCAAGCAGGTGAGTGCTCCGGTATTTGATGCGACGCAGTAGAAGATCGACGAGTAACACTGTCTAAGAACTGGCGTGAATGAAGCTAGAGTCTATTGGGGATAGCTATGCATGCACACAAGTCTCTAGCTAGTCGTTGTGCAGCAAGTATGTTACCTTCATTCGGACCAAAGAGGAAGCTTTCAGTTGCCGACTTGTCATTAGCTACATATGGAAGTTTTGATTAGGACCTTATCCTACAAGCCAACTACTGTTGATAGACCCTCTTACAGCTTGTACGTGTAGCCGTTTTTTTCTTATCGTGTGACCGTTTGTGGACGCTTGCGTACTGCCCTAAGAAAGCTGTCACCCAATGGGTGAATGATGAATGTTTTCAAGAGCTTCAGTTCATGCAGAACTACTTAAGCCCTATGAAGCGGATGAAGTGCATCCATGCACGCTAGAGAACAATTTCTTCACGTTTTTTCTGCAAGGCTCGTAACCAGTTCATGTCTAAATGAAATAGGATGCGGGAAAAACTGTGAATTTGAAAATTGACCATCTGGATTGTTGTCAAAGCCATAATTTATTTGATTGAAAAGCTCCAGATCTATACCCCGCGTCCTACTAGCAGGCTTTCTGAGTTGTGAACTTAGATCTAGAGTTCGCCGCAAAGAGTACAGTTTGTTTTGAGTGCACTAGCACGCTACTATCGTCCGTGATGAGTGATTTTATTTTTAACAAATTCTATTGAGCAAAAGTGACAAAAGCCCTTTTGCATGGTGTGCACTAGATTTGGCCCTGGCCTTCGTGAGGAATCATGTATAACTGTTGAGTTGCTCTCAGGATCCTGCTATTGTTCATGAATGTGTTGACTGAAGACTGATCCAACAATATATTCTTTCTTGACTCTCCAATCGCCTCTTCGCCAACTTCTAGGTAGATCATGTAATCAAGATTTGTACTTGAAAAGTGTACTTTTATCATACACGTGGTCTCTTGTTGTGTAACTATTAGTGTTTTGTGTTACATATATGCATATATGATCTGGTGAAATTTCACATGTGAAAATCATGTTAAAAATAAATAGTATTCATTGATGATTGGTTTATTTTTATTGATTCTAAAAATTGTGAAAATAAAATAAAATAAATTTATTTATTTACTAAATATGATTTTTTTTTTAAATTTAATTAAATTTTCATATAATTGAATTTTTAAATTTTTTATAAGTTTTAATAAATTATTGATAATTGTGATATTGATAATTTTTTTAATAATTTTATACATGATATTTCATAAGTAAAATTTCACCAAGTTATATATGCATATATGTACACCTGATATTAACATTTATTGTACAAGAAAGTTTCCATGTATCCAATCAAATTCATCTGCAGCATGAGTGGTGCACGCCTGCACTCTACCATAGCACATATTGTCTTCATTACTTTTTGTACTTCAACGTGCAAGTGATCGACAAGGCCGGAGTCTCAAGTGAAGATTGAAGATCAATAGAACTGCAATTCGGAAATGGAGGTGGTGGAAAAGTAAGTGATGAAATTCTTGTGATTAATCTGAAGTTTGGGAATGAGAGTGCTCTAGCCTATTGTATCTCCTTCTTAACTTTTATTCGGCGTTTTGAATGTTGGTGTGGCAGGCTCTTATTTAAAAGTGAACCACCAAATTTTGATGGCCAGCTCAAAATGAACAATGCTATAATATCCAATTCGGAACGTCAGTTCCTTGACTTTGGCGCTTCATTTATACCAGTCGTAGTTTTTGAAAGCTTTGTGCAGATGAAAGTCAAAAACTTGGAGTCCACTCAGTCCGGAATCGTACTTGCCAATTCAACGAAATTGAAGACTTCGATGTATTGGCCCAATTTAGAACTTCAAAGTTGTCCTATTATCTACTTTTCAAGGTGCTTACATCTCCCTTTCAAAGTGACATTGTTGTGTTCAAATATGTATCCTCCAAGATAACGAAATGCAAGCTAGCTGGACCGCACCTGGCCAAAACTAGTAACTTTGCAGACCCTTTGTTCCAACAATTTCAGCAACAACAACACTGGAATATTGTTTTCAATCTTGATCTTGTGTATAAAAAAATTCAACAGCAGGGCAGTTTGAACTTGTGCATTCATTTGTTCCATGCAGTTCTAAAGGAGCCGAAATTAAGCTGCTGGCTGTTGGAGTGCTGGCAGAAGGTTCTGGAATGATAAACCGAGTCAGGAATTGAACGTACAAATAATTTTACGTAAGTAAAGACGTCTCTCCTTGGAAGCTTCAAAGAGGAATCATTCACGCCTAGCACTCTAGATAGCATGTGACTACTGATATCCACACTAGCTATGCAGTCTACAACGCTACATAAGGTACCTTGACTGATTACACAGTTTTCAAGTTGGAGTCTGGAAGAGCCGCAATATGGGTTCAAAAGTCGATCGAAGACTCGAAGCTTACTAAGCTTTCAAAGAAAAAATCAATATAGAAATACAAAAGGCTCTGATCGATCAGGAACTATTTGACATGACTGGACTCTATCTGGGGAATTCATACATGTGATGGTAATTAAGGTCAATGTGCCCAATCATTCAGAATCATTAGCGTGTGAAATGGTCTAACGTGTTTGAGAAGTGAATCTGTTTCATTTTGGTATAGTAGTCTAATTTGAAGGGCCTGTACATGTATAGGGGCTCTGCACCCTCCCTCCGAAGAAGCTCTGAGCAGCTACAACTTCAACCTCTGCTGAAGGCAAGAACAGGTACGTATGCCAGGGACAGACGAACTTCTGTTTTGTTCACCACTGCTCTGTGTGGCACACTTTTATACAGTCCATTTGTCAACACGTACCTGCGCACCGAAAACCAAGATTTATTAACTTACTGAAGGAGGACTGACCATACCATGCAATTGAAGTTTCACATAAAAACTCACTACTGAAATTTGAAGGGTTCTGCAACGTTTTTCAGAAACGTTTTTTTAGCTACATACAACGTTTTGGAACTTGTGTGCGCAAACAAGAAAGCAAATTTTGGATCATGCTTAAGCAAACATGCAACGTTTTCAGCAAACATGTTCCAAAACATTGTTCACTTTGGACAAAGTTTAGTAGAATCATTGAATGTCAACTTTGGAGTCACGTTTTAAGTTTTTAATGTTAACATTGCTGCAACACTTTGCTGAAGGGAGTAAATTCTAAAACTGATATAGTTATATTAGTTTCTTCGAATAAGTCTTGAGAATTTAGAGGAAAAGGTCTCAATTCTAGGCTTCTCGCCTATGCAGATGAAGATAACTCTTACAGAAATTTCTGATTAGGAGCTAGTTTAGGACTTTAGGACGAAGATGATATCAATCGGCAGCTCTTACTGGCTTCGTTTCAAAGCTGTAATGAGTTGAAGAGAAGAGTCTTAGAGATACCCATTACTAATTAGGATCAGAGAGTAGAAGAAAATTAAGACTCCGCTTGGGACTTTGGGAGTTGCTACCCGAGCGATCGAATACTAAAATATTCAGTACACTTGTGACGCCAGTATAAAATATTAAGACCTCGATCAGAGGGTCCTTCTTTGTCTTAACAACAATTTGGAGTATTCTACACACTAGCCAAACTGCCAAACCATCGTTGACCGTACCGCACTTGTCACGCTAGCTCTCAAACCGTAGCATAAGTTTCAGTTTGCAATTGGAACCCCGGGCAGTCAGATTAATTTAAACAGTCAAAGGTGTACTCGATCTCATGATTGAAGCACCAGTAAAGTTTAAGACTGTTTGAAGTTCAAGGATCGAAGTGCTCGATCAGGGTACGTGTACACTCGTGATCGAATGACGAGAGCCACGAAGGAAGATTGTATGCAGTTCAATCACCGTCAAAATGGTGCGCAAGGAATATCGCGAAGATAACGGAAATGACGCTGTTAGTAACTAAGGGACATGCATGAACAAGCACAGGGGGTAATTGTACCTGAAATTGACTGAATAAGCAGTTGAACATGGTTTGTAGTTCCTATCATTAAACGTTCAAAGTTTTATTTGGATCTTACTGGAAGTTCTAAGGAGATTTCAGATTGATTTAGCGTGCATTTTGTAGGACCATAAGAGTAAACTATGAATTTTCAAAGTTCTAACGATAGATCTACCCAAATCAACCCAAATCAACCCTCATGAACTGAAACTGCACATTTTACACAAGAATCAATAGATGTTAATTTCAGATACAAGTCATAATTAGCCAATTAGTTGTAGTTACCTTATAAGGTAAGTCTGCCCAATTCCGTCAGCCTCCCAATTCCGTCAGCTAGGTTTGCTCTCAATTTCGTCAGTGACTTAATCCAAATCTGCCCCGAAATTATTCAAATCCCTCTTAACTTCTGACAATTTCAGTATATTTATATCAAAATGGGTGGCGTGTCAATGTTTGATTGGTGGAAACTTCAATGCTAATAGATACATGAGATGGCGGTTATGGGGTGTTTAAGGAGTGTTATGACTTCACTCTAGAGGCGGTTTTGTAATTTCAGGCTGATTACTTCAAAAATTCACAGAAATTACAGTTTTGATCGGAAAATTATAATTCCAGTTGGGTTCGATTCGTGAAACAAGCACACACCTCTGAAAAATATGTGCCCCTCTTGGAATTGGCCCCAGGATATTCAGATTGCAAATCAGCGTGGTGATGGGCAGTTCTACCTTAAAATCATGGCTCTCAATACCAACTCACTTGCTACAAGTTCAACAAGGCACTACAATCAATTTTTTTTAACCCCTAAAGGAGTGAGGTACATTTTGGGTAGAAATTGTGAAAAACTACCACTTTTTAGGGCCAGCAATGAGAAAAAAAATGGAAAAAAGTAAATTTTCAGAATTCAACCATATAAGTTTGTACTAGACTACTATGAGAATTCGTGCAAAAAAATTATAGGAGGAGGTTTTGTCATCTTGTCACAACAATGTGCCCCAAAGTTGTCCAAAAAATTTAGGGCAGCAGAACTTTTTGATCTAGGCACCTGAACAGGAAAAAAATTATATTCTTGCTAAGGGGAAAGTTTACTTGTTCACACCTTGTCTCGAAATTTGTGAACATCCGACCAAAATTGACTTTGTAGGAATCTACTTGAGATTTCTTGTGTATGTTGAACAGATACTTGGTCCTTTAAGGGCTAAATAACCTTTCTTTACACTTGAAGAATAGTGTTGCTTCTTAGGGCACATTGTAGTGACAGGACAACAAAAGTTAGTGGATCTGCCCAAAAACAACTAGCTTGATCATATAATCCAAAACTCCCCACATTTTCCATTGGTGAAAAGTCATATAATCCAAAATTTTCCAAACTTGTAAAAGCGATGCGTTTGCTTCCAATGTTCAGTTAATGACATTCTGAAATACCTTGCACACTTGCGACCCTATCATTCAGTGTAGCGGACTTGTCTCACAACTATTTGACCTTTCACTACGAACTGCCTCCCGACCCCGAGCAGTCAGATTAAGTGGGTTCGAGTGCGCTTACCTGAATCATATCTCCAACGTTGATAGCAAATGAATCACGGCATGGTTTCACAGCAATCCAGTCCCCCTCTTTCTGCACTTGCAATCCACCAACATCGCCCAAGTCCAGAACGGTCATGAGAGTGAAATCCGTGTGGACCTTCATCCCCAACGTCTTCTCTGGCTCCGGGCACGCCGGATAAAAGTTCCAGCGAAACAGTCCGCGTGCAACGCCGTTTGAGTAATATTTCTGGAAAGGAGCCATGTCAGTCACATCCAGAGTCTCAATTATCATCCCCGTCAGTTGATGGCACAGCATCTTCATCTCTTCATCGTATTCTTTGTAGGAAGCCCTGGGGTGCCAACCAATCGGACCACCAAGCCGATCCCGTGAGATCAAACATTCGAATTTTTTGGAGAATGGGGAAGGAAAGTAAGTTATGCACGTGTTTTCAACTTGCAACAGCTAATAGCTAGTCAAGATAGATAGATAAACCCTGTGGAATACACGCTACATCTCCTCATTCAGTCAAGACAGAAGACGTAGTAATTCGATAACTAATTGCCTCCTGTTTGCAAAACTGTCCCATCCCATCCACAGGGAGAATGGGAAGGCGTCACCCCCCCGGTGTAAACTTGGGGGGTGCAGCTTTACCCCCCCAAATTTTCTTAAAACAGAAAGTTTGGGGGGGGGTAAAGCTGCACCCCCCAAGTTTACACCGGGGGGGGTGACGCCTCCCCGATCTCCCTGTGATCTAGATTCTTATCTAAAATATTTAGTCTTCATAGTTTAGGTATACACAAGTAATGACTAAACACCTAAATATTCTTGTCGAAAATGTATAGTGTATATTCATGAGAGCCTGGGGTCGATTTTGGATGTTCATCACTTATTCATCTGGAGTCCAACAAGTCCACTTTTTTGACTACCAATTAACATGCAGGTTCCAACAAAAGCTTTTCCAGATCAATAATAGGAACCATTTTTTATTCAGACGACACTAGGACGTTATACATGTTAGTTTTGTTTGTACAACTCTTAGCTTGTTTGCCATACATAACGTCAATTTTGTTAAATTGGTCATATTCTCACAACCAAAAACTGAGACACATATCTTTGTCAAGGTCTAATTTCAGGCCACAAACTAGGACTCACATAGATTTGGGGTACAGGCCTGAACCGCACCAAATTTAACATCACCAATTTAAAGAAATTGACGTTGCGTACAGTTGATTCGTGTAAGTTTTTTATTGTACTTTCAGTTGCTTTTCCGAATGTTACCGATATGAAGTCTTCGTTCTACTCTGTTGCATTAATTAATTGGTCTCAATGCCTTCAGAGTTTTAATATATTAACTCCATTGCATGTAGACCAAGCTTATTCACAATACATTGTAGCCAATCCCCTCTCCCATCACCTTCGATCTTATCCCCAACTTTTCACTGTCACATAGGCTGCATGTGTGACAAATGTGCTACAAGCAATGATGGTACAAGCAAGATATTTTAGAATATTATAATTTAAAGAAAGGTTTGGAGAATATTTAAAAGAGAAAGAACACTTGTGTATTTTTCTACACAACTAGAATATGTTTATAGTACAATCAAAGAGGCAAAACAATTATATGTCACTCATTGCAATTATATATGTCACTCATTGTTAGGTGCTGAAAAAAAGCTAAGAATAACAAAAGAAATTGGCATTGACAAAGTAACAAACTAATACAACTAAGAAGAAATTGAAGATAGTGGATTGGACAATATTTTAATGTCATTGAATTGTGGACCAACTCAAAATATTTGTTTTTACATGAACTCAAAGAACACCTATGCTCCATTGCTAAATGACGTTATATAAAGAGCCTCTTTCATTCTATTATGGCCTCACAGGTCACAATAAAGTGGTTTGAGCATAATTCAAGGCAAGTGATTAAGGGCTTATCGCACTTGGTGATTATAGTGGTGTCACCAAAGGATCAAAAGACTGCATTTTGGCACACCTTTTGGACCATAATACCAGATTCACTTTGCTAAAATCCACTCCTGACATCAAGTATAAACATACGTGAACTTGTGAAGCTTAATAAGGCAATAAGCATACCACTATCAAACTTAGCTGCACAAGCAAGCACGCTTTCCGTCAAAACATCGATTGAATGAATTGAATCATTGAATGTACATGTATACACAGTCAGAACTTTCTGTAAATCAGAACTCATCAATGCATAGAAAACAGAGAAAGACAGCATTTTGAAGGCAATTTTCAACAATCAGAACAGAAAGCTGACCTTCACAATAGAATTAAAGCTGTAAGTCATACTTACGCCAACTCAGGGTTATAATTCTGAGGCCAAAGTTCCCGAGCTGCATCATCAACTTTCCCAAATTCACTGAGATAGAATCCTTCCGCCCAAGGCTGCACATCTCCATCATGGACAGTGGCATGTCCAAACCCAGTGAACTCGCCAGGCAGCTTTGTAACTCGTCTCTTCACATCCAAAAGGAGACTAAAAAACTCCGATACTGAAATTGCCACTCATAAACTCTGCTCAGTTTCGTCCATCCTAGGCACTCTCATCCATCCTGTACATAACGGCCAAACGTATTAGTTAGTAACTGCTGTACTAATACGACTAATTAGAGTTAGTGTTAGAGTTATGTTTAGAGTAGTGGCTACTGTAACTGAAATTTGTTCTAGGCTAGCACTTTACTTTGCCTAAGGTGAATGATCACTGTGTATAAATTAGATCCTCGCAATGCAATAATCAATTTGGATTGAGGCCAATTCATTAGCTAAGTGTGTGTTATATTACAACATCCGACGCCTGCTTTCTTACACGCTCCAGCAACTTCAAGGAGATGCCATGGTTAACAACTCGGAAAATCTCCCACTCCATACAGGCTGCTCTCAGTTGAGAAAGAATCAATTGCTTTGCAGAGTGTCTCCCGTTTGGTAACAAGCCAAATCTATTGTGTGAATGTGGGCATCAGAGTTCTCGTCGTGCTGCAATTGCGGACGGCATTCTTCAGGAAAAGCATGCGAGCTTGGAACTACAGTGTGTCTCTCCCGTGAACCCATAGTTTCCAGCAATCCCCAAACTACTAGAAAACAGTGTCCGAATCAAATGGTCCGCAGCAACACCACAACACCGCTCTGTTAATCAATTCATGTCCGAATCAAGTCATTCAAGCAACTAAACTTGTTGATTCAGGCACTGTATTATATTAGCGAAAGCCAATCAATTCTGAATTAATATTCACGATCTAGGCAATTAAGTAGCTAGTACCTCTGTCCCACTTGAGTAATTCATGCTTTCTGTACACAAGTGACTGCATGATTCACTCTCAAGTGTGAACAAGTTTGGCATGGGTCATGGAGGTGGGGTGGAAGATTGCGTGTTAAAATTTAATTATAATCTCTGCTAAGGTAAACCAGCCCATTGCAGTCAGATGTCTCATAGTGGACACCTCATGACCCCATGATGGTTTTTTCAGACCACAATCAATATCTAACCTGACACCTATGGAGTGATTAGTGACCTCGTTAGGAACATCCAACTTTTCCAGTGTAATTCATTGTTGGAAGTGACTTTTCATGGCATTTCACATTAAAAATTATTGTGACCACTTTAGGTGAGCGCCCCCTGAGCGCCCAGCCCATGTTCACAGAAATCCAAACCTTTTTGTACTCATTCCAATTAAACTATCATCTAAAAAAAGATCGACACTATTTGACCGTATTGATTGGTAGTAGAGACATGTCCGGAGATACAAGGAAAAGGACACGTCCTTTAACTGTATCATTGAAAAGATTATAAGAGTCAAACAAGGACATCTCCCAAAAATGGAGAGGCCATATTTTGGGCCCTGGGGCGCTCAAGGGTTAAGATGAGCATATTGGATACACTTTTTATTGGTTATGGAGCAGCCTGTAGACCATGTTGGGAAGATCACTTCAGAAATACATAACTAATTCACA
Source organism: Antitrichia curtipendula (assembly GCA_951230915.1). Lineage (NCBI taxonomy): Eukaryota > Viridiplantae > Streptophyta > Bryopsida > Hypnales > Leucodontaceae > Antitrichia > Antitrichia curtipendula. Next base: position 6,351,013 of record OX579636.1, on the reverse strand, counting down.
CTTTGTCTGAAAAATAAAATTTCAATTGCTCTCACTATTTCTCGAACTTATCTTTGTGCGAATTTTTTTTTGAAAAATTTCAGAAATGGCATGAGGGCAGACTCCAAATTCTGATTACAATGGGCTGTTTTACCTTATGTTCTTCAGTTTTCTCAGCTGCAATTTTGTTGTGTCAGTCCTTACCATCATGCCAAACTGGTGTATGTCACCCCTGTTGTTTTCTAGTTCAGTCTCCAACATCCTTTGATTGATTGCACAATTAATATAAGCTTGTGCAAGAAGGGCCTTGGGATCATCCGTAAGGTTTTATTAATTGTACTGTATATACATAGAGCCCAACTGACTTGATTCCTCAAAAGCTGGAGCCAATTCTGATACTCTTTTGATTCCCCACTGGTGCAATATTCCTGTCGAAAAAATCGCGTCCAAGTTGGCACCTGTAAGTTGATTGCAGCTTTACCTCATAACATTCCTGAACAGCCAGTGGGGAGGACCCGCTTTCCCTTCCACGCCTCCTGAGGGCTCTTACAATTTTTAATTTTTCTTGGGTTATAGAGGTCACCCCAACAAAGGAACGGAAGTCAACAACAACTTCTTGACTTGTCTTACTTACCACGCATGAGTGGGTAGATAGGTTGGGAAAAGGTGGGAGAGAGAATGGGTCCAAGGCAAAATTCTTGAATGCAAATTTTCCCCCAAATCAAGGGATTGTAGTGTGGTAGCACGAGTGAGAATGTTGTTGTAGAAAAAGGTACCATGTTCTTCATGTTCAAAAATGTTCAGGCTAAAGGATTCTTTTGTTGTTTTAAATTGATGTAGAATCATTGTAGTTATGGTTGCATATGCACTCATGGATTCCACATGATTGATTGGTCTTTTTTATTCATTTGTGGTAGTCAACCAAAAATTATCAAATTCCTAGACAAATAGGTAGTACACAAATAATTGCATCCTTTGTTTTTACAATAACCCCAAAGCCGACATTCATTGGACACATTTTGTCCTCAACAACATTTCAACCTTAACCCCTAAAGGACCAAACACCGTTTTTTGACAACATAGCAATTTTGGGCAGCTCACTATGACCGGAATTTTTCTTTTTTTTCTTTGAAATTTTCACATAAGATGTGCCCGAGGAGTATCTTTAAGGTCCAACAATTTTCGTAACTTTTGACTACATGGTTAAAAAGTCATTGCATGATATGTCATTTTCATTGTTCGGCGGGCAGCCGGGGCAGCAAAAAAAACTTCTTTAAAAATCACTTTAAAAAAAAACTAAATTTTGAAATTGGTTCTTTAGATTTATATGTACGTGGGAGGCTTTGAATCATTCCATTCCGATCAATGAGTCAAAAGTTATGAGGATTCTTAGTTTGAGGGTAGATTTGGAATCTCTACTCTAAAATAAACTTTGAAGTCCTTTGTTTAACTCGATTTTCAATATTTTTGAAAAAAAATAAAAACATTGGGTGTAGATTGTTTATTAGAACATTACAATCGTTGGGATTGGCATTTTTCAATTTCATAAATAAATTCTTGACAATTTAGTGCTTTGAATCATTCTCTACCTCTTCCTACTTACTATTTTTTTCCTATATGTTGTACAATTCCAAATGATCTGAAATTTTTCAAGCATGTAGCCAACTTGCCTTGAAGAATAAATCCAAAGAGTAACCATCATTTTGGACATTTTTTCATACAAATGTGACCTTGTGGAGGGCAGCTGCCCGTTTTTTCGCAGGGACAAAAAAAAGATTTTTGTCAATTCAAACGCTATTATCTTGCAATCCACTTGGTGGAAAATTCTGAAATTTTTTCCACATCTTCTTAAACAAGTTTACTACAAGATCCTACGGCTACAAGTGTCCAAAATTTTTTTTTTTCTAAAATTTGGCACTAGTATTAGAAATGGCAGTTCTGGAGCGGTTTTGGTGAAAACATAGTCAAAACCTTTAGGGGTTAAAAATAAAGAAATAAAGACTTGAGATTTTTTTATTATTCATATATTACATGCGATAGTAATTGATTATGCTTCAAAGTTGAGGTTCATGGTTCATTTAATTTTTTATTTTAATCCAAACTAATAAAAATGAAATGAAAAAAATGGGTGTATTTGAATAGACATCTAATGCTTTATTTATATGAACAACGTAATAGAAGAAATGATTAATAAATAAAATATTTGATAAAAGTTTCATATAGGAAGTGAAAGCATTAGCATTCTAGCTCCAATGATCAATTTCCTACCTTTTGAGGAACATGCAAGCCACAGCTAATAATCTGTAAACTAATGAATTGTTGTTGTAACAAGTTGATGTTATCTTCTTAGCCCTTAATCCCTAGACTAGGAGTTCACATTTTGAATAAGGCAATGAATTAATGCAAACAAATTCTAAAATGCATTTTTTTATCCATCAATTTCTTGGAAGACTCTTGTGTTAGTTTTTTTAACACTTTGCACTTCATAGATTTTGAAGACATTGCTTTACAAATGTTCTATTCTTCAATAGGTATTGGTAAGTCTGGCCTCAAAAAATAACCTTTTTAATTCAAAAAATGATCCTTCAAAAACCATTTGAATAAAAAAATGAAATGAAATTCTTCAAAATTACTATAATTAAAACTTAACATTTTGAACTTCAAAGAAAAAATAAATTTGTAAAAAAAGATATTCAATCTACAACCAATTTTAGAAGGAATTCTCAAATTTTACCTTCATTTTTATTGAAAATTATTGGTTTGTGTACCGATTGATCTAACCGTATGGATTTGATATATGGATCATATTTTACAACTATTGTTTAAGATCCATCATTAAATTATTATTCTAAGTTTCATTTTATAATATATCTTCACAATTTTTGAAAATTTGGATTATTCCCTTGTCTTTAGAGGGTTAAATGATATTCCATGTTTTCATTTGTTCAAACTTCATTAGTTTTATAAATTAAAATACACCTCTCAAAATTTTGATATTTTTTTCTTGTTGTAATATATATACAAAATTTTAATTGGTTTATTTCATAATTAACCCCTAAAGCCTTGAAGCATGATTTTGGGCCATTTTGCACTTTGGTGTAGGCCCTTTCCGGTGCAATATTTATTGAATTCTAGTTAAACTAATTTTGACATTTTTTCCAAGAGCTGACAGGAGACTCTGGATAGTGATGTGATTGCATGAGTGTCACTCATCTTCTTCAGCACCTTTCTGTTGAGGTCAGTAACGAAAGCAAGCAAATGTTGAATTTGATGCTCAACCGGTCCATATATTCAACATCAGTTAGCCCAGCAGCTTGCAACGTAACGCAACTTAGTCCCAACCATGATGATAGATGAGATCAGTCAAGATGCTGAAAACCATCTATTTTGAAATAGCTTTAAAAAAACGCTTACTTTTGAGTAAATTCCAAACATGAATTTAATGAGGATGACGAACCACTTTCAAGCTAGTCAATAAAAAACGCATTTCCTGTGAGAAGTTATCCGTAACTTAGAGGGTGTCATCGACAGTGAACTGTGTAGTGAACTGTATAGTGAACTGTGTAGTGAACTGTATGGTCAATGAAAAGAATTGCTCGTACGTACATGGCATGATGAGAGCATCCTTAACCCTGGAACGTGGGGCTGATCATCATGCAAATCATTCTTTTTGGTATTGTGTGAATCATTTGCTTAAAAAACTCAAAAGCATTCATTAGAGGTCAAACTATTGAATGTGCAAGACCTCCCTTTTTCATGTAAAATTTCAAGGATGAACATTTGCACTTTTGCCTTAATTAGAACTTTAGAAGGATTCTTTGTCATCCATTGGACACTTAATTTATGCAATGATGTTATAGGGTTAACCCCTACAGGATCAAACACTGTTTTTTTGGCAACATAGCAATTTTTGGCAGCTCACTATGAATGGAGTTTTTGTTTTTCTTCTTTGAAATTTTCACATCATATGTGCTTGAGGAGTAGCTTTAAGGCCCAACAATTTTCATAATTTTTGACTACATGATAAAAAAGTTATTGCATGATATGTAGTTTTTGTTACTCGGGGGGCAACCCGGGTAGCCTCAAAAAACTTCTTTAGAAATCATTTTTTTTTAAATTAAATAAATTGAAATTGGTTCTAAAGATTTATTTACAGATTAAAAACTTTGAATTTTTCCATTTTGATTAAAGAGATGAAAGCTATGAGGAATTCTAATTTGCAAGTAGGGATAAATTCCATCTCTATTCACAATTTAGAGGTTCTACCGAGTGAAAAAGTGGGCTAATGAGATACAAGTATACTTCCAATTTTAGCTTTGCAGCTAATGTTTAAAAAGATGATTTAGCCACGACGCTACGGATGTTTCCAAGTTCATCAAATGGCTAAATAAATTTGTGATTTAGGAGCCAATATGGTGACAAGTTCCAAAAAAATCTACACACATTTCAAGTGATGAAAACAATAACTAAGGGAAAGTGGTTTAACTCAATCAAGCAAATCAAAATATGAAAGTAGAATAACTATTGTCGCTATTCACAAATACTCTTTGAACTTTAAACCCCATGACAATAACTAATTAAGGTCACGGAGACAATGAGGCATTTAGAAATACCTCTTTAAATGCTAGAGAAAACATACTTATGCATCAATTTTACTACACCTCCATTACTCCATAGCATACCCTTCTAATGAAAAAAAAAATTGAAAGAAAAAAGTTTGAATTGAAAAAACCCATTGGACAAACATTACCTACATCCAAATGACTTGAGAATTTGTTTGGACTTTGCCCTTCACAAAATTTTCCATTGGAAATATTTGTTTATCTTCCATAAATTCCACTACCATGACAATAATCAATTCAAAAAAGCTTAAAGTATGCGAGGAAAGGTTGCTTCTTTGATATTGAATTTGCACCAAGGGTTTGATGCAAACGAGTGAAAGGGTTCACACTATAGAGTGGTTGCATGGCCTTCTAATTGTGCATTATGGCATGCTTGAAGAAGAGTGCTTGTAAGTCCAAGTCATTTCTATAGCATCTAATGCTCAACTTTGATGGCATCCTTGTATACCTTTGGGTAACAAAAGGCTGCCTTAATGATATTGAAATGATCCAGAAAACTTCTTTTCCAACTTTCTTGTGAGCGCTTATTTATCCACCCTAGGTAATTAACTCCTAAAGTACCAACGTAAATTTTTTTTGGCAATATAGCGATTTGGGGCAACTCACTACAAATGGAATTTTTATTTTTTATTAAAAGCTTTCCCACAATATGTGCCCAAAGAGTAGCTTTAAGACCCAACAATTTTCATAACTTTTGACTACATGGTAAAAAAGTCATTGTATGATATGTAGTTTTCATTATTCAATGGGCAATCCGGGCAACAAAAAGATCTTTTTTTAAAATCATTTATTTTAAAAATTAGAAATTAAAATTGATTCTTTAGATTTCTATATATATGGAAAGCTTTGAGTCATTCCATTTTTATTAATGAGATGAATGTTATGAGGAGTTTTAGTTGTAAGTAGTTTACGGGTAGTTATGAAATCTCTAATCTAAAATAAACTTTGAAGTCCTTTACTTAACTCAATTTTCAATATTTTTGAAAAAAAATAAAAATATTAGATGTACATTGTTTAGTACAACATTACAACCATGGGATTGACATTTTTCAATTTCATAAATAAATGGTTAACAATTTAGTGTTTTAAAGCATTATCTACTTCTTCCTACTTACCAATTTTTTCCTATATGATGTACAATTCCAAATGATCTAAATTATTTCAAGTATCTATCCAACTTGCCTTGAAGAATGAATCTATAGAGTAACAATTGTTTTGGAAATTTTTCCATACAAATGTGACCTTGCAAAGTGCAGCTGCCCGGATTTTTGTCAATTCAAACGCTAATATCTTGCAATCCACACAGTGAAAATTTCTGAATTTTTTTCCACATCTTCTCAAACCAGATTACTACAAGATCCTATGGTTACATGTGTCCAAAAATGTCTTTTTTCAAAAATTTGGTACTTGTACTAGAAATGACAATTTTGGAGCGTTTTTGGTGAAAATATAGTCTTTGAACTCTAAGGGTTAAATAAACACAGCCAAGTTTTAGTTTTAGCATGAGTTCTTATTGAGCAATGGCATGATATGGGTATCACTTCCCAGATTCTCAAAACTTTAGAAAAATATCCTTCCAAAAATGAAAACAATAATGGAAAATTACAAAAATTACATGTATTATAGAAGGCATGTTGGTATACCACACTCATGTGCTATATAGGTCAAATTTGACAATTGCATTTTTTCCTAATTTAACATATTTAGCACTTGATCGCATTTTAGTAGTGAAAGAACTATGTATTTAAGGTTATCCATGTCCATGACATCTTTATCACTTGGTCACATAGAATGATTCCAAGCTTCAAATGTAGAGAAAAATAATATTTCCTAAAATCTTGAAAAAATTGAGATCACCAAAGTGTATCTAAAATCCTGGAAGAGTCCTCCCTATGTGCTTTGTGCTTTGTGACTTGAGATGTTCAGTTAGGATACAAGATACTCTATCCTTTAATTTTCAACAAACACATAAATTAAAAGATGACAATTTCATATATTTTTTGGATGGTAATGAAAGGATAATTATAAAAAAAAAAAGTGCTTCTTTGGATTCTAGTGACATCCAATTTAGAATTTCAAAGAAAGTAAGCAAAGATTTAGACATATAGATTTAGACATGTTTACATTCAATCCTAATGGCTTTTATTTCTCTATAAAGTTATATAAATATTTTTAACATTCTAATCGAGAGTGATATTGGCTCTTTAGGAATTATGTCAAGTCTCAACCAAATCAAGGTCTTCTTATTTGTCACAATACTTCTGGTCATATATGAGATATAAACTTGAAATTTATGAAAATATAAAATATAATATCATATTTTCAAGTTTATTTATTAACTTGAAGTCAAAATGTATAATTTTTTAATATTAATGGAAATTTTAACAACTAGGTGTATTTCTTTGATGGATCTACAACATCAATTAAAAAAATACATACCAATTGTTAATCAAAATTCTTTGTATGTATTATTTGAAAAATGAAATTTTAAAAGCAAAATACAAATGCGGTAGTAGTTCAAATTTTGATTTAAAAGATATATATAACCTAACATGAATTATATTTAGAGAAAACATTTGATCTCTACAACCAAAGTACTCCGTTTATATTATGCTCCATGATATAATTTGCCACAAACAATCAATAATTGCGGATCGCAAATTTGTAACTATGGATCTTATTAAACACTAATGAAGTAGTCACCCCTTGTTTTTCTACGGAATTTGCTTGTGCACATTAAGAAATATTTGGTATCATATGATTGTCTACATTTTTTTGAATGCCACCATTTGTTGCTTTAGTTCAAAGATTATGCACGAAAAACATTGCACATGGTATAAAATATATTTATATATTTGCATTGCTATTACAAAATAGAAGGTGCCTTATATGGCATCAACTTATAATTCACTTCTTCTAGCCTCGTAATCCTAAATCCTATTGTCCATTTATAAAGGTGAGTTGCAAAAAATTGATTCTGGAGGCTTCATGTTCTATGGTGGACCCCATGAGGAAGTTAGTGACTTCATTACGCGTTGGCCTCTTTGTTGGATTTGGGTTTGCAAGTTCATGCAACTTCATTGCAAAATACATCAAGCCATGGATATCCCGGAATAAATATAGGTCGAAGTCAACCATACCACCAATATCCATCCATTCAGTCAACTTTCTAGTAGAATAAGAGTTCAATTTCTTCGTGTATTTATGCATTGATTGCATAATCTCCAGGTATGTATCGGAATTCTTGGGCCCAAATGTATATAACAATTATGGAGACACCCACCAATGACCTTGCCGATATTGGTCCCTCTCGGTCTCCAATGGCTTTCCATAATGCGAGGGTGCATCTTCACCAATACAACTTGAAATTCCTCAATTACAAATGTCGATGTTGATTATTTCGTTGGAATAATTGGGACAATGCAACATTATATTTACGGGGGACAAGTTATTGTGTAGTACCTTGGACTTGTGCATGAGAGATTTCACATACACTAGAGCCCAAGCCAGCTTCGCCTTGTGTCTTCAGAAGAGGCTAAGTTCCTTTTGTTTTTCTTTGGGCAGTCTTGTGGCCTTTTTAAGTTTGTACCATTCAATAGTTGGTACTACAGACCGATCCAAAAGCTTGAGGCCCTCCGAATGACCTCCATTCTACCCCAAAGTGAAGGCTTCATTTATTTGAGCGTGAATGCCAAAAAAATTTATAACGCCAAGATGATATAAGGGACATGCGAGGTCCTCAACGGACCTTTCCATCCTCCCATCACGGCTGTTTTTGGCCTTAGACACCTTCCCAGCAAAAGCAATGTAAATCAGGATTTTATTCATTCCTTCAATGCGCACATTGCACACCTTATCATGCTCCCCTTGCCGATCGAAACCACTAAAGGGAATCACTTTTGTATGGTTGGAGATCCATATGACACACAATGCGCCATTGCAGGCAAATATTGTCCTCAATGCATCATTTTTCTACTTAAATCCCCTCGTCTTTGACTTTGAAAGTGGTCTCACTGCTTCCATCCACCACTCCATCCTTGCATGAAATTCTCTATCACGATTAGTTTTTGAATACCCCGACACTTGTAGTCAAAAGTCCAGCATCAATTTCTTGGAGTTGAATATACATGCCTAAATAGTATCAATTAGCTAGATGTATAGTTTGAAATTGTATGTTAATTCCACATCTCCAAAATCATTGGATTCATTGTACTTGCTCAATATGGTTGCTAACATATTGTTTGTTGTCAATTCACTGCCCACTAATAGGTCCCTCAAGTAGGTTGCCTCCAAGAATTGTACACTATTCCCTCATACCATTGAAGGCTGACTTTGTACACATACTTGGTATAACTTGCAAGAAGGTACGTGGGGTCCTTTCCATGTGTTGGCCTATCCTTCTTTCTATGAGGTACAAAGCCACTGACTTTGTACACATACTTGGTATAACTTGCAAGAGGATACGTGGGATCCTTCCCATGTGTCGTCCTATCTTTCTTCCTGTGAGGTACAAAGCCACTCACTAGTTCCCCATAACTAGAAATAGGCTCTTGAGAACGTATCAGAACATCATAGTCCATATCCCAAATCTCTTACTGCTTCCTTCCCCTAGATTGACCATTTGGTTGTGCCTTCAAACTAGTCAGAGTTGCTCCCTTGAAGTTCGATAACAAAAAAGGCAACCCACCCCCATGTAAAATCACACCCTGGCCCATGAGCACGCATTCAGCCACTTCAAGGCAGATAAAAAATAGTGCGCGCAATCCACAACAAAAAAATGTGGGTGGGGGTGCTTGCTTAAGTATCCAATGTTGCCTTGGGGGAGGGGTGCACAACATTAGAAACGCATCGTTTGGACTGAAGGACAACCATGGGTACTTGGAATGCAGGTTCAAGGCAACTGTGTTTGTAGGGCAACCGTAGGTACAAGGCAAATGCATTTGGAGGGCGACCAACATTGGAGCGACCGCGGGTACAAGGATTCTAGCAATGCTCTTCTACAAAAAAAATTTAGAGGTTAAAAATAACAAAAAAAAACCCGAAGTCCAAGGGTTGGAAATGTTTGAAAGCATATTTTGGACTAGATGATGAAATGAAAGATTATTCTTGTTCTACTATACTAAAAATGGAATAAATATTTTTCATTTCCTCCCCCCCCCAAAAAAACCCTGAATGTGGACATTAAGTTCTACATTCCTTTCGTATTGGTAGATTCACCGAAGCTATCATCAATAATTCTCTATAAATTTTAAAAGAAAAATTTCAAAAATATTTTGAATTTCAATTACAAGCTAGATATTATCATTTTGTGAGGGTAAGTTGTTGGAATGAATTTGAAATCAGGTTCTGTTTGCAAAACATTTTAAAAATGTTTGTTGCTTTTGGTGTATTGTAATAAGCTTCCTTGATGTAAGGCAACATAATTATTAGTGCACTCTAATTTTACATACATTCTAAATGAATCCCTCTCCCCAAATCAACTTCTTTCTTAAAAACTTGTTCATTGTTAAACATGGCGATCAACAACTCTCATTGCATGGAAAATTGAGGACACTTGATGAATGAAAGACTATATAACATTGCCCATATGTTATTCCAAAATAGCAAAACCCTGAGCGAAGACCTCTATGTAGGAAATTATTGAAGATCATTTGATTATCACAGCCTGGGTGATGGGATTTGTTAATTTGGAAATAGCCATCTTTGAATTCCGGAGCGAGATGTTTTTGGTCGGAAATTGAACCCAAACATCTCATCCCGGAATCCAAAGTTGGCCTTGTCCAAACCACAAAGACCATCTCTTGGGCTTTGATTATCAAATCATATTTTGAAATCCATCCATAGATGATTCACTCAAGGTTTTTATTCCTTTGGGGGGTGGGATGGGGGTGGGAGGTTGGCCACATACCATGACCAAACCGCAACACCACACTCCATCCACCGAAGGAGACTTAACACAGAGCAACATTCTCCATGAAGGCAGATGATGTCATTTGGAATTGAACTCAAGACCTTTGGAAGCCAATTGAGTTCTATTAAGCCAACCACTTGGAGACATCCCCAAGAGGTCCTTGGACTTCAGGTTGGTCCTATTTGATTTGACCATTGTTGTTGCAGTCCTAGTTCTTTCAACCTTTACTCATCTTCTGTTGGATTTTGTGCTTTTTTATTGCAGTCGAGGTGGCCTCAAATGCGAGGTCATTGGTATCCAACATTCGAGTACAATGGTGTCTCTCCTTTACCTGAGGTTGCCCAGACTCGAGGTCATCTCCTCACTCTCTTTGTTCCAGAAAAAAGAGTGAACGTCCAAGCGGGGTTTGTCCATACACGCAGTCGCCCAACACGCGCTCGCCAAGACCTATGGTCGCCTCGTCCTTCTCTATCATTTTGCCAAGTGTTTTTTTTGGGTGCAAACTGACACTTAATTGCCAAAAAAAAAAGCCCTAATTGGAATTTGTCTTTTAATTGAAGGAGTTAAATTTTAAAGCTCTTCAATATAATATTCATACAAGGGCTTTAATCTTAAACACTGTGTGAGATGGCTTAAATAATTTTCACAAATTGAATACATACACATGCATATATTCAATGTGAGTGCTAGAATGATGCTCAAATTGATTTGACAAGTAGTGTCCATGTAAGACAAAAAATGAGATCATGCATAAGTCTAAAAATAAGGATAAATAAAGAGAATATTGATTAGCTTAAAGAAAAGTTAGAATAAATAATACTTTGTTTCTTACATCATGATATGCTATGTAGTATTGGCTAATTAGATAAACGCTTGATTTATTAGACAATAATTGGAGTGTTAAAGAAAAATTATACTATTATAAGTCTATTTAATAAATGAATGAGTGATAGCAATTGACTAACTTACTTGAATGGATTTATCTAAGGTTGCAATTGATGCCATATAAGTATTTCAAGACAATTGGCCTTTCAATTAAAATTAGTTTATAATCATTATTAGCCTTAAGGTAGGCTGGAAAATGTCAATTTAGTGTCGGTTGAGGTAAATAGGGCTAATGTTAAAGCTCTATGCTTATATCCATATACAAAGACATTGAGAACGTATGATAAGGAGCATGGAAAGTTTAAGTTGAGGTAAAGGTAGTTGTGAGATAAGAGTGACTTCTATGTGCTTTGAGCCTTACTGAAAATTCATTTGTACATTTAGTAATAAGAATAAGAAGAAAAATAAGGTATTAAAAATAATAACAAAGATGCATAAGGCCATATAAGGGACCATGTCAAATTGACTCATCTGCATTAATTACACACAAAGGGGGGTCTTCCTTTTGTAGTCTATTGGACTTAGGATAAGACTATAATTGCAATCACGCATGCTACATCCATAAATGTTGAACAAAAACTAGTTGAATGGTAAATAACCAACACCCTTTACCTTAAGGTGAGCAACCCCAAACTATTAAATCAAATTTTTTTACCTTTATACAATGACTTTAGCTATTAATATTTCAAACGACTAAAACTTTCCTTAGAGAAAAATTTAGAAGAGGTTACTACTAGAAGAGTACCTTTTGATAATAATATACTACAAAACTACAGGAGTACAAAAATAAAGGATCAGAGAGACTACAATATTAGACTACACAGAAATTTGAAAACCACTTGTAGTTTTGGGTTGCACACCAAAATTCTCAATTTTAATATAAGATCAATGTTGCAATTTCTTTTTATGATGATCAATGATGGGATTTGACAAAGACAAAGTAATTGTGGTCAAACACTTTTTATTTATCAAGTCACAATGTAAATATGCATACCTCTAATCTTTTATTTTGTTAGCCCTAACATAATAATAAAATACCACAACAATCAAGGATTTTCCCTCAAATTATACTACATCATAATCTCATCAATATTTGCTACACCAATCAACAACTTGGTTTTAGTAGAGGCAACAACAACTATTGAACTAACCATGGCTAGAAGAAGAAAACAATTACTCTTAACCCCAAAAGGACCATGAGGACAGAATGTGTCCTTGACCAATTTTTGAAGTTAAATAAAACCTTACCAATCTATTATTTTTTGTAATTTATATTTTTGATAAATTATTTTTGAAGTTTAATTTTAGCTTCAAAAATCTGATTTTGAAAACGATTGATTATGATTTTTCTATTCAAGATTTTGTGCATGGGTGTCCATTGCAATCTTGACTTTTGTAGTGTTGAGGGCTCTTGGGAATGAGCCTCAAATACACTAGATCTTTGAGAAAAAATCACATTAGAAATTCATCCAAAAAAATTGTAGAGTAGATTTTGAGAAGTCATAAATTGATTGGGATTATGCATGTTAGGCCCTTCAACCTCATATTTTTTTGGTGACCAACTTTTTAGATTTGACCTGTGAAAAGAGGATTGAAAGACTTCAAATCACTTTCACAGTTTTAACACCCTCATGATCAAACATTATAATCTTTCAATCCGTAAGAGATATTGTTGTGTTTTCTTTTCTAATGTGATATCTAACATGTCTAGTTTGATTTTATACGGTTACAATTCAAAAAAAATTGATACAACTTATAAAAATGTTGGCTTTTAATTCAATTTAGAACAAATTCCTAGAAGCTCAAGAATTTCCAGGGTCATTTTGGGGTTAAAGAAAACTAATTAGTGTTGAATGTAGGAAGTGTAAGAATGGAAAAGAAGTCTCTATGAGCTGAATAAGATTTCTAATTCAAAAGGAAAAAAAAATACAATGAAGACAAGCAAAATTTCAAGGTGAGCTAATATATATTACAAGCATTAATATACAAAGTAAAAGCAACATACTCCAATTAACAATGTTATACAATTAAATATACTCAAGGATTTGATCTAGAATTCTAGATCTAACTCTAGAAGGTCTAAAGATTAATTGAATGGCAAAAAACAATTAGGAGTACATTACTAGATGGAGATATTTGAATGTAAAAATATATTGCAAATTACTTTTTAGATACAAAACATTTCATATTGTACATAATATAATTTAATTAAGAATAAAAACTTACCTATTGAGAATAAATACATATTCATATTTTAAAATATGAGATGTAAAAAATTACATTTTTCTTTATCCATTATAAAGCAAAAAGAGTATATAATGAAATATTAGGGACACAACCTCTCCTCATAGCTAGCTACTTGTTAATATATAGAAGTGCAATTCATGTTGTTAAACTAAAAGTCAACAACACAAAACATAAGAGCATCCGCATTGTTAGATGGAATATGGAGAGGACAGAAGAGCTTAGGCAAGTCAAGAGATTGCTACGTACACAAAGTTGATTGGCCCCCACTGTATCAAATTTTGCAACTGTTTAACTGAATGTGTGCAACTTTGAAGTATTCCTTCTTGCTTTTGTTGTGTTCTTGCTTTTTTTCAACCCTCTAGCTCATTCTCTAACAAAATGAAGCTCTAAAATAAAGACTTGTTGAAGTCTTGAGCAACTATGGCAGGTATCCGTTCAAAGTCCAGTACGCCTAGACTCTTCTATTTTGTTGGCGAGTACACGGTGTGATTAAAAAGATAACCTGACCCTGACCATTTGCATTCTAGCCCTTTATTTTGTTTAAAAGTGCAAATGTTTTAAATTAACATAAACTTATCTTCTCGTCTAGATTTGATGAGTTGGTCATAAAGTTATAATGTCAATGGAGCCCATTTTAGGATTGATGATATCCTCTCACTAGACAAGGAGAGAGATGGATTTTTTCTATTATGCATAGTTTCTTTAGCATTATGATGTCCTTATAAATCATTGATTGAACATGATTGACTAAGATTCAAATATTCAAACATTGAAGTTATATCCACTAACATGAAAGTAGAATCTTATTATAAAAATATCATCCTTTGCCACTTACACATCTCGGCATATTATTTCTTATAACAAGACTCTACTTTCACATTACTTAGTCCATTATAATTATAAAGGCAACCACTACTAGAGAAATTGATGTCCATTCTAGCATAGATTTAGCATAGTTTTGTTAATAAATGAGTAGTTGCATGGATGAGTGGCTCAAAAGCGACACCCGTGGCTTCACTATATGTCACTAAAAAAAAGGCTACTCCCTTTGATGACTATTACATTGAAAATAAATAAATAAAAATTAAAAGTGAAAGGAGTCCCACCTTAGTCTTCTAAACTAAATTGAAAAAAACACAATTGAAAAAAAGAACGATAATAATAATTACTTATCAAAAACATGTCTCCAAAAATTGACCTTCATTTTGGCTACGAAAAAGTTTCTAATTCTATATTAACCCCTAAAGTCCCAGTGTCTCCTCAAGGAACAAAATGAATTTTGGATAGGCTCCTTTAGTCTCAATATCTATCATGATTTTCTGAATTTTTTTTGGAAGATAGAAAAATTCATTAGCTTTCTACAAATATAATTTAATTTCTTAATCGAAGCCTGGGAGCAAAAGTTATGGCACAAAAAGACCTCTTTTTAACTCGGCCACTTTGGTGGGCAAAAAAAAACCCTTCAAAAAACTTAAAGTAAAAAAAAAATTTAATTTGTTTTGTATAGATTGTATTTTTGAGTATTTGGAATGCTTTTTATTCATTCCACTTGGATTTGTTATGTGGATATTATGGACAATCTATTTTTGAGGCAATAAAAGCATCTTCTTGAAAAAATAACTATAGGATTCATTTCTTACCTCAGTTTTCACAATTTTTTAAAAAGAAAAGTTTTACATGGTTAAGATCTCTTGCTAGAACAATCTCACAATTGAGATTAGTGTATTTCTATTCCAACCCAGAGCTATTAAAAATTTAGATTTTCCTTCAATCTTAAACCCCCTTCTACTTAACAATTTTTTAATGCGTGAAAACTACGTGTGCTTTTTTTGAATTTTTTTTTCTAGACTTCCAACTCAACTCTTTATCATATAAAATTAGAAATTCAAAATCAGTAGAGCAAAATTTTAAGATCAGAAGGTTCAAAGCCAAAAAATGTAGTTGAGCAATGTGCAAAGAACTTGTTTCTTATACTTTAAACACAAATATCTTGCAATCTACAAGGTCAAAGTTTGTGAAACTTCTTCCACACATTCTTATACTAGTCTAGTACAAGATCCTACAATTATATGCTAAAAAAATATTTTAAGCTTTTTTTTGCTCTTTGCTATAGAAATGGCAGTTTTAAGTGTTTTTTGATGGAAAAAAGGCCTTGGAACTTTAGGGATTAAGTTATTTCAATTTATGTAGGGCCATTTCTCACTTGGAGTTTGGAAAGAGCTTTGTAACTAAGATGATTTATTAAAAAAAATGGCAAATAGAGGCCTGGGAGCTATCATCAATTGACAGCCGAAGGTGGGCAGTTGATGCTAAAAATGGAGTGCAAGCATAGGACCGCCCTGTTTAGACGAGGCACTTTTAGACAATTTTGTGCAGAGCTTTGAAATTGGGTAGCAATTTATGCATTCACACCTACCACTACTAGAAAATTCAGTGACTAAATTAACAAAAATTCAACACAAAGTGTTGATTTTTTTTGTTGATTTGGATGTGTTAATTTGGGTTGTTGATTTGGGTTAATTTGGGTTGTTGTTAACAAAAAAAAGTGTTGATTTTTTTCTTATTTTTTTCTTAACTTGATCAAAAAAATAAAAATAAAAACCAAAATTTTAAAAATCTAACCATACGCAATTTGACATGTGGCAAGTACCATGTCACCACTAAAATCTCCACTTAGGTGGGCTGCCACATGGATAGGCTACCTAGACAATTCAACCACATAACAGGCCATGTAGGCAGTCCAACCACGTGGACAATGGGGCCATGGAGGTTCAAACCTTGCACCCCTTGCTTGGGGTGCAAAGCTTAACCATTGCACTATGTATACATGTACATGTGTGTGTTGGGACAAAAAGAATTATTTATCTAGTTTAGGCTTGTTTTTTTCCATTTGGTTTTAAAACCACAAGACTTTAGAGGCCATTTAGGCATAGACAAAAAAAAAAATTCAAAAATCTTTTAACCAAATAAAGTTGCTAAATTGAACTAATTTTCATCTCCAAAATCCGTTTTCAATTTAGATTCCCTAATCAAAAGTAATGAATAAATTTCAGAGAAGGTGTTTTAAAATGTCCAATAAAAAGTTCATTCCAACCCCTCTCTGAAATTTATTCATAACTTTTGATTGGAGACTCTTAATTGCAAAAAGATTTTTGGAGGTGAAATTTAGTTTGATTTATCAAATTTCCTTATTTTGAATTTTTTTTGAAATTTTTTTATTTTGTGTAAAAATGGCCTCTAAAGTTTGCTGATTTTAAAAAATACCGAATTGTGAATGATTAAGTTTAAAAAAACAAAAAACATTACACATAGAATACTAACCATGGTGATTTAAACATTTTTCAAATGAAAAAAATTACTTGAGATTCTTGTAAGTTAGTATGAACAAAAAAGTGTTTATTTTTTTGTTACTTTAGAGTTACAGTATCTGATTCTATAAAAATTAAGTGTTGATTTTGTTAATGTGTACCAAAATCAACCAAAACTCTAAAAATGGACAATACAATATCCACTTCAACAAAAATTTGTTGATGTTTTGTTAATTTAGACATTGTTTTTTTAATAGTGTACCTGTAGTTTTTACTTCACTTGTGGGTCTCCCAACAGCTATTATTGTACTGCAATGAAGTCAATGACTACTTTGCCCCTGTGGTCGTAGAAAATGTTGTTGGTCAATCCTCTTCCACCAGGGAGGCGGTGGCTTCGACAATGCCTTCGATTGTTTCTTGGTTCAACTTTGGTGAGCACAACAGGTGCGTCCTACAGAAGAAGAGTGTTTGAGTGTTGTGGAGAGGCATCAAAATTGTTTGAGTGCTGGTCAAATTAAGTAGGGAGGGCAGTGGTCACTTGTGGAGATGCAATGACTCATTCATTTGCACACCTTCTCGAACCTTCAAAATTGCTCATGAACAACTTTGAATTCCCTAGACAATTGCCTCTACACGCTCTCTAGCTTGTGCCAACGATGAATTTGTAAAGCACGTTCAAGTGAATGCTACCGCCCAAATTCAAGTTTGTTGTAGGCAGTACGTCACTTCATGCGATGCATGGCATGGGTGTCCTTTTCCAGGATCAATTCCGGATATTTTTTAAGGGATAATATGTCGACTTGTATTAATCACTTTTAGGAAGCCCAATTAAGTAATACCGCTTTTGGTTTCCCAAAATCTACATTTCTACCATATAGACTACATTAACTCTTTCAACTACCACAATTCACTAGAAAAACACAGGCTACCATTGTCCACCATCACTGGTCTTAGCGGCGGCCACTTGGACTCCCATAGGCTTGGTAACACAAACGGCTGGGTGGTGTGAATGCCCTCCACCTCACTTTCCTAACATATCCAATATCACTCCCTTACAACTAGGTGAAAAACAACCCTCAGAGCATCACTACTATTTTGCAAGAAACGTGGCTCTGCAAATGAGTTGTGTTGTGTCAAATTTGATTTACTGCCCCACTTTTCCATGCCATGACCCCATGGCAAGTTCCTAATTCACCTATTGTTTATGTACATGTCATGTTGGCAGGCCAAGTTGACAAAAAGATGACAATTATTCTCCAAGATACCCAAAATCACAGTTTACAATACAACAAGAGATGATATGGGAAGATACCGTGACAAACCATTTTGGAGAGAGGCCCAAGCTAAATTTCCTCATTGCCGAGTCCATAGTGGAGGCCCATATGACTTCCGGGCTCAATAACCACGTGTTAGGCCAATATTTTACACATCAATGGTGATGCTCTCAAGGTTGAACTTTGAATACGACTTAATATGATGTTTCAAGACAATAATAAAACCCCGTCAAGTTGTTTATATAAGTGGGATTGTAGGAGGTATAACAACCCATGTGGGATATGTAAATTGGGATTAGTAGGAACTCAACCGCTCATAGTTAAGTCAAAAATAGAAATTGTGGTTATAGTAGAATTTTAGACCTCATTTCGATAGTGTAGAATATCTTTTTTCAGAAATTTTTGAACTAAATTAATGTGAAAAATCAATTTAAATTTCATCTCCAAAAATCCAGTTGACATTTTGAGACTCTAATAAAAAGTTATGGACAAATTTTAGAGAGGGGTTGGAAGGGACATTTTCTTTGACAATTTCAACATCCTCTCTGAAATTTGTCCATAACTTTTAATTGGAGGCTTAAAATATCAAAAAGAATTTTGGAGATTGAAGTTGGATTGAGTTCACAAATTTTTTTAGTTCAAAGATAATTGAAAAAAGTAATTCTACTATACTAAAATGAAGTCTGAAATTGTATTTTGCACACAATTCCTACGTTTTGACAACGAGTGATCAAGATCTCATCTTCAAACTATCCCATACCCTTTGAGGATTCATGATGGACAATGGATTTCATTATAAAGATGACCTCTCCACCCCATATTTTCATTAGAAATCTATAATGTAAGTCCTTCACCTTGCCATCTAATTTTTTTTATATTGATGGTCATTGGACTTTATTTCGAATTTTCTTGCTAACATTGGACATTTTTATTTTTTACAAAATCTTGGTCATTTAAATTTTCTGAATTTGACAATTTTTCTTATGCATTTTATTTATTTATTGGCTTACTTTTAAATAATTATTTTCTGCCAACCTTGCCCTAATACTACAATATGTGGGAAATAAAAAATTCAATCTATGTTGAATTTCAAAATTAGTCATGCACAATTGCCATTTTTGCAACGTGGATAGTTATTGTCAACACAATTCAATAAAAATTGTGTTAGTTTGGGCCCCCCTTTCTAGTAGTGAGTTATACCAAATACCTAATATATTATAAATACATGAAGCACACACATGGTTCCTATTATTAAACTACCTTAGTTTTGGTTGGATTTTGAAAAAGGATTCTAGATTCTTTTAGTGTATAGTTTTAGACGCCAAATGATTTTTCAAAGGATTGATAAATGCACCCAAAATTGACCCTAAACTCTCATATCCAAAATGTGTACATTGTATGCAAAGAATTTGTATTGGTCATAATTAGGTGAATTACCTCATATCATCCTTCCTAAAAGCATCATTCCACCAAAATTCATGACAATCATTATTTATAGTGATATAAAAATTTGGGATTTGACTTTTTCAAGTGCCTAAAAAATAAACCTTAGACACATTAATTGCATAAATTTCAAAAGTTAATTTTAATTTTGACACAAACTAAAGAATCAATTGCAAATAAAAAGAGAACAAACCAACCATACATACTAATTATGGCTCTAAAAGCTCATTTTATATTCATAGATTAACCACCAATAAACTAGTCAATGCCATCAACTTCTAATATTTGTATATACAATTTCTAATCATGATGCATAGTATATCTTCTTTTTGTTTAAGCTTCAAAAATTTGTGGAACACATAATATTGTACAATCATCTATATATTTTGTCAAAGACAGCTTGGGATTGGGATTTAAGGGAGAGTGTAGTTGTAGGGTGCACAATGCAGAAGATGACCTTTATTTTGGATTGTAAGTAGGCCTTGGAATTTTAAGGCCAATCACAAACTTTGCACACCTACATGCACTTGCTATGTACGTAGCTGTAGAAGACAACTTTATATTTAAAGTTGGAGGTTTTAAATGAGCACATGCTCTAAAATTGTCCACCTCTTCAAATGTACATTATATGTACATGTCGCTTTTTTGTAGCCTTTAACAATGTATAAACAATGTATATATGAGGAAGTGGATAATTTTAGAACCCTATGCCATTTCAACTTCAAATTTTCATAACTAAAAGATTTCCATAGAGTTCCAAAAAATATGAAACGATTGGGTTAGATTCCAATTTTGGGTGCAAGCACACTACGGTTGTACAAAATTGTAGTCACGGCACAATTTCTGCATAGGATAGAAGTTTGGAGTGAATTTTACTATAGTTGTGGTCAATTTTTTCAAAAAAATTAAATTACTTAGACTGAGTCTTATATCTCATGTATATTGCAAATTGCAAAACAAAATTTGACTTGCATCTATTAATTTTATGTATAAAATACAAACATGAAAGTTTTATACTGTCACAAATTTAGGTGTACCTTGTTTGTACTTTTTTGGTCAAGTTTTGGATTTGATTTTTAGAATTCAAAGAGCTAAATTCAATGTTCTAATGTTTAGGTACTATACCTTAGCATTTAATTTGGGTTTATAAATCTTTATAAGAAACTATCTTTGTAAATGTTCAATTTGAGTACAAGGCCTAAAAAATGGCTTTAAAATGTTTTTATTTATTTTTTAATTTAGAAATCTACAAGAAGGCCTTTTGATTCAAATGGGCCACCATTGCATTTTGGTTTAAATTGACATTTTGGCTCTAGTTAGTATCAAAATGTGAAAATTTTGTATCGATTTCTGGACCTTGGGGGGGGGGGGGGGGCGACCGTAGTGTGCTTAGTCCCTTTCGCTAGTCTTTCAAAGAAATTTTGCCAAAAAAAATTTCAAAAAGTTTTACCTCTCTAAAATTCAGTTCCAACTCTTAAATTGATTCTTAAGCTTTTGCCTTCCATAAATTTGGTGATTTCATTGCTTGAATTGAAATTACTATAAATTTTGAAAGGCAAAAGTTGGTCTGGACCCATGTCCAATGTCTAAAGTCATCCAATTCCAATTATTCAAGAAGTACTTTCCCGCTCATTATTTCCTACTTTCTTGCTCACTACTTTGGCACATGTTTCATGACCTTACTTGTCCCAACCCTGAAAAGAAGAAGAAAACACATTCTAAGCTTTGGTTGGAAATGTTTACTAACCTTGGTTGGAAATTATTACACCCTACAAGTTGGATATGGGTCTCTGATAAGGAATGGATGGTCCTACCTTAGGTAAGGTAGTCCATTGAGTCCATAGCAAATGAATACAGTAGCAAGAGTTGGCCTTCCTACAAATACAAATTCTCGAAAGTCCCTGCATTTGTTTCAACAAAATGAAGCTCCATTTCTGATCCTCTGGGGAACATAAAACAATCAAGAATAGAGTTAATTGCAAAGGTCTCACCAATTTGTAGAAAAGGTGTGGAAGGAAAGTTTAATTAAGAATAGTCCAAAACAAACCCAATACCAAACTCCATCACACCTAGTTCAGGTGCTTCAAAAAAAATTGTCTTGTGTTTTTCTCAAACTCCGATTCTTAGTTCCCCATTGCACACACTTTATGATTAATACTAATGTTGATAAAATGTTGCATAGTAGTTATCCAACTGGTACCTTTAATCAACCCTAAAGCCTTCATTTGTAGCATGGTTAAAAAGCCATTTTTTACTTTTGGACAAGCCTTTCATGGTACATTGTTTGTTAAATTCATGTGAAATTTTTACCAAAGGTGTATTTCACTACTAACTTGATGCCTAAAAAACTTTATAACAACCTGAGTTGTGGTTAAAAAGTTATGCCTCAAAAGAACATTTTCTTGGAATTAATGACAATTTGAAGAGTCATAATAGATAGATTCCATTGGTCTGAAGATTTTATATTTTATCTCAATAAATTTTTTAACACAATTCCAAAATTTGGAAGGCAAAAAGAACATGATTTGAACTTAAAAGACTTTGAGATTTAACTTTTTAATTTTTGGACTTTGCTTGAAGGAAGAAAACCTATTTCAAAGGCTTGTAAGTCCAAATGATATACTCACATGCCTTGCAACTTTGGAATTATGCTAACAAGTTTATTGAGATTATGTGAAAAAAAATTCAAACCAATTGAACCTATCTTTCATGATTACTTAAACAACAATTAATACTTGTCTAGGACCTCCACCACTTTCAAAAACTATGCTTGATATTAGGAAAAGGTGTTTCATCTAGGAATTACAAAAAATTGGGGGGACCTCAAGAAGATCAACAAACTCTAGACAAGTTCCTCCAGAGTCCAAATAAAAATTTAATAATTTTTTTCAATCTTTTTTCATTTGGACTATTAGTTTAGCTCTAATGGCCTTGTACTGGCCTCAGTTTTTTTCTAATGATTTGTTAAAATCACAATAGATATATCTAATTTGTTGTTTACATTTGAGGTACACTAACAATGAAATTTAGTGTTAATCCCAAAACGCCATAGGTCAAATACCAAAATTGAGGAGCTTTTTTGCATTTGATAGGAAAAACAGGATAATCTGAAATTGCCTCATTTACTGAGGACTTCACAATTGAATTTTGGAGCCAACTACCAAATAAATATAAATGTGCAATTTTTGAAAGAACCCACTGTCCAGATTTTGAAATTATAATATTTGATGAACATGTTATTTTAGAAGTCCAAAGTATTTTTTAACACGTCAAATCTTTTGGAATTTATAGAAGGTAGAGTACGAATTACATGCTTGCGGCATTCAAGTATGACATGGAATCTCCAATGAACAACCTTGATTATTGTGACGCCTGAAACTTCCACGATTCTTGGTAGGGCTTGTTCTCTAGCGTGGTATAGGTGACAGAGGCACATGCTGGTGCTAGTCTTCAATCCTATGCAACATCCATATGCCAGACACATTTTTGAAGACCTCTAAGCGAACTTCAATACAATGTCCCTTGCCAAGAACAGTAACTGTAGTAACTGATTTATAGGGGATGATGGGATAAAATGAACACACAACACTTGAAACTTATAGAAATCAAAATTACAGCATTGAATAATATTACAAAAACAAGGCTAAATGTTTGAAACAAGTTTGCCCAACCAAATTGGGCTATAACAATGCAAATCCTCCCAAGAAGAGACTTGTGGATGCCACCAAAAAAAATCTGCCGCTACAAATTCCACCCTACCAATGTTGAGAATTGCCCCCTAAAAAATTGCCGCTACAAATTGCTCTCTACCAATGTGCAAAATTGAATGTCAATGACAATAAATTGCTGCAGAGCTGCTGCAAAGTGCTACCCTTTAAAGTTTTTGCAGTGAGCCACCATCTAGGAGGACACTGCATTCACTTTGATTTGGGATGGAGTCCACCATGTTGCCACTACAAGTATTGAGAACATTGAATTGGTGCTAGTTTGCCAAACTCCGCACTACACAAATGGCACCTACTATGGGGCAACTACTTTCGGTGCCATGAGACCAAATACCATCATTCTTGATCAACCAATCTAGAAGGGACAAAAAATAATTAGTTACATTATTGCTATCTCCATGGTCCATTTTCGTGAGTTGTAAACAATCATGTAGCAAGATTTGTTGCACATGAAGAAAAATCCACATGCTTAGCAATAAGTGGTCTGCTTCCAATTACACTTGATACACTGTCTGGCTAAGGTTCAAAGAGACTCAAGGATGTAGACAACTTTTGGATTCATGCCAACAACATGAATTGTTCAAGATAGAGGAAAACTAGGCTCAATCAAGGCTTGGGCAACCCTAGGGTAAAAGCACTTCCCTAGCCCCAATTTTTCAGGCCTCTTTGCCATATGTTCATTCTGAAGCACACACATATTCTTTAGACTTGAATTTAAACTTAAAAACAACTTTATGCCACCACTTGTGACTATGGTACTAACAACTATAATCTCTTCTCATCCGATCTATGACATCTACTCCCCTCATGTTTTGTGAATAATCAAGTTGTTGTGGGTTAGTATCAACATCTTCATGAATCTTATTCATCCAATGCTTACATGTAGTTAGTTGGTTATAGAACTATAGGATCTCAATTTGTACTCAAAAAAGTTATAGGTTTGGAGCTAATCCACGTTGTAGCCACTATCTGGTGATCTTGGTGAATGAACCAAAGGAGAGTTGAACAAGAGTGTTGTGGGCACTTTATAACTTTATTCCCACCCTTCAAATAATATGTACACAACCAGGAAATAGTAGCTTTGTCATGTAAAAATTCCAAAGGGTGTCTAAACATGTAATCCAATTACGCCTTCCAAGCAATGGATCTTTGTTGTTGGTTTCTACTTTGAACTTCCCTAGTTGCGAATGCTAACCAAAACAAAATGAATTAGTAATTATGGCTAATTTTGGCTACGACAATCAAAACTTTAGACCAATAAGGATTAGTCAAGCAAAAAAGTTGAGTAGACTAAGATGTAGAGCTTGTTTTGCCCTTTCCAAAATAATAAAGAACCTTAAGTTTGACCTAGTTCTCTAAAAGATATTTGCGGATGAAGTTTGACTCTAAAATTATCCTCGAAAATTTAATCTGTCAATTTCTAATGTTTTAACTATTAGAATTTACTTTTGATTTTGTGATTATTTTCTATTCTAAATTTTCTACCTAATTTTTGAGTTTCACTTGGATTGGTCAAAGTTTGCAAACTTTCTTCCAAATTTGTTCAAATTCAAGTCAAAACTTCATCCTATTCTAACTTCTTCACTATTAATCCAATTCTTGAGGTTAAACTAGTTTTGAAATCTTGGAAATATTCTCTCAAAGATTCTATTCTTTATTTATTCCTTAATTTTTTTAAACTTTATTGGTAAGTTCTTAATCATTTCTTACTACTACTTTTGGACTTGTGATTTTATTTTTACTTTTAGGGTTAAGTGATTCTACCTTTCTAAGAAGGTAAAAAACTTCTATTTTTGGCTTTTTTAATAAAATTTACTTATGAAGTTTGACAATTAAACTGTAAAGAACCAAACTGTATTTTTTGACAACATCGCAATTATAGGCAACTCACTACAAATGGGATTTTATTTATTTTTCTTTGAAATTTGCACACACCATGTGCCCAAGGAATAGCTTTAAGGCCCAAAAAATTTCATAACTTTTGATTACATGGTTAAAAAGTTATTGGATGATATGTCATTTTCAACAGTCAGCAAATAGCTATAATTCTTTTTGAAAAATCACTTTTAAAAAAAATAAGAATTTAAAATTGACTTTTTAGATTTATATACATGTAGCAAGCTTAGAATCATTCCATTTTGATTTATAAGATGAAAGTTATGAGGTATTTTGAGATGAAATTGTAAATATAGCAAAATTCAATATACACTATTACCTAACTAGAATTTGAAACCATACTTGGTAGCTTGGCCTTCATGTACTATTTAAAGCCACAATAATGCCCTCGAGAAGCTATCATAATTTTGGCTATTGTTATGTACCTACCAAGGTTATACAATTGTTTTGATCTAGTTAGAAAGTGTTGAATTATGAACCTGATCTTCCCTAGCTATTTTATCACTAGTAGAAAACGCAGGAATTTTGACAGAATTCTGTTGATTTGGACGTGTTGTCCCGGTCACTGTTTTGTTGATTTCAACAAAAATCTGTTACAATTAGTAGGGTATTGTAATTAGGATGCAACTTGTCAGTCTCCATTCTCCAAAGACTTGTTGTCTATGACGTAAAGGCATTGCAATAGTGCTTCAAATGCACATGTTTCATGACTTTTAGAATCACAAGACACCTACAAAAAGGATCCCTCACCCAATAATCTCAGATTCTATGTCTTGCACCTAACTCATGCCTTTTGAAGGTGCTTCAGCCACCAACTAGCATGTTCCTACTTTGATCCCACTTATTATCATCATATTTTAAGCAAATGTAGTCACTCTAGATACAAGCATCACCTATATAGAAGTGCCAATATAAGTTAATGTCTAGAGATTCTTAAATTAACAGATTTATGTTGAAATCAACAAAACAGAGACTGGAATAACATGACCAAATCAACAGAATTCTATCAAAATTCTTGATTTTTCTACTAGTGGATTGAAAAAATCCGGTGGCTAATTCAAAGCTAGCCGATGTTTTTAAAAAACAAAACCGATTGGATTTTAAAAACAAAGGATGCAAAATCGGAAGGATTTTTGAAAGGGGGGAAATCAACTGGTGCCACCAGAATGTAAAGGAAGTTTTACTGCCTCCCTTGGATAATTGGAGGATTTCAACTGCCTTGTGTAAATTTGCATTCGTTAATATCCGGCATGGTGAGGGTCAGATAGAAGAGTATATCAATCTATGACCATGGAGGGTATCAATCGGGTATTTTGGTTTGCCCAAAAAAATACTGTAAAGGACTAGGGAAAGTCACCTTACCTACTGCAGCCTTCCACCTCCCACCGGCGCCTTATCTAATGACTACAATTTCGCTAACTACCGATGTCCCTTGTCAATGACTCCCCGCCTCAACCAATCAGGCATTGAACCTTCTCTCAGTTCCCTGCAACAATGTAGCCCTACCGGCCTAGCCAATCTTCCCTACGACCCTCACCCTGTGAATTCCACCAATTCAATCAAGCCTCATAATCCCAAGTAGGTGAGCCTATCGCAGCCAACAGTTGGATTTGGCCCGTCCTTGGCAGCTCCATTACTCTGTGCCTCTGTCAACTTGTTGAGGTAGTCAACGCATGAGACAATGAGACTCTAAGTTCATGTCCCATTGCCCCAACAACCCAGCTCATTGCTCAAGCGCATCGCAACCTCGCTTGATCGCCTCAACTCGTCACTCACGCCTCATGCTTCTCGCTTAGGTCCTAGGCTCCCAACAGTCCAAGTTATCGTTTAGGTCCCAAGGTCCTAGGAGTCCTAGTAGCCCAGCTCGTTGCGTAGGTCCTAGGCTCCCAAGAGTCCCAACTTGTTACTCAAGTTTGAAGCTCCCAGGAGTCCCAGCTTGTTGATGTTGCTCGTTGCTAAATTTTTTGCAAGACACTGCTCTTCCTGCTACACACTATAGCATTCTTCTCTAGAGAATAATATCTTATCTTCTCTTTTTTTGTTTCAAAGTTGTTCTTCATGGCTAAGAGACAGAAGACCATGAGAGATATGTTTTTCAAGGTTGGATCTATTAGAGATTCGGTCGATCCGCATAGATCTAATTCTTTCCTATCCATAACACCTCTTAATAAGGAACCTAATGACATTGAAAAAGCAAATGTAGAGTGGAAAGACTCTTGGTATGATTTATATGATTGGGTGGAATTCAATCAAGAATTGGGGAGGATTTTCTGTAAAACTTGTAAGGAGGGTGGAGATAAATTTGCATATGCAACAGAGGGCTCCACAAACATTAAGATTTCAGCATTGCAAGACCATAGTAAAACTATAGAACACCCAAAATTGGCTTGGAAAAAACATAGGGGCCAAAAAGCTTTACAAAAGGTTGCTGCAATTGCAAATCGCAGTTGTGATGAAGCAATGATTGACAAATCTACCGATATTTCTGTGAAAGGACATCTTGTAGTTTTTGCTACCTTTTTAGAGGCCAATCTTCCTATCACTTCTTTTTGGGGTTCATTGTAAATTGAAGGTGGAAAAAATGATTCTAAGATTATAATTGACATTCTTGTGGCTGCCACAAAGACATGGGGGCTAAATCTCGACAAGTGTGTTGGATTTGGATCGGATGGAGCTTCCGCCATGGTTGGCAAAAATATAAATGTGGCAGTAAGATTGAAAAAGGGTAATAAGTTTCTTACTTCAACTTATTGTGTTGCTCACAGAACTAATTTGGTTGTCCTATAGGCCTCAAAAAATGAAGCTTATAAACAAATGTCCACTACAATGAACTCTATATTAAATGCTTTGGCTGCACACTTTAAAAAGTCATCTAAAAGAAAATTTGCCTTGCAAACCTTCAAATTGAGTTAAATAATGCTCAAAGAACCCTTAAAAGATACCATAAAATATGTTGGCTATCCAAGTAGCAAGCAATGATCACATTGTATGATTCATTAAAATTAGTCCTTATTTACTTGCATGAGAATTCTTCTAATGATGATGCTAGCATTCCTCAATTATTTGCTACACTACGTGACTTCAAATTCATTTATATTTTATATTTCTTGGCTGATATTCTACACATGCTCTCTAAATTGTCTATAATTTTTCAATCTAAACTTATTGATATTTCCATTATTGGTTCTATTGTGAAAACAAAAATTGCAAGTGTTAGAATGTGTTTCCTTCTTCATTCCTGTGATTTAAACCAATATACATTCAATCCCACTACATGTTTTCATATCCTCAGTGAATTTGGACCCCCATGTGGTTACCTCCATTGCTTGTTTAGCGAAATTAGGGGGGCTAAATTCCATGGTGTTGAAATGATTAGGGATCCTACAAATACTGACCTTGAAATTGCCTTAATATTTCAAAAGTGTTATGCAAAAGCAATTTGGTTTGCTTTGGATTTGGTTTGAAAACAATGATGTGATAGATGCATTCAAAGTTTTTAATCCCATTCACATGCCTCATAGACAAATTGGTTTGGCTTCATGGGGAGTTGTAGAGCTTGATTTGCTTTTGTAGCAATATGGACAATAGAAAAATGAAGGAGGAAGGACTTTTCTTCCCTTGGTAGACACAGTAGCTTGTAAGCAAGAATTTTTTGCATTCAAGTTGCAAAGGAGTACAGAGTGGATGGATAGAACTTTTGGTGATATATGGGCTTCAATTAGTTGAAGTCTTTCTCTAAAATTGAAGTACCCTAACCTATCAATCTTGTTGAAATTGCTAAGTGTCAATGTGTAAGTACCGCGACTTGTGAAAGGACAATTTTTGTGCAAAATAATACCAAACAGAAACTTTGAAATCGTATGACAACATCTAATTTGGAAAGTGTCATGCGATTGGCCTTGGAAGGACCTGACAAAGATTATGACAACCTAATAGAAGAAGCCATTGTCTTGTGGAAGAATTCCTCTAAGTTTCACGATTTGTATGCAAATCCAGAGCAATACCTTACAAAGGGCAGGAGAAGAGACATATGAAGGAGAAGTTGGTACATCCTAAACTCTTTTGATTTTTGCAACCTTTTCATGACCATCCTCACTTCCATATTGCCCAAGGCTTGGGAGGATCCTTGGCCTTCAATGGTGAAGGGCTTTGCTAGGTTCAATTCCTTCTAAGGATGTAATATCAATTAGTACTTTCATTTTCAAATTGATCTTCTACACAGTATAGGAATTTTGCAATTTAGCTGGTGCCAATTTCAATTTGGAGAAAATTAGCCAGTGAAAAATTGAAATTGGAGGAAATAAACCAGTACTTCTTGTAATTCAAAGGATGCAATCGGTGCTCATGAAAAAAAAAAAGTTCATTTTCTTAGAAGGAGGAAATTAACCGGAGGACCTCCAAAAATTTCCCGAACACTGGCACCTCGTAAGGTAAACCAGCCCATTACGGTCAGATGACCCATAGTGGACATCTTATGACCCCATGATGGTTTTTTAGACCACAATCAATATCTAACCTGCCACCTATGGAGTGATTAGTGACCTCATTAGGAACACCCAATTTTTTAGTGTAAATCATCGTAGGAAGTGATTTTTCATGGCATTCCACATTAGAAATTATTGTGACCACTTTAGGTGATTAAGATGAGCATATTGGATACACTTTTTGTTGGTTATGGGGCAGCCTGTGGACCGTGTTGGGAAGATCACTTCAAAAATACATAACTAATTCACACTTTGTGTGAAAAATAAAATTTCAATTGCTCTCACTTTTTCTCACACTTATCTTTGAGTGAGAAAAAATTTGAAAATTTTCAGCAATGGCATGAGGGCAGACTCGAAATTCTGACCACAATGGGCTGGTTTACCTTTAACACTCCCTAAGTCCAGGAGGGAACGGACGTATCCACATGAAGCAGCAATTCTCGAGAGAATTATCCTCGAATCCCTCCCAAGATTCCTGCATGGATTACAGAGGATTATGTCATGCTACCATCATAGGATGTCATGCTTAGATCAAAATGCTCTTTGCAGGAAATGTTGCAAAAACATGCCATTGGCAAGTCTCGTCGGAGGGATTGACTGAAAAAAGATTCTCATCAGTCTGGAATATTGACTGGGGAGCGAATCCTACAAAGTTCTCGAAAGTTGGAACCAATTCAGTTACATCATACGCGCGCTCAAGGGGCACTGTAGGGTTAGAATTTTAAGTTGTGAAACGTTGGGCAAGGAAGACATTACCTGAAACACTATTCCAGTCAAACTTGCGAAGGAAACATATTTTCTTGTGAAACATTTAATGCCTCAAAAAAAAATACGTCGTCCGAAGACGACTGTACGTTTCACACCTTGTTCATTCACCCTATCCAGTGATCTGAAAGGAAGAGCAACCAACCATTACGGCGAATTGCAGGTCAATTGCCGCGGTAACATTAATTGAATGAGCTGATATTGTTGAATTTCCGACTGCTACTGTATATGCCACTCAGACTCCTAACCGTTGTTCAGCCTCTAACTGATAGTGTTACAAACTTGCGACTGATAATGTAAATGATATGTACATAAGAGAACGTAACTGAACTGAACGTAGTCGTCATATACTAGTTGCAGCTTCAAATCCGGTATGTTATAATAAAACCTGCTATGGCGGCGTACGTGCACCATCTGGAATTCAAAACATTTGGCGCTCTTCTGAACTAATTCGCTGGAGTTTCTCGCGCAACCAGATCTTCAATTTTTCAAATATATATATATCGATGGCAGAACGCAAATTGTGCATTGACGGCAATCTAGCATAGTATTCTAGCTGATCAGATTTGAACTGTGGCTCGATCCCTTCATCATCACCCTTTCTTCACATTGCGTCGATCCATACTTTGCAACAATCGCATAGATAGATCGAGTTTGTGTACCTGATCTTTTCCGTGTTCAAAAGGTTCGTCGTGAAAATGGCTCCAGAAGCGCTCTTGCTTCCTCCAACTCAGGGATTCAGCCCATGCTCGGTTCCAAGTCCGTCTCCCAAGTACAGAAACGCAAAATCCTCCCTTCATCAGATTGTCACACCACGCTCTTACGGTGCCAGTGCATGGGGACTAGAGAATGTCACCCCTCGCTCAAATGGTCCCTCGCCTCCGTTGTCGCAGCTCGGCAGTCCGCTGCCACTGAACAGGAGAGCATGCAGCCCACGATTCTCATCGCCATCACCACGAGACAAGCTGGAGCACCTCCCCACTCCTCGATCTTTCAACTCAGCATTATCAAGCAGCCCACCATCTCCTTTCCCACTGGGACCCCTGCCACCGAACAGGTTGAGAGGGAGCAACAACACTGCAAGCGCTGCTACAGCTTCTATCTCTACCGTAGATAGAAAGAAGGCGGTTTCCTTTGCATACGTCTGGCCTGTGCAGCACCGACCGACCGTTGAGCACGACGACTTCACTGACCTTGAGATTCCAACCGTCGACCTAAGTTCTCTGAACTCAGACGACGAAACTGCGAGGACGCAAATGGTGGCTAAAGTGAGAGCAGCCTGTCTGGATTGGGGTTTCTTCCACGCTATCAATCACGGAGTTCCTGGGGAGCTTCTGGAACGGGTGCAGAAGCAAGCGCAGAAGTTCTTCTCTCTGCCGAAAGAGGAGAAGTTGAAGGTTTCCAAAGCTCCCGGAAGCTCCACTGGCTATGGACATGCCGCTGTGAAGCCCACTGATAGCCAACCATGGTCGGAGGGGTTTTACCTAGCAAATGACGGCAGTGTGGAGGGGTTCGATGAGACATTGTGGCCTAATGGTGAAAATAAAGACTTTGGGTAAGAAGGCATTGGAATTAAATCCCGTAAGATGTGAAAGAGAAAAGTGAACCTTCAAGTGTGTTTAGGCTGTGTCTTTAGAACATAAGCTGATGCGCAGTTACCATAATGGCAGGGACTCGTACAAGGAATACAATGAGAAGGTGGAGAAACTCGCCAAGCAGCTGATGGACGTGATCATTGAGGGCTTGGAGGTGAATGCAGCTCACTTCCAACGCTATGTCGACAAAGCCTCGGGGCTCCTGCGTTGGAACCATTACCCGCCTTGCCCTCAACCGCACAAAGCTCTGGGCATGTCAGCACATACAGACTTCAACCTGTTGACAGTGTTGCACCAGGGTGACATTGGCGGATTGCAAGTGCAGAAAGATGGTGAATGGGTTGCCGTGAGACCGCATCGAGATGCTCTAGCAGTGAATATCGGTGACACATTACAAGTAAGAAAAAAATATCTTCATATCTGTGAGTACTGCCCAAACTAATGACAACATGTGCAGAGAGACTCTGATAATTATAAATTATAAATGCTTTGATCTGATACATTCGATCTCATTACAGGTGTTGACAAACGCACTCTACAAGAGCGTTCCACACCGAGCAGTGGTAAACAGGGCTCAAGCTCGGATTTCGATGGCGTATTTTTTCGCTCCTCGGATGGGGCTGGAGATTGTTCCATCCCCGGAACTCGTCGACAGAACAACACAATGTAGCAAATATAAATCCTTCACCATAGAGGAGTACTTAGCTGTGAAGAAAGGCCAGCTGCTCAACACTCTTGAGCATTTCAGTCTTCAGCCTCTTCTGCAGCTTCTAAGTCTTCCTTTCGAGGATCCTACGCCGGTACCTGAATAAGCCTCGGCTGTTAATCGTCAACTGAACAGATTATATTACATCCTTTGGAGTACTTAACGAGAGGCTATAGTTAGACTCCATACTTGAGGACTAAAACCGCAAGGATAGCTGAAGGTTTTATTTATCAGTAAGTTGTTAGTATGTTTTCAAACTGCAGAAATTCAATACGAGTATGGCATAACATGCAACTTAAATAATCTGAGAGTAACCTCAGTTTGGGTGCCCTGGAGTTTGAGAGGAAAACACCAAAACATTAAGAAGTGTAATAATATTTCGCAACTTCTTAACGATCCTGTGTGCACCCTAACTCTTGAGAACAACTATTTTGATACATTGCACGAGTATTGATTGTCTTGAGGAACTCCATAATTCAATGTCACAATATATTCCTCACAAAAGCCCTTGGTATTTTCAATACGCTGCACCTGCTTCCAGGTTGGGCTAATCGATTGTTCGGCACATGTGACGTATCACAAACATCTACAGTGCAGAAAGATCAAGTCTCGATAACAGCATCTATCAGTGACCGCATAAACAACATTCACAGCAAGCAGTCAGGAAGTAGAATCGACGCCTTTCTAGAATGAATATGTTAAATAATAAATTTCACCTGAAAAAATGTTTCTCATATACTCTAGATAATTCATAATGAGTAGCACTCGGCAGGTGACTCGGTGTATTGATATCAATGTTGAATTTCATGAATGCTGCCTCTCTTGCGCCAGGATGATGAACTTAGGCAGAGCTATCCACCGATTAGCACAATAGAATCGCCACAGCGTCTAGCAGAATTGAATGACGTAGAATTCGAACCCATCCTCAGAGACGAGGTAATCAAAACTTTGTGATACGAGCCTCAAGTTACTAGCATATTTCGGAATACAATAGAATGCATTTCTCCACCATCTTTCCAAGACGTCTCAGGAGAGCTTCTTGAACCAAGCAATGTCAGTGGTGTAGGGATATTGCAGCACTTGGTCATCGCCTTGAGTGTCCCAGTGAATATCTGACCCCGACAGAATATGATCCACTTCTTTCTTCAGCTCTGCCTTCTGCTCAGCCGCAAGAACCGCAATGTAACTCTTGCTGAGAACTCGCTGCCATACAGCGTTTTTACTGTTCGACACAGAATGATTCACGTGTCGTTCTTGAATTGGCAACTGAAACATTTTGGAAACAGTCTCCGCCATCTCAGGCTCCTCAAAAGGTCTGCGCCACAATCCCAACCGATACTGAGGAGTACCCGCTTCATGCTTCTCGTAGGCCTCCCGCAATCGGGCCACCCAAGCAGTTTTCCTGTCTTCCAAGTTCCAAATCAAGACCACCGTTCCTTCTTTCTTCAACACTCGGTGAATCTCCGCCAACGCAGCCACATTTGCAAACCAGTGAAATGCCTAGCAACAGAATTTTATCAAGAACATGGCCAATGCAGAGTCCGAAATGAACAAATTCGACCAGAACGAATTCAAAGATACTTGCAAAGAGATTGATTTCAAACGTTTTTGAACTGTACTAAGAACTACATACATTCATTTTTTCTCTAGTTTCATTATAGCTTTGACCAATATCACGTGAGATACGAGTGTTTCAAATCTAGACTTTAATAGAACTTTGCCTACACAAGTTTTTGTTAAATTATGATTCAAGAACGTCTGTGAATTGTTGATCCACGATGCAGGGTCTCACACCTGCGCAATGAAGACGACATCCACACTTGCATCCGGAAGCGGAATTGCAGTGGCGGTGCCATCCAGGACGACAACACCAGGATACAGTCGCTGAAATTCTCTGCGCATGCCAGGCGAAGGCTCGACAACCACAAGCTGGTCAATGCCAAAGGGAAGAAGCAATCGCGTCCACTTCCCAGTCCCAGCGGCGAGATCCAGCACAGATAGAGTAGACGCGGTGGCGGGAGCACCAAGAGAGGGCACAATCTCTCGTTTCACAAGCTCCAGCACCGCGGGCGGGTAACTTGGCCGGGCCGATTCATAAATACTCTGGTCGGCATTGAATCCTGAAGCCGCCCCGGGATGCACCCCGCCATCCAAAGACGCTGGATCGTCTCTTGCCATAGCCGACTGTGAACTCGAAACTCTGCCATAAAAACACATGTTAACCCTAAACACGAAGAAAATTTGCCGTAGTCCACTAAAATTGTAATGACATAGAGCGAGGGAGGTCACTCTGAATCCCGTAACAGCATCGAATTAGGGTTAGAAATTTCACAGCATGACTTGCTAAATTCGCAACAGGTAGTTGCTCTAATTGCAAAAAATATAAAGAATGAAGAAAAAAAGCAGGAACCTCAATCTATTGCAGGAACCTCAGTCTATTGCAGGACTACTACAAAGGCATAATGCGAGGGAGGTCACTCTGGATCTCGTTCCAGCACCGAATTAGGGCAAGAAATTTCACAGCATGACTTGCGTCAGTTCAATTTAGCAGAATGACTTGCTAAATTCGCAGCACAGAGTTGCTCAAATTGCAAATAAAACGAATAAAGATAAAAACAGGAACCTCGGTCCAGTACACGACTACTACAAATTGCAACGGCATAAAGCGAGGGAGGTCACTCTGAATCCCGTTCCAACATCGAATTAGGGCAAGAAATTTCAGAAGAACGAAAATTCGAACAGCAGTGGCTTCTGAAGATGCAGGGTTGATGAGACTCACTGAGAAAACCTTGATAGACAGCTGTGAAACCCTGATTGCTGAGTATAAGAGTAAGCGGAATGCCTTGATGTTCTGAAAAGAGCAGATCTTGAGAGCATTGTCACAAATTCGGGAATTTGCAAATGGTTTCATGAAACAGCGTCAATGAGGTGTAAGTCCAAATCATGTGCTTGCAAGGCCAATTCTTGCAGGGGTACTGCGTGGAAAATTACATGAGTTGGAGACCCATTCTGCAAGTTAGAAGGTCCATAAAGCGCCCATTTAACCCCTCTAGGATGTTCTGAGAATGGCATACTGTACTGGAGAGAAATGCACATACTGGTATTCTGACGGACACTGGAGTACTATCACCATTTGGTAAGAGCATCGCCACCACTGCCCTGTACCCCTGCCCTGTATGTAGGGCCGGGACGGCAAAAGGGTGGGCCGGGCTTCGAAGTTGTCCCACCATGGTGCTGGCAGAGCCCAGTCGTAGTTTTTCTTAGTTTTTTTTTTTGAAACACGTGGACATTTTCCATTGATGGCGAAAGAGTACACGGAACCCAGTCGTAGTTTTCTTCACAGCACAGTGGGGCGGTTCAAGCTTCCCCACGCCCGGAATTTCCTTTTTTTTTTGTGCTTTCTCGTTGAAAAATTGATGGCAGCGTGCAGTCGAGGCTTGGTCGAAGGATGCAGGGCTATGTATTAGATAACCGATGAGTTGCGCTAGCGGCTCGTCGGTTATCTAGTACATAACCGGTTGTACATTTTCCAATCACAACCTTTGATCTTCATGATCCAAGGTGTAGGAAGCAAGTTGAAAGGAAAGAAGGTTATGAGTTGCAACTTGTAATGGCAATGGTGATGGGTTGCCAATGGGAAGGTGCCACATTAGCATTGAAAAAGTCAACAATTGGTTATGTCCCAAGCAACTTTAGGGTCTTTTTCTAACTAAAATGTGTCGGCTAGGGTTTTGTAAGGGAAAAAAATAGCTGCATTTGTGGTGCTCTGGACATCCCCAGTGGTAGAGACTTGCAACTGGCACACCACCGTGGACCCATTGTGGGGGATTGGTCGCCCTCACGGTGGCAATGCTCTAAAGGTCTCCTTAGGGCCTCCTACCGTGTGATCCAGGCAGGCAAAAAAAGACTAAAAGACAAGAAATGAATACCAATTGTCTTGTCAACCTTAGTGAGCGGAGAAGGAAGATTTCAAGTTTCACTGAAATCGTTGGACAACCCAATTGGTTGAGATTGGACAATCTTAAGGGAATCAATACATGGGGGATTCGTACTTGATCTCTCCCTCACCCATTGGGTCCACATGGCAAGACAATTCCAAATTTTGTCCTTGTAGCTCCTAAGCAAACTTGACCCGCCCAACTCACATGACAAGAGGCCTTTACATGCTAGGTGGATGCTACTATAAAGCTTGGAATCCTTTCGAGATTAGAGTTTGTAATAGGATTTATGAGAATCCTCTACATTCATTTAACCCCTAAAGGTTTTTGACTATGTTTTCACAAAAAACGCTCCCAAACTGCCATTTCTAGTACAAGTAGCAAATTTTGGAAAAAAAAACATTTTTGGACACATGTGACCGTAGGATCTTGTATTAAACTAGTTTGAGAAGATGTGGAAAAAATTTCAGAAATTTTCACCGTGTAGATTGCAAGATATTAGCATTTGAAGTGACAAAAAACCTTTTTTTGTCCCTGCGAAAAACCGGGCAGCTGCACTTCACATGGTCACATTTGTATGAAAAAATGTCCAAAATGGTGGTAACTCTTTGGATTCATTCTTCAAAGCAAGTTAGTTACATGCTTGAAAAATTTCAGATCGTTTGGAATTGTACAACATATAGGAAAAAAATAGTAAGTAGAAAGAAGTAGAAAATGATTCAAAACACTAAATTGTTAAGGATTTAATTATGGAATTGAAAAATGCCAATCCAAACGATTATAATGTTGTAATAAACAATCTTCACCTTGCGTTTATATTTTTTTCTAAAAATATTAAAAATTGAGTTAAATAAAGGACTTCAAAGTTTATTTTAGAGTAGAGATTCCATAACTACCCACAAACTACCCACAACTAAAATTCCTCATAACTTTCATCTCATAAATCAAAGTGGAATGATTCAAAGCTTTCCTTGTGCACATAAATCTAGAGAACCAATTTCAAATTTTTATTTCTCTAGAAAATGATTTTTAAAGAAGTTTTTTTTGTTGCCCGCGCTGCCCACCGAACAATGAAAACTACATATCATACCATAACTTTTTAACCATGTGGTCAAAAGTTATGAAAAATTTTGGGCCCTAAAGCTACTCCTTGGGCACATCTTGTGTGAAAATTTCAAAGAAAAAAAATAAAAATTCCATTCGTGGTGAGCTGCCCCAAAACACTATGTTGTCAAAAAATGGTGTTTGGTCCTTTAGGGGTTAAAGCTCCCAAAAGCATGTTCCACTACCATACTTGTAGATGAATGCTTGAAGTTGGATTCCTTGTATAATTTAGGAAGTTGGATTCTAGGCCAAGGCACCAACAAGTTTCTATCTCCAACATAGCATGCATCACCTACAATGAGTTTATAGACATTAATACCTTGAACCTCAATTAGTGGTCTATTCAATTGTGTTCCTACAATTACTTCTTTAAAGTGATTTGACATCAATAGAACTTGAGAATCGTGTATAGATCGAACAAAAAATCTATAAATTGAGCCTCATAGTCTACAATTGTATGCATTATTGTAAAGTAATTATAATCATGATCATACCAATCACTTGATATAATATTTGCTCATAAGTCAAATTGGACATGAAAGCAATCAAGAGCACTACAACATTGTGGAATGCTATATAGGTTTTTGAAACCAAGTTTCACCTTAGATAATCTTTCTTTTGTTGTCTAATTTAAATGCAAAGGTAATGCTATTTTTATCAAAGAAATAATGAACCCTTGACAGACTACTACACTTGTGAATTGTCTATGCCAGAAAGTTCACCAATTGAAACATGAGTATCTCCAACCCTAGTGTTTGTAATGCAATAGCAACTTGTTTAGGAACATCCATCAATCTTCTAATGATATTGATTAAATTCAGTCATGGATTACAATGCAATTCTTTTTAAACCAAGAAAAGTTGACACTAATAAATTATAAAAAACTCAAAATTGCTTTGGATCTTTATACATCACCAAAGTTGAGTATTGATCCTACTATTGAATTGAACGTGACTTGATGTAGTGTAAACCACATTTTGATCCAAATATATATTTTTTTGAATGTTTTTCAATAAAAACTTGATGAAATAATGCATTCCATAATCAAATGCAAAATTAACAATTCTTCTCTTCTTGGTTTTTTCCACTTTGAATGCCTCATACTTGATACACTTGGAGCCATTTTTTGACTCCTCTCAAATGTCCCTTAGCTAGCTAGTTGTACCATTGTCCCAACTAATGCATTTACAACCCCACCATTGCAATTGTGGCTCCAACATCCAATTCATTCATATTTCACAAGATTTATACAAACAAATATAGATTTGAATTAGCCATATACTTAAATCATGTGTATAATAAAAAAAAGTAAAAAAATTATTATCAAATTATAGTGTATATAATGAAAGAAGTGTTGAAATACAAATCAAAGTGAATTTCAACATCCACTAAAAAATGAATGCAAATAAAAACCAAAAGGAAAAATGGTTAATGGAAAAAACTTGAAGAGTGCACTTACTGAATTTGAATAATATTTTGTTTACAAAAATTAAAATATTTTGTAGTAAAATATAATCAAGCTTGTATATAAAAATAAGAGAATCCGTATTAAAAATATTTATGAAGTTTGAAAAAATATGCATGAGAAGATTTTATATTACAAAGTCAAACATAAAGTAGTGATTTAATCTACCACATATTTGAAAGTGCATTGCCAATCATTTTCATGGCATCACTTAAGCTCAACGAGGCATGAATAAAGACAATTTTATTTTGGAAAAGTTAAAGTTATGGGGCAGATATAAAGAATAAATCAACTAAACTAGGAATGTCCATAAATTTTTCATGCTCTTCAAACGGTGCAAATTGTTAGAAAATACGGATTTGGTATTGGCATATTAATATAGCAATTAGGCTAGTAATTTTTAGAACCACTTAGACAAGAGAGAACAAAAAGAGGAATTTATTAATTAAGGAACTTTGTCCCCTAATAGTTAATTGTATTTCAAATATATAACTTGGCAATTGATTACATTGATAGAGCATGCATGAGACAATTTGATCACCCTATGACAATTTGATCTTAGGATTTGACACGAGCCAACTACTAGTATAGGTCTATGACCTCATTCATTGGGTCTTACATACATAGCATTGGAGATGAACTAAGACAATTTGACATTGAGTGGTTTCTTTTGTTCATTTCCAAAAACAAGCCCTAAAATCAAATAAATAAATGTCCAAAATTCAAAACAAGTGACCTTAGTCACAATACAATAGACTTATTGGCATTTCCTAGGAATTACCCCCACATACTAGTTGCCTTGTGGTTTTGTTGAGTAGGCAAAATTTACATTACAATGTGCAAAAAAAATTTCAAACCTTTTTATTCTTTGCTATAAAAATGACAATTTTGAGTGTTTTTGGCAGAAATAAGGTTTTGGTCCTTTGGGGGTTAGTACTATATGTCCTTAATTATAAGAGGTATTATCCCTTTGAGTTGTATTTTTGCTTTGATATGACCTTGTCTTTTCTCTCTCTTCAAAAAAATTAATAATAGAAGTAGTTGCACCTTTTTCACCCCATTCTCATTCTTTGAAGATTGAGAATGACTATTCTTCACCTCCAGAGGTGAGAAGATGTCTCTCAAGAATTTTTCACCTCTACATGTTGCATTCACTTGAGTTGCCATAAAAGTAACCTCTAGTGCAATAGTAACCACTATCATTGACCAATTGATGCTCCGCATCAAAGCGATATTCTTGCACAACATTGAACATGCAACATCCTAGTGCAACATTGGAGCGTCATCCTTGCTTAGCATCAATGTAGAATCCTCCGCAAGTAAACACTTCTCATTCTTACTCTCACAATAACACCAAGGAGGGTCACACCTTTTTCATGTAAAACAACTCCCTACTAGCTCCTACTTTTACTCTAGAAGTTCTCATTGGTTGCATAAATTTTGTTTTTTGAGAAGGTGTGACTACCTTCAATAAGAGTAGTCACACATCTTCCAATAAGCAAATTTTCTTGAAGAATATGAGTTTGGTGAGAGAAAAGAGGAGCCAACAAGAAGTCATTGAGTAAGGTGTGACATCCCTTTTGAACAAGAGCACCATGGTTTTCTTGGAGAACTGACTATATTTGTTGTCATAAATGTGTGCAGGTGGCATGGAACGCAAGTGGTGTAGGTAACGTAAAAGTCAAATTGAACTTGGGGTGTAAAAAAACAAACGTGCAAGGTGAAAGTAAGCTACAGAAGAGTGAGAAATCCTCTAAGAAAATTTTCTTCAACCCATTTCTTCACATGTGGAGGAAAATAACGACTCTTCCAAAACCTTAGAGGTTGAGCGCTCCGGAAGTCATGGAAAACCACACATAGAGCACCACGCACCCAATCTTTGATAATCGTCCAAGGGTCAAAGAAGATGTGCCTACCTCTAATACAAATTGCCAATCTATTTTGATTGTTTTGTTGGATGATCTTCTCAAGTGCAATACTTTTTACAATTCTTTACTTCCTACTACTTCAAAGACGGCTAGGGAAGATTGATCCATGTATTGCCCTGTCTTTTACCCCTATAAAAAGACTATAATTTTTAATTTGCCATGGATGATAAAATTTTCAAATTCTAAATTTGTATTTGCAATTAAAGGCCCCAAATTAGCTAGAAGACGTGAAGAAATACAAAATTTAGGTGGCATAGAATAGGGGGCAATTTTCACATTTACCCTTTGATGGGGCAATACATGGATCAATCCTCCCTGGCCTTCAAGGACCATTGATGACTGGTCCGAGATGACTCTAAACTACCAAATGATGGTAGAAGGAAGGTACCCACATAACATTATTCACCAACGCTGGAGGGTACCCTTTTGCTTCTGGAGCCCCCCAGCAGGAAGCTTCTTGAAAGAGCTACGTGGTGAGAGTTCATATGGTGCTACACCAACACTGTTCCGGAAGCCAATCGGAATTCTGCATTTTAACTGAATTCAACCCCCCAGGCATCTCGGGGGGGAATTATACCTCATGTGTCAGGGTCGTCAGGAGCCCAGTTAGTAATGTTATGCAAACCGAATGGAGTGGTTGTGGGTTCAATACCTGGCAGTGGCTTACCTAGCGTGAAATCGGCCTCTCTACCTGATGGAAACCCTCGTGTGTGTTCTTCAACACGCTTGCGTCAAAATAAAAAAAAAAGACCACTGATGACTCACAAAAAAATGACACACAGTAAGCTAGAGTATCAAACATTGCCAGCTTGTGGAGAGAGTTTTGCCGCCTTCGGAGCAGTTGCAGTCGTGCAGTGACGGAGTTTGAGGCAAAAAGGAGGCACTGTACTGAAGCTTAGCAAGAAGAGGCTAATTTTGGAGACACAAGGTGTTTGCATTCTGCAACGGAGAGGCTGACTCGTTGATTGATGGACCCCAAATGGAGGATTTCGCAAGTCGCACGGCTAAAATTAAGCGAAGATATTTAGTATCCGTCATCTTTAGCTCCGTGCGGCCTGCGGACAATGCGGATTTCTCCGTTAACTTCTCATTACCACTGACCTGCTTGTGCGCTGCACTCGTGCAGACGACGGAAAATAGACTCTTCCATCCTCCACTTTAATTTTCCTTGCTTTCTTGAATTTATTTTTAGTTTACGATTGAAACAACAACTCCAAATTCCAAAAGGGAGGAGGAACTTTTGTGGAGTGAACGTAGGATGCTACAGTACGATAGTCCCGGTGAATTGAACAGCTTGATGAACAGTAAACCGATTGAAACATGACCAGATCGGCTGCACTTCGAGTCTTCCACATTCTGGAATGGAAATGGCGGGAGCAGCGTTCGGAAAGTTTTTTTGAGTTTCACCGGCTATTTTCCTTCAATTCTCCAATTGAACCGGTTTTTCAAGTATGGCATCCGGTTATTTTCTCTATTTCTTACCTCAAAATAGTAATTTTATAGATTTTTTCACTGTTTTTTTCCCAATGTTTTCAAATTCCAACGGATTTTTTCCCCTTATTCTTGTGGATGGCTTTGAACTAGCCGTCGATTCATCCCAAAGATAGTGCTCTGGTAATTACTTCCTCTTTGTAGAAGGAGCTAGGGGAGTTTCAAGGGCATTGGTTACATCTTCTCCTTATTATCAGAATCTCCCGGTTCATTTCCTCTAATAACAAACAATCATTGGTCAATCATTTCTTCAACTTCAAATTTGCAAAGGCTACAATCCTCTTTTTTCAAAATCATGCTAAGGTTTAATATGATTTTTAAAGCAATCTCACCGTTTGGATTAGATTGTTTTGGACAATTTCATCTTAGAACTATCAAAGTTTTATTTATTTTTCCTTCAATCTTATATCTATTACAACTTAACAATTTATTAAAGAATGAAAAGCAAGATTTTGTTTTTTTAATATTTATTTCTAAACTCTCAATTCAATTCTTCAGCATAATTTTATTTTTAAATTCAAGATTTGTAGTGCAAAATTTTAAGCTAAAAAGATTCAAAGTCAACTTATATTCTAGTCACGCAAGGTGCAAAAAACTTGTTTTCTCCACCATTACATGTTTTCTAGCTCTTGTGGAGGGCTGCAAGTTCCATAGGGTTCTCAGACTCTTGAACTGTATGAAATTGTGTCGCAATAGTTGCATGATGTGGTAGAGGGACTACTACATCATATTATTATTTATTTATTTTCAAAAATAAAAATAAAATTTGTTCATCTTTTTTTTCATTTTAAGATTCTTTTTTTTTTCAAGTTTCTTTTTGACAACGGTTGTTCTGTTACTGCTAGGGGAACATTGCCAGGAATAGGCCCAAAACGGCCCTCTAGAACCCCCCCAAAACATCTAATGCAAATATCTTGCATTCTAAGTGGTCACAAAATTTTTAGACCTACATAGAATTAATTATGATATTTTTGTAGTGAAAAGCAAGTAGCTTCCTAATTATGTCCACTAGAGGGGGTAAAACACAAGTCTTGTTGTTTTTACAATGTTCCTATGCATTTACTTTAAATCCCCCCTAGAGTTTATGAAGCAACATCCAAACTTTAGATTCCCTCCTTCCTTATAAAAAGTGCATAATTTTTAGACTATTAAATTTATATCTACTTTGAACACTGTGAATGAATGACTCTATTTGTACATGAATGAAGCATCTTGTAATGAATGTACCATTCAAGGAATTCAATATAACTC
This sequence comes from Antitrichia curtipendula, assembly GCA_951230915.1. Classification (NCBI taxonomy): domain Eukaryota; kingdom Viridiplantae; phylum Streptophyta; class Bryopsida; order Hypnales; family Leucodontaceae; genus Antitrichia; species Antitrichia curtipendula. Next base: position 6,306,996 of record OX579636.1, on the reverse strand, counting down.
TTTTGTTCATTTTTTAGAAAGGTGGTTTAAAGAATGGGGTTCAAGGTTGGAGCACCCATTGAGATAACAATTGTGCCTAAAATTGTCCAAAAAAATGTTTGATCAAGGTTCCTACTATTGAACTCTAAAGTCTTTTGTTGAATCTTGTTGTTGGTCAAAAAGAGATTATAGATTTTTTTAAGAAACATTTTTTGGACTCTGTTTGAATAATATACAAATTTTCAACATGTTGAATAGTTAAATTCAAAATCAACCCTAGGCTCTCATGTATGGAGCCTAAGGTAAAACAATCCATTGTGGTCAGAATTTGGAGTCCACCTTCATGCCATTGCTGAAATTTTTCAGAAAAATTTCCACACAAAGATAAGTTTGAGAAATAATGAGAGCAATTAAAATTTTATTTTTCAAACAAAGTGTGAATTAGTTATGTATTTTTGAAGTGGTCTTTCCAACATGGTTTACAGGCTGCCCTATAACCAATAAAAAGTGTGTCCAATATGCTCATCTTAATCACCTAAAGTGGTCACAATAATTTCTAATGTGGAATGCCATGAAAAGTCACTTGTTGCAATGAATTACACTGGAAAAGTTGGATGTTCCTAATGAGGTCACTAGTAACTCCATAGGTGTCAGATTAGATTTTGATTGTGGTCTGAAAAAACCATCATGGGGTCATGAGGTGTCCACTATGAGACATCTGACCACAATGGGCTGGTTTACCTTATATTGTTTAGACAACAATCTAAACATGATGTTTTTGAAAATATTTTGCAATTAGATCTATGCAATTACCTTACCTTTCAGTAGTTTTTATACATGAGGATCAAATTCAACTAAGAGGTGTTGAAATTGAATTTTCTAGTCAAATTATGAAAGATAAAAGTCACATTGCACCAATCACAAGATTACAAACAACCCTTTTCTTCCCAAATGACTTAACCCTTAAAGGTTAGGTCCATAACCATTGATTTTAAGCCTCATTGCCCATCACTCTCTTTGCTGCAATTTTGCAATTAGATATGAAAGAAAAAAATTATATTTGTTTTTAGAGATGAAGTCATACGTATGCTACAATGCAAAAAAAATCCCAATTTTTGAGGAAAAAACTGAAATTACTTTGATTTTGTAAGAGTTAAATTAGGAAAATTCATATAAAATATAAAATATACTAAAAGAATCTGAAATTTTCTCCATAGATGTAAATTATAGTGTGTGACATCATGGTATAAACCAAAGTTATTGTATCACTCTAAAATAAAAAAATCTACAAACCATGGCTATAGGTCCAAAGTTTGTATTGCTATAAAAATATTGAAATTAAATTTTTTTCAAAATTTTCAATTAGAACAGAAACTAAGCTTAATAAGATTCATTTCATTAATTGGACTCAAATTAAAAAATAAATAAAATTTATGGCTAAAATTCACATCAAGAATAAATAACAAAAAGTGGCCAAAATACACTACTAACAAGGGTGATCCGTGGATTACCCAAAGATTTACGCATCCCAAAATGGATGTGCCTTAGTCACCCTTGATTGTAACTTTCAAAATAACCATTTTAAAAATTTGATTTAAATTAGGAAAATGAAGCTTGACAAGATATCTTTCTATTTCATGTTGAAATTTTGAAAAAATCCACGAACTGAAAGAATTATTGCAATTGCAAGTTTTATGTGTTAGAATCCAAATAACACAATATGATGTGATTTTCATTCATATTTTTTTCTTTTAAATGTGTTTTTAATTTTAATTATAAAATTGAAACTTTAGTACATCAATTTTAGTACCTTTATTTTTGGTTAAAATTATAGATTATTCTAATATATGTTATTATTGATATACAATTTTATTCTCACCTTTAATTTTAAAAAATTACAATAATTTGATTTTTATATCAATTTTTTTGAAAAAAATCAACATAAATACAAGAAAAAAATTTCCTACAGAAAAAAATATCAAAATTTGATACATCAAGATAAAAAAGGACAAATTTGGTTTATTAGACAAGTTTGACTTCAAGGTCTTTAATCTTTATTGTTGTGAATGTTTTGAGTGTATCAAATTAAAAAAAACAGTTGAGAAATTTTCATATTAATTGCCATTGTTAATTGTATATCTTGAGAAAATTCAAATAATTTGGATATTTTTTGCTAGTTTTATTTAACTATTTTCAATTTTTGCTACAAAAATTATAACAATTACAGGTTTTGACAAAACAAATTGAAATTTTTTCACATTCATATGCAATTCATAATTTCAAGCATTAAAAATATAGGATTGATATTTAAACACAATCTAATAGGCTACATTCAAATCAGACATGATGTTTGATCATTTGGCAATGAATCTAGTCTTTAAAGGATTAACCCTTGATGATCAAAGGAGATGTAAGTTCAAAATGGACCAAAATTATCAAGAACTTGAGCAGTTTGGTTGCTCAAGTTTTTTTGAAATTAGATAGAATGTAACTGTAGGATCTTGTAGTTCACATTGAGAGTAAGGATCTGAGTTTTTTTTAATAATCTAACAACACGATTTAGTAGATATAAAAGTTTGAAGTTTTATTGGATCAATGGAAAAATAGGGAACAACCTTTAGAGTAGCGTATCTTAGTGAAAATATTTTGAAATTATGACTTTTTTATGCTTAGTGAAAGACAAAAGAGTTGAAAATGTTCATCTAAAATTTCACAACATTCTAGTCATTTTGCAATGTTTGGTGGAACTTGCAGTGCATAGTGGTCACTTAAATGAAAGATTTATAAGAAAAACAAGAATGGGCACACTTGTCTTTTCCTTGAACTCTTTGGATCTGCCCCTTTTAAGATGGGCAACAATCACATTGGTTGGCTAACTTTTTTGTCCATGTCCAAATTGAATAAAAAAAACATGAACCATGAACTCTACACCACTTTTGCTCAACTTTAACAATTCCACAAAGTGGAGTTTCACTCGGAATTTGATAAAACTACCGCCATTTGATTTATAATGTAGACTATTTTAAAGAAATGATTTTTTTTTACCCTATACTCAAACTTTAAGAACAAGAAGCTCAAAAAAGAGTGGGAACAACCCAAAAGTAGTCATTTGGGTCATTGAGGGTTAAGCATTTTTTCTTTTGAAAAGTCAATAATACCAAAATGAGGGAATTTACAATACTATTTTCTGAAAATGTACTCAAGCAACTTCAACATAAAATAGGTTGAAAAAAAGTTTTTTTTCCATCCATAGGTTTTGGTGTGGTCATCCAAAGGCTAAAAAACATCCACAATGTTCTTTAAGGACTAATTTACACTAATTGAACCTTCAAGTAGGATACTGGTAATTGCAAGATGTTTGTCCCATTAAGGTATTCTTGCCATTTTGCAATACCAACCATTTACTGCAAGTTAAAATAAAGTTCTTTACATCCGTTCATTGATCCAAATATGATAAAGTACTATTTTTCAAAAGAACCAATGGAAGTTGAAGAATTCTTCAAGGAACCAACAAGAATTGAAGCATTTGTACTTTGAGGATGTTTGATTAAGGTTTAGTGTCAATAATAGGTGTTCCAATGACATCAACTTTGAAAATTCTAAGTATATTCATACAAACTCTAAAAATTCTCAAACCAATTGCCTTCATTTGCTAACATTGTGATATCATATTTTCCTTGAATTGCATTCAAAATTGTTGGTTTGAAAAAAAATGTCTATTATAGGTGCAAATATCTTATTATAAAGCCAATCAAAATTGAAAAAATAACAAAATCAATGAGAATTTTTAATTGGTGGGGATTTATATGAATTAGAGTTAAGAATTTCAAGAAGGGTCTCATTGTGCCTCCTAGTGCTCTTGCACTTATCCTTGCTAAAGTAGAGAATGATAATAAAATAGACATGCATGGTTCTAAAATAGTTCTAAAACGGTTCTACAACATTTTATATGAGTGATCATTTATGTCCTAAATATGACCCTATAGAAACATGTGAACCTTTTTAGAACCGTGTTAATTTTCCCACCTTGAAGGTTTGATTCAACAAGTAAGGTAGAACTACCCATTACTACATAGATTTGTGATTGAGATACTTTAGAGAAGCTATTTTGTCAGCTCCCATATTTTTTAGAGATTGAAAAGTTTGAAAGAAGTCATTTGCAAAAAGAATGAAGACATTCTAATAAGAAGTGAATTTTTTGTGATTTTTCAAAGGTAAAATGTTAAAGTATGAATAAACCCTTGTTAAAGCGTGGGTTGACGTGTTCGCATTCTAAGTGTATTGCCATTATAAGGTTGGGGTGAATTGCCCCCCTCACTTGTCCCTCGGGGAAACTCTGAATTTTTTTATTTTTCATGCATGATTTTTTTTGCAAATTTTGAATTCATATTTGCAATTAGAGGCCCCCAATTAGCTAAGGGGCTACAGAAAATAGATTTTACACGGCACAAAATAGGGGGCTTTCTTTTATATGCACCCGTGGATGAACTTTGGCAAGACGAGCAAGGGGGCCAATTTTCCTTGACCCATTATAATTGGTAAGATTGTGTTAATAGGTGAGTCATTGCCATGAATGGAAGGGTTCCCTAGGTGGTAGAATTGAATGGATGGCGGTAATGGATAGTTCTACCTTAGGTATGGAAATTGAATTTTAACAGCAGATTCTCAAGGGTCCATGTCACCTCACACCAATCACCAGATGCCAAGTGGCACCTTTTTCCTTTTTTTTAAAAATGACTTAATTCATGTCGAGTCTGACCTTCACATCTCTCTAGGGTTGGCTCTCCTTCTCAGTTGTCACTGGTGCATCATCCTGCCTGGCTGACTCTTCCTCCATCGCCATCTCCCTCCCTCTTTTTGTCGGTACCCCTGTCGAGGGAATACGAAAACTTGTTCACCCCTTTCAGACGTCAACGCAGTCCTGCGGGGGAGAATTCACCTCTGAAAGTCACACCAATTCCCGTGTAAAAAAGGTCCGGACGCAGCTGTGGCTCTGTGTTTCGGAGTTCGGTAGTCTAAAACTTATTAGTCCGTTTGGAGGCATGTTCGGATTGCGAAATGGTGTACAGTGATACTATGCTTCGTTAGACGGAGAGTGTGCTTTTTGGAAGGATTGGGCAAAGGTCGAGGCACGGAGGGGTTGGGGGTGGCATCCAGGTGTGAGTGGGGAAGGACTTCCGTTGGCGCAGAAATGAATTTCTAAGCCATTTGTAAGCAGAATCGTAGGTTGAGATTAGCAACTGCGAGTATGTTTTTTTAGTATTTTTGAATGGAAATGGAGTGGCGTTATTCAATCGTCGGTCGCTTGTTGCTTTTCATGAAGATGATCACGATTTTTTCTCTTCGTGGAAGCGGTTGATGGAAGCACCTCTTGGATTAGGGAGAGTAGTCCTTCTTGTTTCTAGGGTTTGGGGAAGCATTTGGAAATTCTCTTCTAGGAATTACGTACGCCTTTTGCTGTCTAGTGTTCCAAGGTTTTGAGGTTCGAATTCGTCGTTGTTGTGTCGAATATTTTTAAATTTTTAAATTTTTTGTTTGTGAATCTGAGATATTTTTTCCCGTGTAAGTTACTGGAATCGTGTTGATTCAGGTTTTAGCTGAATTTGTTTCGATGTCCGGTTGCCACATGGCGTACAGCTGTCAAGCCGCCATGTTTGGGAAACAACTTGCCAAGTTGTTGGGGAGAGAGTCTGTTTGAGAGGGGGAGGAACCATTTTCATGTCTTGTGATTCTGTCAGGGGACCTGGACTTCAGCAAGCAGTTTTGGGGCCGGTTTAAGGTACTGAGATGTAGAGGATACTCCTTCCGAAAATTTTCTAGCATTTTAAACATTATCTCTTGAGAGATCCCTTTGGGTACTACAAGGGCCATACTTTCTTGAGATCGATTTTTATTCACTTTGTGTGAATTTCTTATGCGATCATTCAAAGTGAGAGTTTGGAGACCACTATGAGTGACAGCACGCAAACCCATTTCTATTTCAAGATAAGCGGCCATAGACATTTACCCAAGTCTTGCGCACACCATGTGCTACTGGATTGCCAACTGAGTGTATGAATAGGTGAGTTACTGTTGATAGCAGGGCTCTGTCAATAGGAGACTGAATCAGGTTCCTAACGGTTTTAGTCTCCTCTTACTTGTAGGGAGCCGGGCAAAAACTTGAAACGTGTTTCTGGCAGCAGCTGACTCATTAAGGAAAATAATAAAATGGGGATCATTGGGGCAATCTTGAAGCATCCGGAGGACTTGACTCATCTCCTGAAACTGAAGATGGCTTCGGTGGCAGCCAAACGAGCAATTCCATCGGACCCGAACCTCGCTTTTTGCTATCAGATGCTGGGGCGTGTCTCTCGAAGTTTCTCCATTGTCATACAGGAGCTAGAGCCTGGTCTTCGCAACGCTGTAAGTAATCTGTTCCTTTTTATTATTCGCATATCAACTTTTTATGCTGTTTTAAAGGGAAGGGTTATCAAGCCAATGGTCTCAGTCAGTGTGCTCCCTCTTTCTCTTCAGCGTATACCTTTAAATCTCTATTTTTGTCATATTGATGAAAAGGATCGTTTTTGTGCAGGTTTGTGTGTTTTACTTGGTCTTGCGAGGTCTTCAAGCTGTTGGTGAGTATTTTTGGTTATTGCGTGTCTGCTGAAATACTTTCAAAATAGTATGATACCGATACATTGAACTTTACCATATTTCAATTGCAGTGGCTGATATATTAATGTCGCCCACGACCATTTGTCCAAGGAAGTTCTTAGCTACATTGAAGCTTCTAAGGTGTTCAACAGCGCCACACTAAATTTGAAAATTATACAGTCCTGTGACCTCGCGTATTTAACGTGGTCTACAGTCTACTGCGAATTTGGTGTACTGAATTGAGAATTGGGTGTATAATTGTACAGAAGATGATATGACCATCGATTATAACGAAAAAGTGGACCTTTTGAGGGAGTTCCATAAGAAGATATATGACCCCATGTTTCATCTTCCTTGTAAGTTTGGCTTTTCCTCAATGTAATGGTAAATTAAGCGTGCAAGGATATTTTAGATCATTTCAGACATAGTTAGTTAGCTTCGAGGCTAGATGTTGTCGTAATATTACAACTATGGAAGATGGTGGTTGTAGACGGTGGTTGCTAGAGGGTATATCTGGATCCTGAATCTGACAGGTCTCCTTTGTATTTATGATTGCTTGATTTATCACATGCACGTGGTAGTATGGTCATGCTTTTGTGTTGAAGCAAGAATAGATTTTTGATCAAGGTGTCCCTCTCTGCACAGGAAGTCTTGAGTTTCATCTGGCTTTGCAATTCTGTAAGCCCAGATCGTGACAATGCTAATTGACAACCTAAACTTCTGGTTATGCTTTCCATTTGAGAGCAGGTGGAAATAATGACTACAAGCTTCTGATGGATAAGTTCCATTTGGTTAATCTTGCCTTCTTGGGGCTGTCAAGCGGGTGCGTCTTTCTTATCCAAACCCCTGCATATAGCTTTATCTTTCACTAAATATTTACGCTATTAGTGACGAAATGCTTATTATTGCAGATATCAGGAAGTGATCGTAGAGATTTCTGAACGGATGGGAGAAGGCATAGTGAAGTATCTGACTGCCAAGGTGCATTTCTGGGTACCTTTGGGAAGAATGATGCGAGACCAGCTATTGACACTACTGTAGTTGTACATATTTTAGCAGTCCAGGTGGATCTTTTTATCAAGGTTTACTCACATCAGTTGTCTTCTCTCCATCATCATACTTATATTTACCAGTGTTTGTGCGCAGATTGACTCCCTTGCTGATTACAATGAGTACTGTCATTTCACCGCCGGACTCATGGGTTTGGGATTTTCCCGTCTTTTCTACACAGCTGGAATAGAAGAATTTACTCCCGATTATCTTTCAAATGCTATGGGTTTGTTCTTACAGGTGAGATTTGACTCTAGCTTCAATGCCTCTTTGCATCTTTGGATTGCTCTTCAATCTGCATGTTTTTTTTATACACTTAAACTGATTCTTTGAACTGCGCTTTCTGTTTTCATGTTCAGAAAATAAATATAATAGGAGATTACCTGGAGAACGTCAATTCCGTACCCAGACCCCGCCTAATGTGGCCAAGAGAAATATGGGGCAAATATGCTGACAGGCTTGAGGTCTGTTGCTTGTGAGGCACATGTTCTTTTTGGTTCCCTGTTAGTTGTTTCATGCATGAGATTGGCGTTTGTAGGAGTTTTTAATGCGTTTCCGTGCTTGTGAAGGATATATTCTTGATTATTTGAGAGCTTAATGGCCATGTTATTTATGCCCTGAATTTTGTTAGGCAGCTTCATTATTTTACATCGGAATTTGACTGCAGGATTTTAGGGATGGAAAGAACCGGAAGGAAGCTTTGGACTGTCTGAACGAGATGGTGACAGATGCTCTCTCACATGGCCTTGATTGTCTTCAGTATATGGCGTCCTTGCAAGACCCCTCGACTCTTCGATTCTGTGCCATTTTTCAGGTATTGGAATGCAGGAGGGTCTCCTTTTTATTACATTTATTCCATTCCTCTGCCTTGCTGCTCAATATATTATGCAGATGTATTCCTTATTTGTGGCCACTACATTCATACAAGTTATTTATTGGGAAAATCGCCCTGGACTTCACAGTTTTTCTCCATTGTTATTTGGGCAGATTACTGCGTTCGGAACTCTGGCCATGTGCTACAACAACGAGCAAGTATTCAGGGGATCTGTCAGATTGAGAAGGGGTAATTGCACGGATACCTTCTATGAACCTGAAAATGAGATCTGCAAGACAGTTACGCTCATGATCCTATCAAGATCTTGCGGTCATTTACGTTCATATCATACAGGATTGGTTATGGATCGATTTCCTTTCATTTTGGTCACTCTCATTTTGGTTGTCTGGGTATTGCAGGCTTGACAGCTAAAATTCTTGATGTGAAGACCATGCCAGACGTCTATGGAGCATTTTATGATTTCTCAAGCCTACTTGCTGCTAAGGTATGTTTATCTCTCCATTTTTGTGTTCATTTTGTTGTCCATTTCTATACAGTAGACGACCCGCGCTGGTACACTGGTCGGAATGATGACCTGGAATATTAATTTGTAATATTTAGTTCTTCAAAGAGAATACTTGTGAGGGCGAATCTTCAGCCAGGGCTTCGACAAATTAAAAGACGCTTTCAGCTGCTTAACAATATTTAACTTGACCATTTTGTTTCTAGATTTAATCTCAAAATCTTGTGGTGCCAGATTGATAAGTCAGACCCCTCTGCCGCTACAATACAGAAGTACGTGGATACAATCCGTTCAGTCTCCAAATTTGAGATCAAGAACAGGCGAGCTTTCACCATTGAGAGCAAGTTCGGTCATGAAACGATCCTGGTACGCTCTCCTTCCCTTCCACTTGTGTACTCATATTTTACCCGAGTAAGTTTGAAGATTTATATAATTGGTATAATTGCATTATGCTAGCACTGAGTTTGAAGTTCACAGAGGGGTTCGACCTTTTCACGAGCACACTAATGTATCTAAGGTAGACGATCATTTTAAGCACTTTAACAAGTGTGGGATTGATTTTTGGGAGACACGAAAGAGCCGTGGATCACTTTGGTTACAAGAGTCAAATCTGTTGAGATGAATTGTTTAATCGCTATGTCAAATTTCATATGGGACTTCAAAGTGGGAGGTTGTAGATCACTATAAGTGACAGTAGACAACCCCATTTTCCGTTCAAAGGTCAGTGGCCATTGACATTTTGTCTAGTCATGCTTACATCACTTGCTAATTGAAGGCCAACCGAGTGTATGAGTAGATGAGTTGTTGTTGGTAGGGGTCAGTCAATAGGAGACGGGCTCAGGTACCCATCGCTTTTAGTATCCTCTACCTTTAGCTATATTTTTACAAGATTAACACTGGGCTCCTGCTCACCCTGACCTCTGTCAAAGTAATCACGCATCTGGCATGTATCTGGCATTACAGGTTGTGGCGTTGTGTATTATCTTGGCGGTAATGCTTCTGATTGTGTCGAAACAGTAGAAAGAAATGAGCAGGTGGATTTGGATGGTACCTAAAGTGCAGAGGACGGCTGGACACCCATTTCGGTGGGTGTAATAGCTTCGTGCTTTTTCCGCCTCCCGGTTACCTTTGTGCCAGGCCTCTAAGCGGGGCCAGACTTGAAGCAGGTGTGACCACTGGACGTCCACATATATACCCTTTTTCTTCTACCGGCTCACTGTACAGAAATTGACGATGGGCAGGCTCAGAAGCGACGTGTTTTTTTTGGTTTTCCCGAGAGGGGAAGCAATTCTGTCAACAATGTGGTAATGTCAACAATATGGTTATCGAAAAGCAAGGTGTTGTGTTAATTTCAGGCAAGTCCGACTTTAGTTTTCAGATAAAAAGTGATTTCTCCTTTCAAATCATACTACGTAACTGTGTAAGAGTATTTCTATGCCAGTCACAGGCATGATTGTGAAGGCGTTAATCCACTTCATACAGCAACGTTTTTCACTGCAGGCTCGGAACTTGGGCTCTGCAATGTCGAAGTTTTTAAATGGTCAAGTGGTGTCTGTTGTTACACTTTGACCTTTTTCTTATAATAAGAAACTATTTTGAAGCATGGTGCATGGTGGTCTTTGGACATTACCTTTCACTTTTAAAATGCTTGTAATAAGGTTGTTCATAAGAAATCTGATTCATGCTTCATTCTGGAAAATTCGAACCTCCAGTTGGAACCAGGTCTGAATTAGAATAAGGTACAAGCACCCAAAACCGCCACTTTTTCTGGTTCTAAAATCTCTTAAGGCCAAATCCCAATTTTTGTTTTAATGCATAAATGAAGTTGAGGATGTTTTCCGGCCGATGAATGATGAAAAATCTCTCCATGCATGATAGAAGTGCAATTGTCCATCTTTCAAATTTTGTGTGAAAAAGGAAGGTTTTCTAAAGTAGTTTGACTTTCAATGAGTGTTTTTGCAATTTTTTAAACCAACAATTCAAATGATACACAACAAATCATTTTCATGGTGACTAGCTTGTTGTTTAAGGGTTATCCTTTGAAAGGCCTTTGGGGTCCCTCTATACGACCTATATTTAGCTTTATAACTCTTTCAACTATAGTTTATTATATGAATTGTGATACATTGTTATTTACATACTCCCATGATCATTAATTTACATTGTACTAAACAATATTTGGTCAATGTTATTCTGGTCAAATACCACCAAACTCATAATATACTATACGGCGACAAAGGGCTTTCAGGCCCTTCTAGGATTAAAGGAGGTTATTGGCATCCCAAGTTGTTTCATTATTTTCCAACATTAGGATAATATTTTGTGAATTTTCAAAGTTGATAGTATAGGATACATTCACATGTTTCTAGACTCCCCTTAAACTAATATTCTTGAAGTATGAAATGCTTCAAACTTTCATTGGTCTCTTCAAAGAACTCTTCAACTTCCATTGGATACTTTTGAAAACTTGCCGTGATTTTGGATGACTATAGGTGCCAATTCTAAGTTGAAATGTAGATGGTAGAAAACAAAAAGAGATATAATTGGGTACGACTAGCCCACCTCTATCAAAGATCTAAAACCTAATACACACTAGTCCATAGCAATTGATAAAGTAGGGACCTCATTGGTTTCCACTATTAGAATAAACAATTCTTTTATAAACCTTGTTCCAAAGTTTGAGAGGATTCTAGCTTACTAATGTAGGTATTATTTGGACATTATATTAGAATTAAGTCATAAATTGTTTCATTGTGAAGTAGTAGGGTCCTAATCACCATGAGTATATGTATGTATGGTATATCTCAATGGATACATCTCTTGATACATCTTTGATTGTGACAAAACCTACATGCATCACATCTAGTGTTCCTTTTGTGCCAAAATAATCTTCTTGTTCCTCTTAATTTTTTGTCCTCAAATGATCTTCTAGTTGCACAAAAATGATCATTTTTGTTCTTGAAGATTCAATGTATAGATAGAAACTTCTTTGAAATGCTTAGAAATAGGTTGAAATATTGTTATTGTGAGCCTTAATTCCAAACACTTCGTCCAACCGAAGATCATTTTGGGACGGAGGGAGTATTACAAGATGCATAAAGAGATGTCAATTCTGATGTATATGGGTGGATTATCAACCCACACATGAAAGGAACTTCATGCACATAGGTATCTTGTTCTTGGTTGAATGCCAAATGATTCATTGAGCACAAAAGCTAATGAATTTGTAGTTGGATTCCTATGTAAGGAATTCTAAGGTTGGGTCTAGGGTAGGGTGTTCTAAAAACAACCCTACTCTAATAGTGACTTCTAACCCAAAGGTACATTTTACTTTCTTCAATGTACCAATAGTGTACATTTCAAAAGGGGGTCGCTTTTAGCGATCACTACGTTTCAACTTCAAAATTCCAACTAATTCCTCAAGGGTCCAAAAAATATGAAACAACTTGGATTAGATGCCAATCCCATTTTTCTTCCTACGAAAATTTACAGAAAATTGTTTCAAGGAGTTTAGCTTCATCACAAATGCAATCAGGCCTTAAAAAATTGTTGTAAGAGCAAAACCACTTGAAGGAATGTTGCACTTTAAGATAACAGTTTTTGCAATACCACATATCATAGAAAGTGGCATAACATTCATGATCAACCAAGTGAGTAATAGCCTAGGTCTCACTTATGTACAAATGGTGGACTAATAAGGTGGGCCCCTCCAAGCACGCCACTGACCTAAACCACCATCTTCACTATGCATACCACCATCTCCAAAATCAATTATGTACCTAACTGGAAGAAACTGTTTTAGTTTTAGAACCAAACTTTGTTCCTTCGTAACTTTTGCATATGGTATCCAAATGCCACGTTCTTTGGTGCTTTGGAACCTCCTTCCAAGTACGAACAAGAAAATATGAAAACTTGACACAGAAGCAAAAAATTGGCGGTTTGGGGGGTACCCACCTTACTACTGATGATCACACTTCTCACCTGTAAAGATATCGGATATGGTCCGAGTACATAACTTACCAGCACTTGACTGTAACTTGACAACCGTTCAGAAAGTAACGTACCTGCAGTTAACCCCTCAAGGACCAACCAAGTCCTCCGAATGTTCAGGAATTATCATTACAAATCAACGAATGTTAGTCTGTCATATACAAGCCATTTCTTTGATTGTGTTTTGGTACCCTGCTAAGAATTTTGTATAAGGTAAACTATCCTATGATATTGGTATGTAGAAAATTGAGGAAAAAATTTCAATGGTAAACAAGCAATGAAAAACAATGTTACAATTGAAAAAGTAATTTTCGGACTTCATGTGATTTTTGCAAAATTTGTAGAAGGGTACTTGCTTTGGGCATCCCATTTCAGCACGTAGACATGTTTGTTAGTGTTAGAAAAAAAGCTAGTGTAGGTCTGCTACCAACCCATGCCCAATTCAATCCATAATGACATCAATACCAACTACTAAATTTCTTGCTAGAATAAATTGATTTGCATTGATTTGAGGCTAGCTTAGAATGGATTAGTGAGAGTGTGTAATAAGATACATATATTGCCTATTCAAGGCATATGGTATTCTTATTTTATGCCTTTAACTTCCTAAGGTAAGCAATTAATTCCTTCATTTGTATTTTTTGTTTTCCAATGCAAACAACTTGGAATTGGATTTTCTTAGATGTCTAGAATGGGAGTTTGGAATGGAATGGAGGAGTTTTCCTTAACAGTCTAGAGTATGTGGTGTCTAGAAAACATAGACTAATATTCTAGGAGAATTTCTAATTTGTTCATTGTTAGCCAATGCTTTTGTAAAAATAACCGATTGAATAGGGTGGACATAAGTTGGTCATGGCAGCTAGCCCCTGCTCCTTTGTCCTTGTTTGCCCAATGTAATGAAATTTAGGGTTTAGTTTCTAAACTAGTATGTCTTTGAAACAAGAGGATTGTAGCCTTTGCAAATTTGAAGTTGAAGCGAAGTGGTTGATGAGAATTTGATACTAGAATAAATGAACCAAGAAACTTGGATAAGGAGAGGATGCAATTGGTGCCTTTGGAAAAAACAACTGGCTCCTTCTACAAAGAAAAAGAAAATTACTAGGACAACTCCAAAAACTTCTTAATCATGAACATTGACATAGAAAAAAATATTGCTTAGTTTATCAATTGTGCGGGGTGATAGTAGTTTGTTGTTGTCAAGGACATTGACAGATTTGAGTGCTTTAGCATCTTCCTTTAGCCAATGAATTTAAAGATAAGCCTATTGAAGCTCTAGAGTCTCCTCTTTGTTCTTTACATTTTTTGATTGTCCAATTTTTTTTTTTTTTTTAAGCTTTCTCTTCTACACTCGTTTAAGAGTTGATCCATTTCTTAATATTTTTGTTTGTCCAAATTTGCCTTCTTGCTCTCCTTAGTTTTCAATTGTCAAAACTTTGCTTTACTTTTTTCAAAAAAAAAAATTTCCTTGTTGTTGAGCACGGTCATTCCTTAATGTTTTGTTTGTCATGGTCATCAATTTTATACAAGTTAGACAATTTAGGGCAATGCATTGAGTTGAAGACATTTGAGACTCTCATGTAGAAGACCTGTTTCTTGATACAAAAGATGTATTTGAGTGTGCCTGAAATGTCATCAAAGTCTTTTTTATTCATTTTATTTTTATTTTTACTTAGCAAATTATAGCCATGAATCTTGAAGAGAATTTAGAGAATTTTCCTAGACTGGTACTTTAATTTCCTAAAATGTTATATGGGCAAAAGCAAGAAAAAACAATGATTTGCTGATATACGTGTGCTTCTCAGGACACCATGTACTCTTGGATGGTCCAAATCACTTCACCATTTTTGTGCTACATGGTTGAACAAGTGTCACTGACTTATAAGGTAATACAACCCATTGTGGTTAGAATTAGGAGTTCAACCTCCTGTGGTTGCTGAAAGTTTTCAATTTTTTTTCTCACAGTAAGGTAGGAGGTCCTAAAATGGAGCGGGTTCTAAAACCAATCAAGCTCTAGAGGTACATTTTGCACTTTCCAATGTACAAGTGGTGTGCATTTGAGGAGGTGGTCGGTTTTAGAGCCCACAAAAATGCACTTTTCTGCAACTTCAGAAATTCATAACTAATTCCACAAAGCTTCAAAAAATATGAAACAACTTGGGTTAGATGCCAATTTTTCTTGCCTTTCAAGGAAAATTTACTGAAAAATATTTTAAGAAGTTCTAGTTCCCGAAAAGTCAGCTTCAACTCTTTGGATGAGCGGTTTATGGACCTCCTACCTTAGTGCAAGTGTGAGAAACAGTGAGAGCACTTGAAATTATGTTTTTTTGACAAAGTATGAATTTGCTACGAATTTTTGAAGTGCTCAATTTAGCATGGCCCAAAAGAGTATGTGGACTACTTAAGAACCAACCAAATTTGAATCCATCATGCTCATTTTGCTCACCTAATGTAGTCATAGTAAGGGTCACATTTATTCTGTTTTAAATTTTATACAAGTTAGACAATTTAGGGCAATGCATTGAGTTTAAGTTTTGTAAGGATCGCATTTATTCTATTTTGAACAACACAGGGAGAACGGCGTGCCATCACACACACACACCCGGTACAATTATGGGGTTGCCTCTTGATCCCCCCCCAAACTTTCTATCTTTAGAAAGTTTGTGGGGGGGGGGGTCAAGAGGCAACCCTAGAATTGTACCGGGGAGGGGGGGGGAAGTGATGGCCCACCGTTCTCCTTGTGCAATGGGCCCCAATATTTCTCTATTATTTGTAACACAAGTTTCATTTTTTTTTGCCTTCAAAATTTTTAAACCAGTCATTGTTGTCCAGAATTTAAATTTAAAAAAAAATTAATTAATTAATTTTTTTCAAGAAAAAAAGATGATTTTCTGATGTGGTAGTAATTCTGCTACATTAGACGGCTGATTTTGAATTGATTTGGCGCAATTCCCGTGTTCCCAGCAATGTGAGAACTTGCAACCCCTTAGAACCTCGAAATCTCATCTAATGACATCTTTCCAAAGAGGGATGTTTTTATATCTAAAGTATGGGCATCCCAAGTTGTTCCTTGAAATGAATGATTTTTATACATTTTTAATGCACAACCATGTCTTTTGCACATACATTAGTAGACTGAATTAAGATATGTGGTTAGAGGAATACTAGCATCAAGACTAAGATTGTCAAAGTTGATTTAAAAAATTTTCAATCAAAGATTAAAAAAGATAGACAATTGCACATAGAAAAGTTCATATAAAATAAGACATACAAGAGTTGTATAGACTTATTTGGGATAAGTTACTTGTAATTAGCTTCTTGTTCTTGGAACCAATATTACTTGTCCATCTTTTTATGCATCTTAGAATCTATAAGAGTAAAACATCATAAATGTTATGCATTGGGTTTCTTTTGAGTAATTCATTTTTTTTATCTGTATTTCAATTGAACACTTGTGATTAGCACCATAGAAGATTAATATATATTTTAACAAAAAAATTGCCCAAATATGCTATTCAACGAAGTCATATTGCCATTTGGGGATGATTGTTGATGGTTTTAGATAAATATATTCCATTTCATCCACATTACACATACGCATCCATGTACGTAAGTGTAATTTTTTCATCACTCCCACAAGGATCAGAATAAGTTATTCCCTCTATCTCAAAATAAATTTGTGGTACTTTCACAATTCCACACAAGAAACCACAAATTTATTTTGAGACAAAAGGAGCACTATCTTAAAAACTTAATCCCTGCAATAAATAGTAAAATTAGGTTGCCTTACTCCAAAAAAGTTACTTTACAAGCCATCAAGGTCAACAAATATTTCTACAAATATTTCCATTTGTACACATGGAGATTCATGAGCCCCAATTACAACAATATCTAATTCAAAAGTTCAAAAGTAATGCATCCTCATATAATAACAGTAAATATTTACATAGAGTCAAATGATGAGAAATTAGTGTGGGGCAAACTAGTTTCACTACTTAGTCTATGGGGTCTAGGATCCTTGATAATGTGTTGTACCTTGACTGATCTATATTTATCTATTTCATCCAAAAATTCTATCCAATTCTATCCAAAATATTTAGGGTCCAAAAAATGAGTGTCTCCACAGTCCTAATCCCACTAGTACAGAGTGACAGTTAAGCTTAGTGGCTGTCACTGTTGGACCATTGCAGCCACACTGCATGTGACACACTATTTGTAAAGAAACAACATTAGGTTGGGCTGAAACATTCTTGTAATAACTGTATATGTACCAATTTCCACAAAAACGAAACATGTAGTAACTCTAATTTCCTAGGTAACACTATTTTTTCACCCAGGCACACTAATAGTACAAATCAGTGTAGCTAGCCCTCACTGCTGGGGGAGCTTCAGTTTCTGGTTTCTTTGAAGCCCATCTCTTGTTGATGCTCCTCACTTTTCAATCTCTGCAGCTACTGTCAATCCACAACCATTCTCGGTGAACTTCCATTCCGTAGTTAATGCTGTTTTCCCACATAATTTGAGAATGAAACTTATTTGATCCGTTAATTGTTTGGTGTCACTTGATTTGGAACTTAAGCTGAGCTTTTTTGTGCGTGGCATGGACAGACTTGAAGCAAGTGGGAGTGGAAGAGGTGGGGAGTTTGAGATTGAAGCCCTGCCGCCGGCGCCTTGCAATTACTTGCAGCTGCAGTCATGTTGGAGGTGTCCGTGACCTTGTTTCTGTTTGTTCTCCTGGCGGTGCTATTCGCTTTCTTTCTAGGTGCTGCAATGCACCACTGGTACGAAGCCAGGAAAGCAAATGGAGGCTCTCTGGGAGTATGATCGATCGACCAGTTTGTAATTTGCATCAATGCCCCTACAAATGTTCATGTGCACCTGAAAGCCACACTGCAACAGGATCATGGTGCGCGCAACACGTCGATCTCATCCTTGCAATGGTTGGTTTCCGGACCATGATCAAAGTGATGAACAATTTTGATCGTAATGTGTTGATATAGTATTAGTTTCCAGGCAGATTTCTCAGGAATATGCTTAGAAATCTCCAGGACTGTGATGGAGTGTTGATCGATGAAGCTGAAGGTCTGGATTGTACAGTGCAGTACAGTACGTACGGCGCACGGTTTGCAAATGGAGTTGATCTTCGGGAGGAAAAAAAAATAGACCAAGTTAACGATTACTTGGGTTTGTAACTAGCTTGCAAATTGAGCTGAACTGATGGCTGAGAGAAGTGATCAACCTGCTATTCAGTTCTTGCTAAAACATAATTGGAATTAATCCTATTCAACCTTAAAGAGGTGACTGTAAGCTTGCATGATTGCAGGGCGATTTTCTTATTTATTGATCGAGTGATAGAATGTGAAAAAGAAAAAACTTGTTTGAAAATAGAAGTGTGCGATTTCCATGCTAGGAACGATCCGCAAGGAGATGTGAGTTCTTTTTCTTGAGAGGCTTTTGTTGTTACTCTGTTTGCGCTGGGTATGCCCAGTAAATAAGATATGAGCTCCCATTATCGCAACTTAATGCAAGTACTCAAAACTGCTTAGAAGGTAGCTAATGAAGTAATGTGTGTTCCTCTGCAAGTAGTAGAAAAAGAAGCTCTATTGAAGTGAAAGTATTGACAGAAGTGGAAGTAGAGCATTTTGTCTCAATAGTAGAGAGGCATTCACTTCCAAAGTTCATTTGAACAGAGCATCACTAGTTCATCACTAGTCACTCATAAATCAAGCACAAAAGAATGAAATGAGCACCAAAATTATGGATTCATACAACCACTCTTGTTCAATGATTTCTCCCAGCGATTTCCTCTATTGACAAGTTAACAAGTGTTCCCTTGAACATTCATGGTCTTCATTTCATTCAGGTGTTGATTGGGTTCCTTATAGCGCAGCACGGTGTGTGCTGCCTTTGAGTGGATAGTCTTTCACGGGGTCTTTCAGATGTCTTTCACCTCAATAATCAACTCTGTGCTTGCAAAGTCATTCCAAGCTTCTGTTCATAATTAATTATTGAAAAGAATTAGGAATTTCCATTGCTTTCTTTTGTAACATTGTTCTAAATTAGATTGATTATCATTGGCTGTAGTCTCTACCGTTGCCTGAATTGAAAATCATTTATATAATAGTCGGGTTCAGCCAAAGCTAAAAAAACAAGTGTTTTGGCCTCCCTTGTGAATTAGGTCACACAAAGCCTATGTAAATGTGAGAGGGGGAGTCCTTAACCCATAAATGATGCAGAGGATGTTTTCTGGCCAATGAATGACAAAGAATCTCTCCTTGTAAAATAGAAGTGCAACTATTCATCCTCCAAATTTTGTGTGGAAAGGGAAAATCTTCTACAATAGTTTGTCTTCCAATGAGTGCTTTTGCATTTTTCTAAGCCAACAATTCACACAGTACCCAAACAGATGATTTCCACGGTGACTAGCTCATCATTTAAGGGTTAATTTATTTAAGAGCCCCCTTGATCCCGGGGCTAATCTGATCAAAATCTGGTCTGGGCTAATGCGACTTCAAAATACAGAATGACAAAAACAACGGAGCAACTTCCCTGCTTGTCAGTACCCTAAAACCCTAAAAAAACTTAAACCCTAAACTTAAAACTTAAAAATCTGCCAACCACGGATTGTTTTCCAGAGCAAGCAGGGCCCGCGTGAATTTCCAACTGGTATGAGAAGTCGTCCATGAATGGATGATAAATGATTGACGAATGGGAAAATAATGAACCGCTTCGATTGAACCAATGTTATACATCGACGGCGCAGGGGTCGTCTCGCACCTTGAAGGGGCTCGTCCTCAGAAGTTTTCGGTCTTTTTGATTGCCGCGGTAGCCTGAGCGGAGAAGCTGCAGTAGCTTTTTTCCAGCCTCATCAGCGACAATGGTGGAGAAGGGCAAGAGCCGCAAGGATGAGGTGGTGACTCGCGAGTACACCATCAACCTCCACAGGCGTCTCCATAGCTGGTAATTACATGGAATTCTTGTTTGGGCCAGTTTTCGAAAACCCTAATCTTTTAGGGTTTTAGCTGAACGCAGTTCTGAACTGGAAGGTTTACGTTGTTTAATTGCAGTCTCATCTGATGTCTTCTCCTACAGCTTTCCGGCACCGACTCTGGTGTCCTCTCTTCCTTTTTTCTTCCTGGGTATAGGGTTCCTGTGCTTGACTTTTCCTTCAGTTCGCCGCATTTTATTTGTTTCGTTGCGGCATACTTGTTTCTCCGGTTTTAAATTTGGGAGTTGTGTTTTTAGGGTTTGGGGATTGGTTTAGTCGGTTTTGGTAAATTCTGTTGTTGTTGATGCCCTTCAGTTGCATTCGTAAAGTGCCCTGCGTGATGTCCTCGTTCACAAAGAATACTGAATTTCGGAGAACTGAAGTATTATAGCAATGTCGAATCCAAATTTGTGTCATCTGCATCTAGATCAAACCTCCTCTTCATCGATATGGAGATTACGTATGTGTCACTTCGCAAGTGCTCATGACTTAATTTTCAGAGACAGTCCTAAAGTTTGGATTGCGAACCTTTTCAAGCCAGTTATAAATCTTTCTGAGCGTAGACTTTTCACGACTGGTGCATAGTCCCTCCCGTTCTTTGAGATTTCTTTTGTAATTCGTTTGTAATTTCGATTTCCTGGCCGCGCCAATCAGCTAACCAGGGTGTTAAGGTTCATGATCTACACTAATTGGAAGTCCGCTCACCTATCGTGTGTTGCCCTTGCGGCTAATGGAAAGCTAGGCTATATAGTTCGCTAGCTGCTACTACTTGGTTGATGCAGTTGGATTTGGAGGTAGGACGAATACCAATTTTGGAACGTCTCTTCGGAAACATATGTTTTCCTTGGATGCACGCAAAGAATACATATGGACCTCATACAGCAGTCGTTCCGACTTTAGCTCATTGGTACCGCCACTTGTCCAAATTGAGGGAGTTTAGGAAACTGTTTGAAAATGAATGTAAATTTGCTGAAGTTAGCCGGAGTTAGCACCAGCATGCTAACTGACTCAACTTGGGCAGTATGAAAGTTTATTAATTAATTCCGGTTTGCTAATTGGCATTACTTCCTTGGTGGAAGTCTGGAAGAGGAGGATTAGAAACTTTAGGAGATGGCTAAATCCTCCTCTTCTCTGCTCCTCCTTGGTGGAAGAGGAGGATTACGAGCTTAGGAATGACTCAAAGATGAGTTGCAACTGCTCGATTACTTGCTCTCCTGATCGCTATCTGATGTGCAGCACCTTCAAGAAGATGGCTCCCAAGGCCGTCAAGGAAATTCGCAAGTTTGCTCAGAAAGCCATGGGCACGACGGACGTTCGATTAGATGTGAAGCTGAACAAACACATCTGGAGCCGAGGGGTGAGGAACGTGCCCACCCGAGTACGCGTGCGCATAGCCAGGAAGCGCAATGACGATGAGGATGCCAAGGAAGAGTTGTATTCGTACGTCTCCGTGGCTGAGATTCCTGCCGAAGGGCTCCGGAACCTAGGCACCAAGATCGTGGAAGAGGAGGATTAGGAGCTCTGCATTCTTTCTATAATGCATCATGCTATCAGTGCCTGGTTTGGGCACAGATCGTGTCTTGAATCATTATGGATTCTTCTTGTCTCAGATGTGTGTAAGGGAGCCCTTGAATGGTTGTCATCTTTTCATTCGATCATTCGATTTTATGATTTTATGATAAAATGGTACGTGACACTGAATTCTTCAAAATGAGTTTTGTATGATCTAAGTTTGGAAATTCAACACTATCTATTCATCAAATATCTATTCATCTATTCATCAAATATTTGATTCATTTACTTATTTTATTGTTTAACACTCATCACTCATCGCTCCCTACTTTTACTTTGGCAACCTTGCTTTAAGCTTAGCTATTGAAGGATTTGGAGTACTTAGACAAGGCGGAGGTGGGTATTGCTATAGGGTTGGCTGTGGTGGCTAGCCCTTGTTCCATCAGCCATGTCTATTAGATGTATTGAAATTTGGAGTTTAGTTTAAAATTAGCATATCTTTGAAAGAGGAGGATTGTAACCTTTGCAAATTTGAAGTTAAAAGAAAGTGACCAGTGAGAATTTGATACCAAAGGAAATGAATTGGTGAGATTTTGATGAAGACAAGATGCAATTGATGCCTTTGATAAAAAAACATGTCTCCTTAAATGAACAAGCAAAATTATTGAGGCAACTTTGAAAACTTCCTAAACACTAGTGTAAGTGGAAAGTGGTTTGGATTAAAACAATGGGGGCCATCACCATCACTTGTGAAGAGTAAAATGCAATTGATACAGTAATTACACTTGCAATAATGACTACTACCATCACATTTTAAAAAGAAAATTTTTCTACCTTGGTCATAGTAAATTATGACTAACGTGGCCAATTAAGTTGTGATTGTGATCACTAATTGATACATATGCCTTCCCTGTAGAGATAGTCCAAAACAAGTAATGAAAATGTTGTCTTGAAAGGGGTCTAAATCTTTTTCTTACCTCAATTTGTGTCAGAATATAAAATTTCTCTTTTTGTGGCTCAAAATTGCAAATGTGGGCCATTTTCACATTTTAGAGAGAAGCCTAATCAATGGGATTGGATTGCTTGCAACCATGTTTCCAAAAAGATTATCACTTGGATAGATATGAAATCTCAATCTTTTAATGTAGTGATCCATTGGGAATGCAAAAGGAGATTTGGGAAGTAGATATTTAGTGGCAAATTTTGGCCCAAGCCAATTTTATAAAGTAACGACATCTATTTGTGACAAGTTTGCAAAATTGACCAATTTAGATGCTTGATTAAATTGTAAACCCTACAAATATAAGAGCCTAGGATAGATTTTAGTTCTACCTATTTTTGACACTTTAAAAAGTCATAGTTTATTCTTGCATTGTCTCAAAAAATCATACTAAGAAAATTTCAAATCCTTTTGAATCCCAACTAGATCTAACAAAAATTAGATAATCTAAAAATTGGAACCATGCTCAAATGCTTATATAGACAACTACCAAGTTCACATTGAAAACTGCCATTGTTGCAAACCTAATAAATAAATAGTAGTGATTTATAAAAAAAATTGGGTAGAAGAGCGACAAGCACCCTAGAATGCAAGTGGGTTAAATAAATCGTTCAATTGTGATCATCCATTCTTCATTCATCTAAAATATTACCTAAAAACAATATATTACATTCAAATATTGGTGAATTTCATGTTCCTTAGAGATAATTTTGATGATTTCATCCACTTTTTTTCTCTTTTTCTAATGTAATGGAAGACACTCAAAAATTAGGTAAGATTTAGCAATTATTCTCCAACAGATTTTTCTTGATGAGCAAATTATAGGATTTGATGAAGCAAAAAATCCCCATTAATTACTATAGGTAGGTACAATGTACAACCACTGAGGATTTTGAAATTTGACAAAAATTTGGTTGCATCAAATTGAAGTCTGAGAATGTGTAGGTAAATAATTTGTACTAAAATCACTTAAAGTAAGTATACCTACACTACAAGAGAAAGGGGTGTTTTAAGTATAGTCCTAGAGATAACACTTTAAGGAATGACTTTTTTAGGAGATTTCTAGTAAGAATTTACAAGATATTTGTGTCTTTCTAGTAAAATTCTATTCAAAAGACACAAATATCTTGTAAATTCTTATTGAAAATCTCCTATAAAGGTCATTACTTAAAATGTTATCTCTAGGACTATACTTAAAACACCCCTTTCTCTTGTAGTACTAAAACCAACAAAATAACAATTCAACATGGTTCCATTATTATCTTGAAAAAGGTTTTGTGGATCTTCTTGGCAGTAAAAAGGAGATTCTAACATACATTTTTTAGACATCATATCAATAAACTACGAATTTTCAGAGTGATGAGAATAGGTGTTTCTAAAACCAACACTAGACTCTCACAAACAAATCATGCAAACTCCATGTATTGAAGAATAAAAGTTGCTACCAAAGTTTATACAAATATTTTGGACATTAGAATTCATCTTAAAGTGGGAGGAAACCAGGGTGTTTTTTCCATGGAGTAGTAAAAAACAAAGAACTAAATATCAAACTCCTTTTTGGTCCAAAATGGGCTCTTTTGAGTTTGTCCCTAGTTTTGCTTCCACTAACAATGAGAACTCACAAGCATGCAATATGTGGGACAAGACATTGCAAAATAAATATCTAAGGCTTTCTTTATGCTTTTTTGTCCAATTGTAGCTGTCAAATTTTGGACTGTGTTGGTTGTGGGTGTACATACTTTACTCCTTTTGTTCACCCACGCACTTACAAATGAAACATCCTCTATTCGCACTTAATATACTTCTTAGCTCCTAGCAACTTGAACAAGGGTTTTGTCATATGCTAGGCATTGCCACCATTGCTCTACGGGTTATATACGTGCAAGAGCATTGCTAGTACCTTTTGTTGCTCATTGCCTCATAGTACACTCTGCAGATGCAAACTCATGAATTCAAATGAATGGGCCCATACAATGTAACACTAAGTAACGTTCAATATTGTCCATTTTCAATATTCAACAATCTATGGGTCATATTCCTACAACAAGGTATGACTGAAAAAGTCAATTAACCCTTGAATGTTGATACGAATGCCAAACGTCGATGGATGAAAAGGAATCATAATTGTAGTTGGACAGAAGTGCAACTATTCATCCTCGGAATTTTGTTGTGAAAACGGAAGGTCTTCTATAGTAGTTTGACTTCCAATGAGTGCTTTTGCTATTTCTTGAGCCAATGATTCACATGGTAATGAAAAAGGGATGATTTCCAAGGTTATTCCTTTGTCCTTTAATGGTTAATTTCAAAAGATATTTTTTCTTGTCTACTTGAATTGACAACCGGTTTTACGAGAGTTCGTGCACCCTCACTAGTATAGGTGAAACCCATTCGAGGGTGGTGCTTTACTGATTTAGAAAACGCCCGGAGGCAATTACACACCAAAAGGCAATTTCACGCCCAAAGGCAATAACACACCCGAAGGCAAGAAAAACCTGAGGACAGGCCACCCGAAGGCGTTGGAAGGCAAGGAAAGAAGCAAGTCCAAAGGCAGGAGTGAGACCAGGGACAGAAGAACGCGCCAGAAGGCAGGGGCACCCGAGGGCAAAGATGAAGGCAGAGAAAAGAGGGGAGGGGAACCCTGAAGGGCAGAGATGGACTAAGGGCACTGGAGATGCAGAGATGAAAGGACAGAGCCAGAGGACGAACCAGAGGACCCATGGATGAACAGAGAAAAGGAAATGGGGCCTGAAGGCAAGAGTGAACAGATGTGGGTCTGAGCAAAAAAGCAAGGGGGAGGCCAACACCCGAAGGCAAGGATGAGAGGAGAAAGCAAAATAGAAATGGACGCCCGAGGGCAGGAGTGAGCCGAAGACTGGGAGCCAAGGGCCCCACCATGAGACTCCACAAGACAAGGCAAACACCGTGGAGGTCAACAAAAAGGGAGAGAGAAGGTCCAGCACCGGGAACTACAATCAAAGACAGAGAGCAAATGAACGAGACAGCAGGGGAGAAGAGGGAGCGGGAAGGAAGGAAAAATCAAATCCCAAATGCAAATCAGACAAGACAATAACAAAACTAACAAGCACATTAGCCATCCCACTAAAAAGAAGGGGACGTTGAGACTACTCAGAGATTAAGTCGTGGTAGAACGAATCAAATGAAGCTTGAAGTTGAATATCCATCGTTGGGTCAGTTGCGAGTTCTTCAGCTTCTTCCCGCACAATGTCAGTGTCTTCGTCACGAGCGATGTCTTGCATTATTCTTTTGAGAATGTTATCAGCATTCTGAGCAACCAACCTCCTCATGTCCTGAGTGTTCAACTGCTTGTTGTTGGGGGTGTTAGTTTCGACGCTGGATTCGTTGATATCCGTCCATTCGTGATGCGGTCCCTCTAGCAGATTGTCTTCATTGTCCCTCGGTATTGGCGTTCATGTTGTCGGTGCTGCTCCGATGCTGTCCGGTGACGACTGGCTCCTACTTCCGATCTCCTCCAAAGTGGACCATTGTGGGAACTGTCTCGGTGAGTCTCTGATGAGCGGGATCTGTTGCCGTGGAGGTTCTGTTGAAGGCCGGGATGCCAAGTCCTGGGGGAGGAATTTGCCGCTAGGGATAAAGTTCCAGGTTGGTGCTTCTAGTATCGTGCAAAAAGCGTTAGTGGGGGCCCATACCGATTTGAATGTTTTCATTTGTTGTTGGACGGTATGTGGCGTTTTCCAAATGCCTCACCAGGCGGCCACTCCAATTTGTATCATGGTGCGCCACGCATTGTGTAGAGCTATCACTAGAAGAAAACCCCATTTTTGCTGTCGTTGCAGTGCAACGTGCCATGTTTGTTGAGATGTCACGCGTTAAGCAGTGAACGGGTGCAAAAGAATGAATTTGATTTGATGTTGCAAAAAACGTGTGAGATTAAGTTGGAAAACAAGTAGATGTCACCATAGACAAAGATGTTTTTAACGATGTTTTAAGAAAATAAGTTGATGTTTTGTTATGACATCTCAGAAAACATAGACTGCCTTGTCAGCATGAATTCCATTTTCATTATGGATAAATTACTAAAAATTACTACGGTCAATGGAAAAATATTGACCTTATATAAAAAATTTAGGAAAAAGGCAATGACGTGGCATGCTTTCCAAAAAAAAGAAAAATGGATGGATGAAAATGGATGAGTTCCATGGATGAAAACAGATAGTCTTTATACAGGTGGGGAGGTGGAAGAGAGACAATTGATATGGGATATATCAAAAAAAAATTGTGTTCAAAGTGAAATGTCCACAAAAACTTCGAGATGTCTGAAACAACATCTCTATGTTTAAAAAAACATATACACGTCAAAAACAACATCATGTAAACAAGTGAAATAACCATATTCTACTTGTCCCATATTGTTTGTCTTTCCATGGGCAGAGTATGGATATAAATACAATGTCTTTATCCTTCATTTTTATTAACTTTTAATGAAGTAATTCCTTCATTTGGCCATTAAAAATTCCCTTAATGGTTGATGGTAAGTTTTCTTCAATTTTTGTTGAATTCAGAATTTTTTTTTGGTCATTTCATTTTTTTATTTATATTAAATTTTTATTGATATTGCCTTGTAGGTAGGGTATGTAGCAATTGATGTTTGAAAAAACGTGTAATTTGACGTTGCAAAAAATGTCTAATTTGACATCTCAAAAAACACCATTACATTATTCAAATGACACAAAAATGAGTTGACGTGGCCTCCACGTCACAGTTTCTTGCCCCCACCTCAGTGACCACGTCACAATTTCCCGCCTCCACGTCAAAGACCACATCAGCAATGGCATGGATGGAAAAAAAGATGACGTGGCAGTTTTCGAGCATGTGACGCTGACATGGCGCTTACGTGGCCTCCACATGTCGACCTATGCAGACCTTTGATCACCTTGTCATGTGTGACATCAAGAAAAAACAAGCTTGAAAACAACGCGTTTTTTGTGATTTTTGCACGTTTTTTGCCCGTCAATTCAAACGGATTTTAGGAGACATCTACGCTGATTATTTCCGCGTCAAACAAGACGTCGTCTCATGTTTTCTGCAACATAAAAAAAAACCCTGTTTTCTTCTAGTGTATCCCTAAGTGAAATGTGTCGTTCCTCATGACTTTGCTACATCTTTGGCACCATATGTTCCATAATATGAGGCATCTAAGAATGTCCCATGGAGTCTCCTTGTTGACCTGGCACGAGATGCTGAATCTCAAAGTAATCTGGTTATTGTCTCCAAGAGCAGCCCCTTCAAGAATATCATCAGGCGTGTATTAGAGGCGGGGAAGACCGTGATAACTCCTTAGCTGGTTGAACTGTATCCATGCTCTGCTAACTGTTGGACAATCTATGAAGGCATGACGTCTTGTTTCCGTCGGAGTTGTGGTGCAGAGTTTGCAAGATCCTTCCAAACCTATCTTCCTTAGCTAGGACCCTAGCGGCAGTCCTTCTGTGTGAAGCAACCAAAGAAATGTGCTGATTTTTTGTGGGATCCATTGATGCCACATCCGATTGTATATGCGTGTCTTTTCTACCTGTATGCATCTCCTTGCCCTAAGTTTGAGTTCAAATCTTGTGAGCTTAATTCGTGTTTCTATTCCCCATCGGTATCCCTGCTTGGTGTCATATGCATGGAGAGGTTTTGATGGTTGATCCCCCTTTTGTCGCCACCTCCATTTGCCCGAGTCCCATGCCATGTCTCTTATTCGGCTGGGCTGGTGTAGCCAGATCTCCATGTTGTCAGGTATAGGGTGCGGGGGGTTGAAGTCGAGTAGTCCGCCTTGGCGCTTGTGCTGGACACGTACTGGTTGAAGCTGATCAATTGCCGAGTCGAGCCGCCTTGTGCCTTGCTTCTTCAGTTGGAGGGTCCCCCACCTCTTGATGTACGTATCCGCTGTTATGCATGTGCCTTGGATACTTGATAGGTGATATACGATCTGTGGCTGGGTGTCATATTCTAGCCAATCTCTTACTCTTGGTACTGCTAGTTGGCTTGGGCTCCTTGGAATGCTAGCTAGTAATTCCGTTCTCATATCATTGGTTTTCCACAAGTTGGTGATGCGAAGGATTTCCAGTGCGGACCTCCAGTCATTATCTTTAGTATTCCATATATCCCCAACTCTTTGGATTTCCTTGGTTGCCCAATTGGCAAATTGATTACCCTTGTCAAGCCCCATTGGTTGCCTTTCCTGATTGGTTATCCATGGGTTTCCGAATAGGGTCTGTCTAAGAATTTTGGAAAAGGATTGGGGCTCTACTTGTTGGACCCCTGCTTGGACTGAACACCACGAGCACCAGACTGCGCCCCATAAAGTCGATCTGGACTTCTTGATGGTTGTCGCGCTCATAATCCAGTTCCTTCCTGGTGGCCACTGATTAGAGCCTGTGGGACGGAGTGAATTAATATGGTGTTGTAGAAATATGCGCCACGTCTCCCCTCCATCTTGGAGCCCTCGAATCAGAAATTTGGCTAACAGTGCCTGTGTCTACGCTAATAGGTCTATAATCTTGAGTCTTCCCTATGTTACTGGCGCAATTATTGAATCCCATGCCACCCGTGCTCTAGTTCGTCCTTCCTTCTTACCCGACCATAGGTAATCCTGAACGAGTCCGTGTGCGATCTTCAATGTCTTGAGCCCTATATCTGTCGTGGATGCGAAATACCATAGTGATGCCAGTATGACCTGATTAGATACAAGTAGACGCCCAGCCTGTGACAATGTTTTGGAACTCCAGTAGATTAACGCTTCCCTTATCATCGAGAGTACTTTCTCATTCCTGATTTGTTGTGGTGCCCGGAAGCCCATCGGAACTCCCAGATACCTGCAGTATTCCCCTGTTTGTAACCACTTGGCCCCTAATGCTTCCCCCCATGACCATTGCCGATTTTTCTGTGAAGCCCATATGAGGTTTGTCTTCGGCCAGTTAATCTTGCTTCCTGAGGCTTGACAGTACAGGTCTAGTACTTTCATGACTTTGTCTAGATTCTCTTTGGTACCCTATAGGGAGAGTGAGGTGTCATCCGCAAACATGATCTCCAAGCTTGTTTCTCCATTAGGCAGTTTTAATCCCTGGATACCGTGCACAGGGTCATGCAGCATGTATACTAGCACATCTGCTACCAATAGAAAGAGGTAGGGTGCCAAAGGGCACCCTTGTCGGACATCACGGCCTAGATTGAAAGGTAGGCTGGCCTCTCCATTTACCATCACTATGGAGGCCGAATCCTCGTATAGAGATGCGGTCCATCTTATAAATATTTCATCGAAACCCATTTTTCTCATTACGTCTTGAAAGAAGGACCAACTGACTCGGTCGAAGGCCTTTTCGTAATCCAATAGCATGAGGACCAAATCCTATTTTGACTCTATTGCCCATTCCATAGATTCCTCCGCTGCGAAGATATTGTCAAGAATACTCCTGCCTGGGACAAAGCCTGTCTGTGATGGACGAATAAACGCTGATAACATAGGCTTGAGTCTCAATGCTATCAGTTTTGCTTGTACCTTGTAAGCCAAATTTAACAAAGTTATTGGACGGTAGTTGGAGATGAGGCTCCTATTATCCGACTTGGGAATTAATACTATTTTTCCTTGTTTGATGCTTGGATGAAGGACGCCGGTGTCGATCATCTCGGCAGCTAGTCCTGCTAATACTGGGCTAGTCAGTTCGAGAAATTCCTAGTAAAATTCCGTAGGTAGCCGATTGTTTCCTAGGGCTTTGTGCGTAGGCAGCTCTTGTGTCGCCTTTTGAACTTCCTCCACTGTTATTTCCCGTGTGAGTTGGCTGTTCTGCTCATCTGTGACTATGGAGGGTACACTGTTGAGGCAGCGAGCCCTTGCAATGAGATTGCCTTCCACTTCTTCATCTCGTTCGTACAACTCCATGTAAAATTCCATCATTGTTTTCTTGATCTCCTGAGGATCCTTCGTGAATACGTCATTTCTCCTGATTTCCTTAATATAGTTGCCAGCACGATGCTTGGAATGGAACTCGAAAAATTCTCTAGAGCACGAATCTCCAACTGTGTTCCACTTGATGTCGATCTCCGTCTTCCATTTTTCCTACTGGTCCATTCAGAGTTGATGCAGAATCTGCTGCGCCTAACTGAGTTCCTATCTTGCGCTCTCGTCCTCCCAATTCTGCTGCAAGGCTATCTCCGCTGTTTTTATACGCTTGAACTACTTCTTGTGCATGTCTTTCTTGGCAGCTGTGGCCCTCCTTTTTAATGCATCACTGCATTGCATGGTGGCCTGTATGGCCCCTGATATCCTCGAGGACCATGATCCTGTGTTCCTCGCCTAATCCAGTTGCCCACGCTGCTTTCACCTGATTGTGCCCCTCTTGCGTATGTAAGAGCTGAACATGAAAGGTCGCTTTGGTCCTTGGTCTCCTAATTACTTTGCTTAACTGACAATGGAACGGTGCGTGGTCCGAGATGCCCATTAGCGTTGCCCATGCCTCCGTGCTGCCTCCTAAAGCTAATATCCCTGCAGTGCCGTAAAAAGGATCGATTCTGGAGAAGATATGGTTGCCTCCTCGTTTACCCTGCCACGTGAAGTGTTTATCCGAAGTTTTCGCGAATTCATCTGTACTATATACATCCATCAGTTCATGTGTTAAGAGCATCCCACTCCATGCCGTCCTTTCCGAGCGAGTCATGGCAGTTCCTGTGTAAGCTGCTGATCTATCGGCCTCCATCTCTACTACATTCCAGTCTCCTCCCCATAACCAATCAGCTTGTGGAAGGTTGCTCTGACTAAGAGAGTGCCACATCCTTGATCGTGCCGTTGGTTGGTTATAACCGTAAAGATTAACCACTCCTATTTTAACCGCGGAGGAGAATCTGAATGTTACATATTGGGCTCTACTGCTGATTATAACTTCGTGATCTTCTATGTATGGAATAAGGCGTTCGGCTATCAAGATGCATGTTCCTCTGGTATACTTTCCCGTCTGGGCCAAATACTTAGACTCGTTCCAATACTCCTTCCCTCCTTTGAATCATAATTGGGATGTCGTTGCCATACAATCTCTTATTCCCATATGTATCTCTTGGAGAAGAATGATTTCTGGCTTAGGATCTGCCCTCCTAATGTAGTTCCTAATGTCGCTTCTCTTTCGAGCCCCTTGCTGTCCTTGCCCTAAACTGCGGACATTGTAAGACAATACAGTTAGTGGGACTTTCATGACGAGAAACTTAAGACTTCGTTGAAAGGGCCTTGCGCTCTTCCATTCACCCGCTCATTAATGCTTACTCCTCCAATTTCTACTTCTGTGTGGATTGGAATTGGTGTTGCATGGCCTTTGTTCTTCTTTCTTGGAGGTTTACACGGTGATGCTTCTTGTTCAATGACCCTTGCCTTCAACAGCTCTGTCTTGAAGGGTTCTTCTAGTTCCAGAAGTTGTGGCTCCTTCTGTTTGGTGG
Organism: Antitrichia curtipendula; assembly: GCA_951230915.1. Taxonomy (NCBI): domain Eukaryota; kingdom Viridiplantae; phylum Streptophyta; class Bryopsida; order Hypnales; family Leucodontaceae; genus Antitrichia; species Antitrichia curtipendula. The sequence continues at coordinate 6,275,069 of OX579636.1, read as the reverse complement.
CTTCCACCATCCGTTCTAATCTCTGCGGCATCTGAAGCCACGCGTAGTTGGTCGGCCTCTGGACTCTGATGTCATCCTACGCGATTTCAGTGTAGAAGAAGAGGATGCAGCACGCTTGTTCTTCACACCACGAGTAGAACCATGAAGCGTCGCTCCAGCTTCTGAGAGGGTTGTACTTAACGTCATGTAACATTACAGTCCTTAGAGCTTATGTTGTCTAATCCATGATGTATTCCTTCGTTAGGTTTGGAAGCCATGCACCAATTGTTGTGTCGTGTGTGATAGTAATGATCCTCACTGCTCTCCGTTGATTGTTGGCTACATCTGCTAAATAGTAAATATTGTGTCTTCTGACTCCTTGCATGGGGTTCGGGATCTTCCTCACATAAAGTGGGATCACTCGGCAGCTCCATGCCCCTGTAGTCTCCGGCGTTGGGATGGATAATGTTTTGAAGAATGCCTCTGGCATTGTTTGGTGATGGTATCCTACTCCTGGAGAGATGTGCGTGAGTTTGCTTGCTACCCCCAATGGCAGATCCTTTTTCTTCCTCCTACTTGGGCCCTGCTGCCATACATAGCTGTTTAGTTCTTCCCCTGATTGGTCATCCTCATTTGGACTGAGTTTGACGCTTGACCGTGGTAGTGGCTGATACCCTCTGAGTAATTCACGGTATGGTATACTTCCAAGTCCGGGAGGCCAGCAGCATCCTACGTTGGATGTGGTGAGCCCTGGTCTTCAATGTATTTTTCCTTGACTATGATTGTTTGCCTTGTTCTTCCTGAGGCCCCACTCTCGGATGGTTTTGCCCTTCCAACGTCGTCCGATCTTGGTGAATGTGGTCCATTTCCGGTGCTGCGAACTCTTGCGGCGTAAGTGTTTTGGTCCAGTGGCCCATGCATAGTCGTCTGTAGAGTGTTTCCGTCCTCTACTGGTGATCTTGATGTCTGCTTGTGTATCTCTGTTGTCGAGGCTTCCTTCTGCTTTGGCGTAGTGTCCATCTCTCCACTTGTGCTGTTTGGTTTGCTAATCGAATTGCTTGCTCCCCTTTGGATCCATTTTAGGCTTGTGTGACCTGCTGCAGATCCAACTACTAGTCCCCCCCTTAGTTGGTTGATCAAGCCCCTTCTCCTGCGCGGGTCTTGAGTGTTGTTGTCTTTGTTGTGTCTGCATTGACCTCTGTGGATAAGTCTGTGCTTGCGGTGGAGTAGACTTCTGTGGGTGCTGTAGTGCCTGATGTAAGATCGCTCTTTCTTCCGGGGTTCTTGCTCCCTCCACCTGCTGTCTTGCCCTTTCTTGCTGTCCACTTCCTCCTTCTCGACCTGTTTGTGTGGTTTTTGTTGTCTGGTACTTCCACCCTTCTCTCGGGACCTTAGATTTGTCATAGTGCTTAGCAATATGCCCGAATTTCCTGCAGCGTCGACATTGATCGGGTAGTCCACTAAATAGAAGGCCGTGCTCCGTGAACTCGCCGGCATTTTTCCTTGGTATTACTATGGTGGAGGGGAGATCATGAATGTTTCCTCGGAGTATCTTGATCATATACCCCGTTGTTTTGACCATGTATGACTCTAGGGTTTCTACTTTGATTACTTTCCCGAGTTTTGCCGCCAGTATGGATAGACACTTTTCATTCCTTAAGTGTTTTCCCAGGCCTTGAATTTGAATCCAAATAGAGTATGTTAGCTCGGCTGCCGATTCCGCTTGTTCTGGTGAGAACAACGGGGACCATCTCGCCAACACTACCTCATGCGCTCCTATAAAATACTTCCCGTCTAAAGCGTGCATGCTCCCTGCTTCTGATAAAAAAGTAGCCTCAAAATACCCGTTGCCGAGCAGTACGATGCCTTCCAGCGATGCGTGTAGCGTTTCCCGTGCTCAGACATTAATGTCTCGAAATGCGGGGGACCATCCTACCACCTGTCCTATGACTGTTACGTTCCTCGCAGCATCTATGTGCGCCTTTATGATGCTTTGTTCCTCCTCTGTAAACTCCACAACTAGACGTTCAACTAGACTGTTTTGTCCGGCATCTACCCCTACAGTATCATATACCGTTGGTGGTGGCGCGTTCACAATGCCATCTTGTTGTCCTGCTTCTTTCCCGGGCAAAGTGCAAATGGGAATGTGAGTAGAGCTGGCGGCTAAGTTCAGGTCCGGTAGTGCCCTTTGTTGTCCTTCCGAACGGCGTGAGGGCTCGTCCTCGCCTTGTCAACTGTGCTGCCTATCTTTCACTGGAGCATCCTCTCTCCTCCCCTGCTCCAGCTGTGCACTCACCATTGCTTACTCTTGCTTATTTGCTTCCGAAACGAACCAGGCGGATCTTCTCCTACACAAGATAGTGGTCTAATTGCTCTAAAGTCTGCTATAGCACGAGTTACTTCCCTAACCCTAACCCTAAAATGCCGCTCCTCCGACTCTCATCGAGAAAAAAAAAAAAAACACAAAAAAACTCACTAGTATATAATGGGACTGAGCCAACTTGCAGTCAGTGTCATTCGCATATTGTCCCGCATTGATCATTGTTTGAGCAACAATGTGAACTTGGAGCCCAATTTGAGCTAGACTGACAGAAATCCTGTGACAGAGTACTGTGAATTCGGAGTGGACTTCCAGATCGAGCACCGACTATTCATTTACACTCAAATTATGTGCAAGCCTGACCATCAATCGATTTTCTCGGCCATGGCACTACAAGAGAATAGGGTGTTTTAAGTAGTGTCTTAGACATCACATCTTTTAAGTAACGTCTTTTAAGTAAGGTTTTAAGTAACATTTTACTAAAAAGACAGTCTTTTTAGTAAAATGTTACTTAAAACCTTACTTAAAAGACGTTACTTAAAAGATGTGATGTCTAGGACACTACTTAAAACACCCCTTTCTCTTGTAGTGTGGTGACAACGATGATGCCTTTTGGAGTCCAGAGTGTACGCTTCTTGATCTTCTCTCTCTGCTTTCCAAACAAATCTTATGCAGGCTCTCCCTCTTTAGTACAGTATTGCTATCAGCTGTTTAGCTTCAAAAATTTGCTCAAACTTGATACTATGTGCAAGTATATGGGCAATTTCATTAAAATGGCGGTATTCCATTAGTTTGGCACTTTTAATAATTCAGACTGTACACTCTGAAATGGTCTGAAATCTACATCAATCTTAGATTTTTGAAATCTATATCAGTCTTAGATATCTGAAATCTATAAAATTCCTATATTTTTCATATTGTAAAGTCTGAAATCTATTTCAGTCCTAGATTATTGAAATCTATACTTGCCCTAGACGTCATTTTTTGGGTTCAGAGTAGGCACTCTGGAAATGGCACACGGAATACCACCACTACAAGAAAAAGGGGTATTATAAGTGAAGTTTTTAGTCAAAATATGCATATGTAAAGGTCTTGTGTTTTTAGTACACATTACTTAAAATGTTATCTCTAGGACATACATTAATATACCTTACTAGAAGTCTTGCACTTGTCTTTTCAGTAATTTTTGTCATGCTTAAAAGACAATTTCAATTTTTCAACAAGAATTAAAAGACAATGTCAATTTACAAGATCCACATGTCACCCATCTACTTGCCCAACAATGCAATCTACTAGCTAAGTGGTTCCAAGGGGGTTTGAACCTTGCACCCCTTGGCTAGTAGGTCAAGGCCCTTTGCCATAACACCATTCATATACGTACATGATGGCAACAATGATTATAATGTCATTTATCTAGTTGCTTTCTATGTTTAACATTTCCTTGGTGAATTCAGCAGACTTCAGATGCCATGTAGGCATAGTAAAACATTTCTTTTTGAAAAACTTTGAACTAAGAAAAGTTGAAGAATCAATCTGAATTTCACCTCCAAAAATCCGTTTTCAATTTCAAGTCTCTAATCAAAAGTTATGGACAAAATTCAGAGAGGATGTTTAAAAGTGTTTAAAAAATTGTTCATTCCAACCCCTTTCTGAATTTCGTCCATAACTTTTGATTGGACACTCAAAATTGCAAACGGATTTTTGGAGGTGAAAGTTAGATTGATTTTACAACTTTTGTTAGTCCAATTTTTTTTGAAAAAATGTGTTTTACCATGCCTAAATGGACCCTGAAGTCTGCTGATTTCAAAAATTAAAGTTCCATTGTACATAGAAAATTTATTTGACACTTTTGTACTAACAAAAACGTGTTGATTTTTTTGGTGACTTAAATTGCGACTTAAAACACAACTTAAAATGCAACTTAAAAATGTGACTTAAAATGCGACTTAAAATGCAACTTTGTATTCATTCCCATGACCAATTAGCAAAACATGCCTAAATGTACATATAAAAAATTTCAGCTTGACCTTTCAACAAGAAAATTGAATTTTCAGTACTTTCATACTAAAAACCTACTTAAATATACCCCAATCTCTTGTAGTGCACCATTTTAACAAAATTGTCCATCTATGTGAATGTGTAGATTGATGTTAGCTTAGTCTCAAAAAATGTTTTTCTCAAAGTACTTATTACGCTCCACAAATTTCATCGATGCAGATATCAGTGCAATCTCAAAAATCTGCTCAAACTAGATCTACACTACGCGCAACCATATGAATGTGTGTATCAATATCAACGGAGTCTCCAAATGTTTGTTTGCTCAAATTAACCAGTTGTTGTCACTACAAGAGAAAGAGATATTTTAAGTGTGTTTTTAAGTAAAGTCCTAGAGATAAGATATTAAGTAATGACCTTTATGGAGATTTTCAGTAAAAATTTAATAGAAATGCAATAAATATCATTTCTTAATTATGAAATAAACATGTTGATTTAATTCCTAAGTTCCAAGGCCTTTTCTAAATTAAATTTCACTCAAAACTGTCATTTCTATTGCAAAGTGAAAACAATTTAGAAATTAATTTTTGCATATCTAACCATAGGATCTTGTAGTAGATTAGCATAAAAATGTGTGGGAGAAACTCTTGAAACTTTGATCGTGTGGATTGCATTTGAAGTAAAAAAAATTTTTTTTTTTTTGCACCTTGTTTGTCTAGATTTTAAGGTCTTGAATCTTTTTAGCTTAAAACCTTTGCACTAGACTTAGAACTTTATGTTGAAGAATTGGGTTGAAAGTGTAGGAATTTTTTCTTAAAACTTGTTTTTTTTCTTTAAAAAATTGTAAAGTAGAAGTAGGTCCAAGCACTACAAGAAAAATTAAAAAGGTGTTTTAAACATAGTCCTAGTAGTATAGTCCTATAATCTATGACCTTCTAGGAGATTTTTAGTAAATTTTTATTGAAAACACATGTAATTTTTGTAGATTTATTAATAGCTCTAGGATGGAATTGAAACACAATAATTCAAATGGTGAGATTGTTCTAACAAGAAAATTTGACCCTCTTAAAGAATTATTTTGGAAAAATTATGAAAATTGCATTAAAAAATGAATCCTATAATTATTTTTCAAAATGCTTAGATTGCTTGAGAAACAAGCCATTGTCCATAACTTCCTCATCGCTAGTCCAAATAGAATGAATCAAATCTTTCCATGCATTAGATGAATTTTCAGTCCTTTGGAAGATCGTAAGTTCCCAGACAATTCCCGGATACTTCCCGAATTTCGGAGAATGTGGGAACCAAGCTACATCAATTTTCCGATGTGGTTAGACGGCTGCCAAAATTAAAAATGTGTTTTTTCGATACTTCTTTGATAGAATCAAAGTAGATTCTAATTCCCAATCGTTTTCCATATTTTCGTAAGGCATCGGTATTCAGTTTTTATGAACAGTAAAGAAGTCTAGGTATCTTTTCAAAACCAAGGGATTGGCAGAAACCTTAACCTTGGATATGTTAGCTATATTATATATTTCTCACAATCTTAACTTGGGTGGTTACCCATTCTTAGAGACTTGGGAGTAAATATTAATCTAAGTATGCATCCAAGCTAGTTTTGTAGTCTAGCAATGAAGTGCTAAGCATAACTTGGCTGATTTTGAGAGCATATATCAAATTTGAACATTCACAGGGAGAAAAAAACGTGATCAGTCCGTATATCTAGATAAGCTTGTCTTATTTGTGTATCAGTAATCCAGAAGTTCAAGAGACCAGTAGTAATCTGAAAATAATGTCTAGGCAATGCAAAAACAACACACCAGCAATAAGCAAATAACTAAACTATAACTCCATGTTTATGGGAAGAGAGAGTAAAGTATGAGTTTTGCCAACAAACTATAGTATCCTCCCTCCAAGTGTAGTATGTAGAATTTCTTGAGAGAAATATCTCGAGAGGTGGTAATCCTCACCTGTACCCATGTCAACCAGCAGACAGTTAGTATGCCATTTGACGTGCACGAGGTGTCTTAAGATTACCACAACTTGTTATCGTATGTTCACAAGAGAGAAAGCTTAACAAAAAAAAAAACTACTATCATACACTTACAGATGCACAAAGCTAAAGAAAAAAATTCCAAAGTTAGAATTTTGCTTTGTACTAGCAATAAGCAACACCTGTTGGCCGCTGTTTTGGGAACCTAACACCATCTCAGTCACTTCACAAGTAAGACAGTCTTCCCGAAATTCCTTCCCTGGCAGCCAGAAACTAGTGTACAGCAAGCTCGTAACTGAATAGAGCTAGTTTGCAACTAAGCAGATTAGAAGGAGTCACTGAGGAAAAATAATTCTGAGCAGCCTGGGAGTATAGTCAAGCAATTCACGGCAGTGTAGCTAGCTTGTTGTGTTCAACGTATGTGAACTGAACCCAGCAGTGTGTACCGAGACACATAGAGAGCCGTAGCCCACAGCCTGGAATGGACGTAAGTGCCTTAGCTCCAGCAGTGGCGGTTTGGAGCCAGTGAATTCAAAATTAACTAGCAGAGTTCAGTGAGTAAAGGCACGCAGCCCATACTCCGCCAATTTTTGAAAGTTTTAATATCTAACGTAAATGGGATCATAGATATCCAGAGATTTTGCCCATCTGTATCCAGGGAGATATGAGCAGAGCCAGTATACATTAAATATACTACTCAAGTACTCATTGTGTCTTAAAATTGGTAAGCTGATAGGCAGTTGGTTTTTATGAAGCAATACCCAAATATTATATGAAAAACTTATTCATTGAGGTAAAGAAACCATATATGTGCATTATATATAGGTATATCAATGAAAAAAAGAAAATAAAAAAGATTTGTAATGATCAGAGGCTCATACAATCTTATATTTTTTTTGAACCAGCAGTAGACTAATTGAAGAGGTTAGGAGTGTAACCTAGTCTTTGAGTCTAAAAAATAAATAAAAATTAAAAATTAAAAAAAAAAAAAAAAATATATATATCTTATCTTATCTTTCTTTCTAAATTAATTTTTTAATATTTAATAATCTAGCTGCACTATTGTGGTTCACAACTTAGGAAACAACCCTGAAACAGTCTCTTAGAGGCTTGAAAACACATCTAATATAGCCAAGAATACTTCTTATAAAAATTTAAAAATTTATTTGACTTTTTGTGATTTTTTTGGTGTTGCCCGTCAACTCAGCTTTTGGGCTTAGGATGGCATTAATTTTGCTTTCAGACACTTATTGAAATAAAAATTATATTTTCAAATAGTTGATGTGTTTTCCTCTCTTCAAAAAAATTTCAAGAACTCATGATGAAAATTCAAACCGTAGGAGCCTATCCAAAATTCACTTTGTCCCCCAAGGGGACAATAAGACACTTTAGGGGTTAAGGTCATTATAGTATGAAATTGTTTTTTATTCAAATTTATTTCTACAGATAAATGTTGTTCATATCTTAAATTTTAGTTCTTTCAAAATATATATATATATATTTCTAGAATCCTCATTTTGACAAACAATATAGAATTATAAATTTGCACTTTTAATCGCACTTGTAAATGTATTTTTATTTTTATTGTATATAATATATTCATGTATAAAATTATTCATATGTATACTATATATATTCATATATATATCTTTTTTTAATTTTTTAATTTTTTTAATTTTTTTTTTAGCAAGGATGGCTAGTATTTTTGAGAGGATAGTGGATTGTGAACAAATTTTCACATTGGGACACCTCCCTAATATGTTAATTCTATAATATGACACCTCTTTAGTATGACAAGAGTAAAGGGAGTCAGAATTTAATCACAAAGAGGATTGTTGTGCCTTGTATTAGGATTGTTCTAGCCAACATAGCCCCCTTTTAGTGTTTCCAAACTAATGTTATGGTAGCACAATACATATTTCGTATTATATATGCACCCCTACTTGTCACTAATTATGAATGAATAGAGTTAATATTCACTACAAGAGAAAAGGATGTTTTAAATATAGTCCTAGTAGTATAGTCCTATAAGTAATGACCTTTTAGGAGATTTTTAATAAAATTTTGCTGAAAATACATGTAAGACTACTAAGACTATACTTAAACCACCCCTTTCTTATGTAGTGATTGTTAAACATTAATTATTGTAATTGGAGCTTATTGGCAATTAGAAGAAGACTCCATTGCACTTTAGTATGCATTATAAAGACATTGTAAGAATAAATTATGAATTTTAAAAGTAAAATCTTTTGATTTTCCCAAAACAAAGAGGAAGCTCTTATAAACTCTCATAATTTGATTGTGTACATACCTTATAAATACTTCATATCCAATGATGGCCCCTATGTCTATGGAAAAATTTGAGTCAAACTAGTCCAAAACTCAAATTTTCCATATTTATGCGTTTATACATTGATATACTTTGGTTATTCCTTATGATTTTATTTGAATTAAATATTTTTTGAAAACTACATAGATTGGTAATTTGCATAAGGTTCTCATCATGAATTTTCTAATTACAATTTGGAAATTTGAATCTAATCATCTTTAACTATTGGATGGACCAAATAAAACCACCATTCAATTTGCTCAAATTCCAATATCCTCTAAAAATCACTAGCCAAACATATTCAATAAAAACACTAGCCATCTTTCCTATAAAAACAAATGGCCCCCTTCAAAAATATATGTCTATAAATACAAATACACATATGATATATATATATATATATATATATATATATATGTAAGTATGAATATAATATATAAGAACAAATAAAAATAAAAATACGGAGAAAAGTACAAATTTGTAATCTAGTATTGTTTGTCAAAATGAGGTGTCCAAAAATAAAATCATTAAAATTTGAGATATATTAGATTCCAGATATGAGATCAATTTGAAATTTTTTGACCACCATTAAGAATTTGACTAAAGGTTCCTTTAGAATATTTTTCTAAAATATTGAGTTGTGATGGTATATTGGAGTGACATATTAATATTCTTTAACGCTCATTTTTATTGTACAGTTAACCCCTAAAGTCCCAAGGCCATTTTTCCATCAAAAACCACTCAAAACTGCCATTTCTAGAGCAAAGAGCAAAAAAACAAATTTAATGTTTATTTTGCATATTTAACCGTAGGATCTTGTACTAGACTAGTGTAAGAATGTGTGGAAGAAATTCAAAAATTTTGACCATGTAGATTGCAAGATATTTGCATTTAAAGTAAAGGAATCTAGTTTTTTTGTACCTTGCTCAATTACATTTTTTGGCTTTGAACCTTTTTAACTTAAAATTTTTGCTCTAATAATATTGAATTTCTAATTTTTTATAATGAATAATTGAGTTGAGAATCTAGAAAAAAATAATTTAAGAAGAAATACTTAGTTTTCACTCATTAAAAAATTGTTAAGTAGAAGTAGGTTCAAGATTGAAGGAAAAATTAAATCATTAATAGCTCTAAGATAGAATTGAAATATACTAATCTCAACGGTGAGATTGTTTTAGCAAGAAATCTTGACCTTGTGAAACTTTTTTTTTTTTAAATTGTTAAAATTGAGTTCAGAAATGAGTCCTACAAGTTATTTTTTTGAAAAGATGCTCTAACTGCCCGAAAAATAAGATTGACCATAACTTTTGCATAACAAATCCAAATGGAATGAATCAAAGCTTCCCGTTTAAATAAGAATAAAATCTATATGAAACAAATTTTTAAAATTTTTAATTTAAATTTTTTTTGAGGATTTTTTTCTGCCCGCCGAACTAAAATTTTGGGGTTTTGTGCCATAACTTTTGCACCCGGGCACCAATTGAAATAAAAATTACATTTTCGGAAAGCTAATGTGATTCTCTATCTTCACAAAAAAAATTCAGAAAATTACAAAAAATATTGAGACCGTAGGAGCCTGCCCGAAATCCATTTTGTCCCCCGAGGGGACAATTGGGACTTTAGGGGTTAAACAACCAATTCTTTAGGAGAGTATGCATCAATAGGCAAAAACTCAACTTTTCAATCTCTTATATTAGAAGCAAATTGGGTCATGATTCATCCGTCACGTTCTCATCTATACAATTTTCATTCATTTATTCTTGCTAAACCTTAATGGCATCTAAACATCTTTTTAATTAAATTTTGCATTTTTATGAAACCTTTTTGGTGTTGTTGCATTACAATATGCTCTCTTCTAATTATATATGAATCAACTAGAAACAATGTTGCCTATTCCATATGCATAATTACCAATATTTATATTAATGTCAATATGGTTGGAATCAAGGCTAAGTGGCTAACCATAGTAGCATCTTCCCGTGGGGCCAGAGGTAGAGATTTTCAAAACTCAAGGCTTTAATTTCTTAAATAGAGTCATAATGTCTTTTGCGCATATGACTTGTCTAGAGTTATAGGGTTGCATCCTCATCTTGTTCCTAGGAATTAGATTCAGTTTTTTTCTTGAGGATGTAAAGTAGACTAAGTAATGTAAGAGTACAACCTTGTCATGAGAAATAAATATTTAATGACAAAAGTGACAAAGAATATTCTTTTCCTAACAAAGCTCTATTTTCATATTATTAAAAAAAAACTCAATAATAGAATTGATTCAATCATAGAGCTTGTTCAATCATGCTCAATCAATGGTTAAAAAGAAGGAAACCATCACAGAAAAGTAATCAAGCCCTTTGTTTTAGAAAATAACTAACATGTTTCTAGTTTCAATATATAGACTTTATAGACATGCAAAAAAAATTTAGGAATAATTTTGCACATTGGCAAATTTTTTTATGTGAGAATCTAATGTTGGACAATTTTAAAGAGGCTATATGAATTGTTTAAAAAAAATTTAAAGGTTAAAGTTGAAAAACGCTATAAGTGTAATTCAAGTGAATCCAACATTCATTACATATGTACCTCCCAAAAGACATTTATAATATTTAAGAAATTCCAAAGCAAGAGGTTTGAAAAATTGAAAGCTAGTAGCTTTACTAAAGTCTGTCTTTGCAAAGCTACAACTTCTACAATAAAATGGACAAACCAAACTATTAAAAAAAAATGGCCACCAAATCCTATCAATTACAAAAAAAAGGGTGGTATTAATTCTTAAAGTCCCAAAGTCCCTACTAGGGACTTTGAGATTTCAAGTAGACTTGTGTGATTTCAATTTTTGACATGATTTTTTGAAACTTCTTTTAAAGATAGGAAATCATAATAGCTTTCTAGGATTATAATGTTTTCTTCTTTTGATACCCAGGAGCTAAATTTATGCCACACTAAGTCCAAAAAGCTATTTAAGGGGCAACCCAAAAATCACCAAAAACTGAATTTTTTAATTTTAATTTTTTTTTCTCAAAGATTATATTTTTGTCTAATTCTGAATCTTGATTCATTCTATTTGAACTAAGTGATAACAAAGTTATGGACAATCTTGTTTTGGGGGCAATCTAAGCATCTTCTTGAAAAAATATCTTTACATATTTCATTTGTGAATGCAATTTTTACAATTTTTCAAAAACAATTTATAGATGTAGTTGGATTTTCTTGCTAGACCAACCTCACCATTGGGGTTATTGTGTTTCAATTCTATCTTAGAGCTATTAACGGTTTAGTTTTTCCTTCAATTTTGAACATACTTTTGCCTAACAATTTTTTAATAAGTGATAATTAAGTAATTTGTTGTTGACTTTTTTTCATAGATTTTCAAGTCAATTCTTCACCATAAAAATATAGAAAATCAAAATTATTAGTGCAAAAATTTAAAGTCAAAGAATCTAGTTGAGCAAGGTGTATAAAACTTATTTTCTTCACTTTAAATGCGAATATCTTGCAATCTATGTGGTCAAAGATTTTGAAATTTCTTCCACACATTTTTATACTAGTTTAGTGCAAGACTCTATCGTTAGATATGGAGAAAAAAAATATTTAAAGCTTTTTGCTCCTTGCAATAGAAATGACAGTTTTGAGTGGTCTTTGATGGAAAAAGGTCTTGGAACTTTAGGGGTTACAACAAACTAGTTAAGAATTACTGAAATGTTGTTTCTACTGCTAAATGGTCAAGTTGGTTGTGTATAAGTATGTTGCAAATCCTCAATGCTAATAGGTCATTTGTAATCCAAAAAATTTATTTATTTTAATCATTGGTTACTAAAAGGTCAATTTTTTTGTGTACAATAAGCATATGTCAAGTTCACAACACTAATTGGTCATTAACATTACTAAAAAATTGACCTTCTTAGTCACTAGTATCTTATAAATTCCTAAAAAGATCTCATAGTCATATCTCATGTCATATAAATTTTAAAAGGTCTTTGATTTTACATATGAAGCAAGATTTAGCAACGTACTAACGTTTCTCACTACCAAATATTAGGTGAGAAGTTCAAACCCTATGACTTATGATTTTATCTTATTTTTAGTTAATATTATTGTCTTTTAAGACTGTTGAAAAGACATGCAAAAATTGATTAAATTGACATGATGTAGGAATTTAGTATTTAAAGGTAAGATCCAGACACAAGTTTTTCAATAAATTTTCTTTAAAATAATTGACCTTTCATTATGCAATTTTTAACTAAACATTGCAATTAATACCATCCTTTCTCTTGTAGTTTCTATTTCGTGAAACGTATCTACACTCCAAATCCGGAGCCTACTAGTGGCATCCAATGCCAAAATAGGCTCAAAAACCTCATTGGTATCCACAATTGACTCAAAGCCATCAATGTGAATAGTTCCAAGTAGTTTGGTGATGCAGATTGATAATATCATCTTTGCATAGGCACCACAAAAGAACTACTTGGGTACCTACAACTATGTACAGTCAGACCTCGATAAGTGTTACCTCGATAAGTGTTAAAACTCTATATGTGTTATGGAGATTTACGCTCCCTTAAAATTAAGACTAGTAAGTGTTATGTGTTAAGTGTTACACAATGTTGCGCTCCCGACTTTGTTAATTTTACCTCGGTAAGTGATAAGTTTCCAAAAAAAGGCTTTTCGTAAGAGCCATTGCTTGGGGGGAGATAATTTTGAGGTAAAGTAATAGTTTCTAGTTGCAAAGTGGCTCTAGATGTCCATTCTAGAAACAAACTGATAGGTACAATAGATGTATTTTTAAGTTCATAAAGTAAAAAATAAGTGTACTTTTAAGTTTATAAACTTAAAAATAAAAGGCAACTAGGCAAGGCGGCCAGGATTATAAGAGGGGACTGAAGGCTATACAATAGCAGAAACTTGCCAAAGTACTATCGATTCATTCTTTCGATGGACTTAGATGAATAATGAATCAATATTTTGTAATTTCATCCATTTTTTTTATAAATGTTATGTATTTATCTTTTTTAATTCTTTTAAATATTATTTTTTTATAAGTGTTACAATCATCGGCATCACCCTCTATAAGTGTTATGTGTTACTAGTGTCTAAGTGTTAACTAAAAGTATGCTCCCAACCCCTAACACTTATTGAGGTCTGACTGTAAAGGATAAATGGGCAACCTTCATCTACAAAAACCAGTCATCATCTCTAGTGTTCAGAGGGGCAATAGGTACCACCTAATGGTACCAACAAGTAGGATTTTACTGGCTATTAAGTTGACCTCATCTTTATGATACATCTATGAATACCAAGTAATTACAACAAAAAATGGAGCAACATCATCAATAAGAATGGTGGCCTTGCTTTTCTTTACACTTACTACATTTGTATACAAATTCTTTGGTACATCTATTTTCTAAAGTTCAATGGTGAAAGAAGTGCGGATGTGATATTAGAGAAGGTAATATTAGAGGGTGCCCAAGAAGCCCACCCGCTCAGCAGGAAAGTACCCCCCCATTGCGTCAGTATTGTTTCAACAGTGACCTAATTACACAACTACGCAGTACTGTTGCAGTATTGAAATAATAACTCAATAGTATTGAAAAGTCTTAAATTGTTACAATACTGCTACAACTACATTAGTTGCAGTACTGTTTGAGGTAATAGTATGATGACAATATTTCAACAGTACTGACCATTGAGAATGGTATTACGTTTATATCACAAATAAATAATTTTTAGTAATACATTTGTACTAAAACAGTATTGTGGCAGTATTGCAAGATCAATAGTTAGAATTGGCCTTCTGGAACATCCATTTGCTTTTGTCAAAGTCTTTTATGTTGTCTTCTAGGACATTAATTTCTTTTGTTAGCTAGTAAAGAATTGTAACTACGTTTTCACCAAAAAAATTCAAAATTGTCATTTTTGGTAGAAGCACCTAATTTCAGAAAAAAAGGATTTTTCAAAAAAATCTAATCAAAGGATCCCTGTACTATGCTGATTTGAAAACATGCGGTTAAAATTTCAAACATTTTCATTGCATGCTTTGGAAGATATTAGGATTTGAAGTGACAAAACTTCTTGGTTTGGCCCTGCAAAACTCTGCACAACTACACTTCACAATATCACATTTGTATGAGTCAATAGTCGAAATGATGGTGCTTCTTTGGACTAATTTTTCAAGGCCAGTTGGTTGCATGCTTAAAAAGCATTAGATAATTTATAATTGTACAATGAATTGGAATAAAGTAGTAAGTAGAAAGAATTTAATTATGGAATTGAAAAATGCCAATCCTAATGGTTCCAATGTTGTAATAAACATTTTACACCCTTCAATTTTTTATTTTATTTAAATACTGAAAATTGAATAAAACAAAGGAATGCAAAGTTTGCTTGCTGCAAACAGAAACTCTTCTTAACATTTGATTCATTCATCAGAACATAATGATTTAAGGCTTTCCAAAAATATATATATAGCTCCATTAAATTAATTTCAAATTTATGATCAAGAACAAAGTGATTTTTTTTATGCCCGTGGACTCCCCATTTATCCAAAAAAACTACGTATGAGGTTGTAATCTCTTATTTATAATTCTTCACGTTATGAAATTCAGTGCATATGAAAGGTATTATTTGCCCCCATCTTCTACTTCAATTTGAAATTGAAATTGAAGAAATCTACAGTCACACATACGTACCTCAAATTTACATATTGCCTCAAAATGCATGTTAGTCCTTTAGGATTTCACTTGAATTAAAACCTCCACGTCCAGGGCCTTCCTTTCATTTTTTGGAATATAATCTATATTTTATGCTAAGTTAGCATTTTCATATGTTTCATCAAATTTGTTTAATTGTTACTATACTAATTCACAACAAACATGTTAGAAGTGAGATGCAAAAAATAAATTAAAATATCACTTATGCATTGGAAGATTATAATGTTTAAACAATAAGTTGTAAACAATACAAAAGTCATGTAGTCCTATTTTTAGAAGTCAAACCTAAAATATGGTTCCAAATAACACTGAGGTTAAAAGATATATCTTTCAAATTCCAATTAATTTATAATTTCTAAGAAACTGCTCTTCACTTTTTCTAAATGAATTTTTAATGTGCTTTTTACTTCAAATTTTAATGTAGTGAAAACTCATTCTTAGTAGCCTTCAGCACTTAAAAAACATAGTTTGGGTACACATGAGCTAATATGAGCCACTTAGGACGTAACACTTCCTTTTTTAAATGCTTTAGGATAGTTGTGTGAAAAGTGTGATTGAATTTTGGTTTGAAGATTATGTTTTCTTTTTTTATAAACTTTAGAGAATCTTATTTTGTAATGCCATCCACTTTTAGTCATTGTTTGAGATCCCAAAAGCAACTTTATATTCATGTAACCAGTGCTTTTTGTGCTGAAAGGTCCTTAAACGGATGAATATTGTTGAGTGCAAGATGAATAAGTGACTTCAGAAGATCGAGGTTGCTAGCTACGTCAGTGGATGATTGTGTTTGGATGAGCGCAATTTGCAGATGAACCCAACTGCGGTTTAGGGTTTAGTTCCTATCGTCTCTTTCGGATCCTAGTGCTTCTGCTTGTGTTTCTGCTTCTGCCGTGTTTTGCTTCAGCCGCCAGTTACCTTGAGTGCTGCATTGCATTGGTGGACACATGA
The DNA here is from genome assembly GCA_951230915.1 of Antitrichia curtipendula. Classification (NCBI taxonomy): domain Eukaryota; kingdom Viridiplantae; phylum Streptophyta; class Bryopsida; order Hypnales; family Leucodontaceae; genus Antitrichia; species Antitrichia curtipendula. The sequence continues at coordinate 6,258,807 of OX579636.1, read as the reverse complement.
CGCTGAAGACGCTGCTTTTGTAAGACAATTTTTTGGCTTGCAGAGAGTAGGATCTTGTTGCACGTACAGGTTTTGCTTTCACGCCACCACTCTCACGATGAAGACTGCGTTCAAATGGGATATCCATACTCTCCAGGTGCTATGCGTGCATTTCATTTCTTGTTGTTTGTGAGGAAACTGTCAGAAGCCAAAGCTGCATCTACAATGCAGAACCAAGATGATCGATGCGGGAGGGTGCTACTTTAGGGTCTGTGGAGCGGAGTGGAAGGTTGGGTGATCTTCAGAACTTCGGTTATTGAAGTAGGGTTTCATTGCATTCTGGAAGTTACTTTCAATAAGTGGTTTGGTAAGTTCTACCTCATTGCAAGCTTGAAGTTATATTGCTTTAGGGTTTACTTCTTGTTGTCATCGATTTTTCGCGACAGGACCCATGCATCCACAAAGAATTAGGGTTCAGGGTGAGAACGTGTGTGATGCGCGAATGAGGCTGTTTTGAGTAGGTTTTTTGACGTTAAGATGTTGTTTGACGGAGTATTGTTTGCGTCGTTTTTGTTTTGAGAGGGTTTGATGAGTGCTTCCCGCGGGAAGAATACATGGCGTTTGCGGAGGTGGGTTTTGTGTGGGGAGTGTAGTTGCAATGGGTATTCTTCACAGTGTAAGCGTCCTGCTAGCAATGTGAAGTATACCCAACAAAAGGCATGAAGACTAGCTGATGAACAATTTCTTCTCACCAAAGGGATCACTGGTGAATTAGGGTTTAGGGTGTAGGGGATAAGAGCCTGATCAACCTGGAAAATTAGACTTTTTTACTGTATGCACCTTCTTTTTCTAGGTGAGGCCACTCATTCCTGAAATGGCAGAAGAAATGGCTTCTGCTGAAGCATTAGAATGTGCCCCACCTGGACTAGGAGAGGCACAAGGTGGACTAGAAGAGGCACACCAAGCATGGTATGCTGAAAAGCGCAAAAGAGACAGTCGGGAGCGAACACGACGTTGTAGGGCAAGGAAGGTAGCTGGCGCCAACAGGGAAGTCCCGATTGATTCCAATCCATCTTGTGAATCGCCGGGTACTTCTGATTTGTGTGCATCTAGGGTGAATAGAATTAGTGCGCATGTAGCGAAGGAAATTGCTGCGTTTACAGCACAGCGTCTTCAACAGTATGATAGGAACATACGAGCTCTCACTGTTGAGAAACTCTTGGGACACACTTGTATGGCTGACATCACTCCAGCGTACTTGAGTAACTTAGAATCTGTGAAGTTGGGACATTCCGTTCTTAGCAATGTGCGAGAAGGCATGCGAGAGCACTTGGTGGGTCAGAAAACTTCTAAAATTATAATGGCAAAGGATATTTTGTGTACATTCGCTTCTAAGGGAAATGTTGGCAGTGGAAGAGGAATTGCTGGGTTGTTAGGGGTGGACAAGCGTAATATCTCAAAGGCGCAAGGAAGACGAGTACTACTAGACTCTGCTCAAGATGCATTTTGGCTGCACTATCGGAGAAAGACTCGGAGCGACTCCCTTGCTGAAAATGTGAAGACTCTGGTTGAGCAATGGTGGGCGGAAGAGACGACAGTGTCCCCAAACCGCAAAGATGTTGTGACTTTCCATGAAGGTCCACGGCAATGGGTCTCCCATGCTACCCATTTCCTACAAGTATCTCAGGTATTGTAAAAATATAGTTCCTTTACACTTCCACGTTGCTTGCAATCCTCTGAATGTTTGGTATCTTCCTGTAGCCTCATTCCGTTCTCTCCTTCAACTGTGCTAATGGATTAGGGTTTGATTGAAAACGACCTTCTTCACCTCTGAAGGTGCAACGTTGCTTGGAAATAAACCTCAATCAATGCTCAGAATTTGTTTCATGCCTTCAGAATGTGCGCCTCTGCTTAAATATGTGCATCGCTGATTTATAACATGTTGTTTTTATACGATACTTCTTCTCTTGCTTGAATATTGGCTCTATTGCTTCAAAGTTTGCTAGGATCCTTTTGTGCTTGCTGTGTTGCTATAAGTTCTGAGTTCTTGCTTGAAATTCTGCTTTCTGGCTAGAAAATGTGCGTGGTTGATACTATATTGGCTATGTTGCTAAAAATGTAGCCAATCACTTGCTAGAATATGTGCTTGGGTGCTACTACCTTTTATTTGTTGCTAGAAATTCTACTTACTTCCTAGAATTTGTGCTTGTGTGCTAGTATGTTTCTAGATGACTGCTTTGATGCAAGAATTTATCCTTTGTTGCTGGAATATGTGCTTGGATGCTACCATCTCTACTTTCTTCCTAGAAATGCTACTTCCTTCCTAATGTATGTGCTTGGGTGCTAATGTATGTACTAGGGTGCTAAATTATGTGCTTGGTTGCTACTGTATGTGCTTGGGTGCTACTGTATGTGCTTGGGTGCTACCGTATGTGCTAGGGTGCTACTGTATCTTGGGTGCTAGTGTATGTGCTAGGGTGCTACTGTATGTGCTTGGGTGCTACCGTATGTGCTTGGGTGCTACTGTATGTGCTAGGGTGGTATTGTATGTGCTTCAGTGCTACTGTATGTGATTGGGTGCTAATGTATGTGCTTCAGTGCTAATGTATTTGCTTCAGTGCTACTGTATGGGCTAGGATACTACTGGATATGCTGTGTTGCTAGAATTCATGCTTTAGTATCAGTTGATCTCTTCTATTCTACTCTTTCTATTGGAGTTTTAGATCTTACATCTTTGAGAATGTGCTGTCCTATTGGTGGCTAGCCAGCCATCACCTTGCTCCTATACTTACAGATTTAGCCTCCTTGCTCTCATTTTGCAATATCTGTGAATGTTTAGTATCTTCCTCTGTTTTATTTCTAACGGCAGCTACGGTTGTGCAGCTCGAGTTCTACACGAGCTTCAAGACCATGTATCCTAACTTGCTCTGTAGCTTGACTTCTTTCGAGAGCATGAAACCGTGGTGGGTTAGGCGTTTACGGCTATGGAATACATGCTGTTGTAAGTATCATCAGGAGCTGCTAGAGCTACTCAGAGCTCTTGACACCATGCGTGTAGATAAGCTTGGAGTTCACAGTAGTTGCAATTGTGACTGTGAATTTGTCTGTGGTGGTTTGGATTTTGCAAATGCTGGCCACTTCTGCAATGCTCATCGTGAAGTATATGAACGACTAACAAACTTGTGGTCATCCATTTTATGTGAGAAAGTTGAGTTCTCTGCTTGGCATCGTCGGGCTTGTTTACTAGGAGAGTGTCCAGATTGTGGCTTACAGCTGCTTATGGTTTGTCCACTTGAAGAAAGCACTGACCAGCTCGTGAAGTGGAAAAGCATTGGATACAAGGTAGTGGGAACAACTGCAGATGGAAATCCAAAGAAAGTGGTGACGATGGAGTATCGAGAGTCACCACCGCGTGAGTTAATCGCTTATCTCAAACCCAAACTACAAGCTTTTGTACTTCATAATTACATTGCAACTTGGCAGGATTTCCAATTCCGGGAGCTGTTTGGGTCTGTTCCTGCAGACACTCTCATATCTTGTGTGGATTTCTCTGAAAATTATACTCTCAAGGTTCAAAACGAAATCCAATCAATGCATTGGTATAATGACCAGATAACCATTCTAGTGCATATAACCTACAGACCTAATCCTGCATGGAGAGCTGAAAACGAAGAGCCACTGCTTCTGAAAGAAATTCATTATTACATTTCTGATGACAAAACCCACGACTCTTTGTATGTGCAAAAGTGCTTCATGTTGAACTGGGAGCATGTGCGCAATCAAGGTTTCTCACCTTCTAATCACATTGTCTGGTCTGATGGATGTAGTGGTCAGTTTAAGTCTTCACGTGCTTGGTATTTCATTAGTAGGTATCCTAATCTCACTAGTGGTGTGAGTTTAAATTCTGGGTGCCAAATGTGTTGGAATTATTTTGGAAGTGGGCATGGGAAGGGGGAAGTGGATGGTGCAGGTGCTCTTCTAAAAAGAGAGATACGAAAGGAACAAATGAAGGTGGATGGGCGCAAGCTCCAGAATGCTGCAGAAATCGTGGCATTCTTGAAAGAAGAATCCAGGAAAGCACATGCAGGGCCACGGGGTGCACGATGTACTACAAGTAAATTTTTTTGGGAGATTCCAGTCTCTGGACCTGGTTCGGTGGACAGAACCGACCCTCTTCAGGCTGAAACGGTGCCAAGCAGCATGGGAAATCACCAGTGCCGGTCAGTGTCCGCCAGAGACCCGACGTTGATACAGTATCGGCAATTGAGCTGCCTCTGTCATGCTTGTCTTGGTTATGACTATGAGAGTCCTTGTTACCAATCAGATCATGCTCCTAGCTTCATCTTGCACAGGTGGGAGTTCTCCCTTTGTAGCTGACTTTGCCAGACTCTTTCTTGAATGCTGCTGTATTGGTTGAGGGTGGGTATTTTGGCAAACAGACTCTTTCTTGAATGCTGTTGTATTGGTTTATGTTGGGTATTTTGGCAAACAGCTACATGATGTTCTGACTTACGTGGTATCCTGCCTTGATTTATTGGAGGCATTACTGATTGAGTGAATGTTGTTGTCATCTGTAATTGCATGTGCAATGGAAAGGTTGACTCCAAAGCGACCAAGCCAAGCTCGCCAATTGTACAACAACGACGAGGAGGTGGAAGCTGGTCCTGACCGTGAGTGGATCGCCGACGGGCTTTGCATTGGAGATAATGTTGCTGTGCGTTCACCACTTCAGGAGGAGCCATATTGGCTGATGCTAGTGCATACTGCAACACGCACGCTTCAAGACAGCTTTACAGACCCAGAAGGGAATGGGTATGGCCCTAGGGACGTTATTTTCTCAGGTTTCTGGTACGAGCGTCTTAAAGAAGGTAGTCGTACTTATTTGTTGAGAAACGATAAAGAACCAAGTTCGGTTTATAGCCATTTGCTGTTGACTTCAAAATTCAGCTTGCCTCCTATCTCGCACCCTGTGAAGAGTCGATTTGCGGGGTTTGAGTTGAAGCTTGATGTGAAGGAGATTATCGATGAGGCTGCCCGTGCCGCAGCATTGTTAGATTAGCAGTGGAGGAATCTGTGGTCTTGGAAGAGGAGATTGTACATTATGTGTGGACACATTGTTTGTTGGTGCGATCTATGCCTTTTGTAACCGTATTTTATTTAATACGAATTCATTTCAATGAACTTACAGGAAATCGTTGCCTTGCACTTCGTATGCCATGTGAACTTGCACATCTTGCTGCCAGATTTTCCGATAGCATTCTTAAACTGTTGTGACTGGCTTGTGGTGTATCAGTTGTGTGAATGTCATGTGCGTGGGGCTTGCACTCGCATTTCACGTTTTGGGAAATAATTTGGACTCGTGTTATAGGCAAACTTGTCCTTGTATCCTTAAAATGATCACTAACTCAAGAATTTGCACTAAACAAATACCCTCCTTGTTAAAAAGGAACTGAACTGGAGCAAGGGATTTTCCTTATTAAAAAGCAGTGACCAACCATCTGCAGCTGAATAATGATCAGCCACTGTTTTGATTAAGAACCGGCAACTGAGGCCCCCCCCGCCTTGAAAGCATCTGCAGCATAGATGACCAGCAATTTTTCCAAAAAAAAAGCGGCAATTGAGGCCCCCCCCGCCTTGAAGCATCTGCAGCATAATGACCAGGCACCGTGCATTGTTGCATAATGAGCTGTAGTGTGTCAGCGTCCAGTTCGACTAGAGCTGGAGTGGATCAGTTGAACTGCTTTATTAACCCCTTTAGGATGTTTGATACAAAGCATGGCGCACGTATTTGGTTGCTTTAGTGCAAGTTTCTGTATACATAGCAATGTTTGTCTTCCTTCATGAGGGTTTCCTTCAATGAGATTTTGACAACAGAACATGGTAGCAATTGACCAATGATACTAATTTTTTGTTGCTTTTTTGAATGATTCTAATGTCTTGGGAAATTCCTTGTATACTGTGCACTGACTAAAAGTCTTGTATTTGGCCATATTTCAACATTCAGTAGGGCTTAGAAGTTGCATTTTTTAGTTTTTAATTTTTTTTCTTTTCTTGTTGGCTTTGGAAGGGCTTAGCACAATTGAAATTCAAATGAGCTAATTCATAAAGTGTTGGCTATAATTCTTAAAGACTAGAAATACATTGCTCTTGCAAAAAATACGCTTTCAAAAGGAAATGCTGGCAATACAATGACCATGTACAAAACTGACATGGCAGACCTTACCTGCCATTTTCAAAAGTTAGAACTTTCCGGTTAGTGTGCAACTTTCTACTGATGGAGCAGGTCAAACTAAAAAGAAAATTATACAAATTAGATAAGAAAACAACCTAGCAACCAATCAAAGACTCTGGATGAGTGTGGAGCCTCATTGTCTGACATTGCCTAAATTTCTACTTTGCTGGAAGAACCATCCACTGCTACACTATAGAAGCCCCTGTAGTATAGAAACCTGTGCTTTTTTACTCAATTTTCCAATCAAATCTCATTGATGGACCTAGTTCGTAATAGAAAAGGAAAAGTACAGAATATGGCCACTACAAAAATAAGAAAAGAATGTAGGCCTATTTTGTTCTTAAAAAAAATACTATTTCAAAACCTATATTGTTATCAAAAAAAAATCAACAACCTAACTCTATACACAAATACAAAATGAACCCAAATATGCCTTATTCAAAAAAAGGAAGATGAAAAAGAATATTACAACCTTGGTTGTATCAAAAAATAAAAGAATAATTCACCTAGAGTTTTACAAAAATACAAAATGAATTGAAGATACTACCTTGTTTCAAACCAAAAATCTATATACTTATATTATGTAATTTAAAAATAATAATAATTTGATAAAAATACATAAATGAAATATAATTCCAATAATGAGATTTTGGGTTTAGAGAGGAAATTAAAGCATGTCGAACTTGATTTTTTCAAAAAACTATAAAAATTGAATTAAAAAATGAATGCAATCATTTATTTAAAAAAAAACAATGCTATGGTTATTCCCAACATAAGACTTTCTTTGACTTTTTTATTAGCAACCCAAATAGAAAGTATCAAATCTTTCCATTTACACAAGAATATTTCTATAACAAATTTTAATAAATGATTGTCATTTTTTTTTTTGCCTACAAAATCCATTTTGTAGCGTGGATGCCATACCTTTTGCTTTTACACATAACACATTGATAGGAAATTGGAAATGAAAACTATAATCCCTAAAACAAATCTATTTTTCTATAAATTAAAAAAAAATTCATACATAAAATAGAGTTTATAGAATTATACCCAACTTTCCATTTATAGACTAAGGTGACACTTCATCCTCTTGGAATTAGGGACAAATTTTGCATTTCATAATATATTATACATAATAAGGTTACAACTAAAATGAGCAAACATGTGCTATAGGCAAAAGTTTTACCATGTAGTAAAGAACTCAAACAAAAAACTTGCATCAAATGCAATATTAAAAAATATTGCTTTCCAATAACAAGGTGTATTTTGAACACATGAAGATGTAATTGTTGACATGCTTATGTTGCAATTTACAATGTGACTTTGTTGCAGTATTTTCCTTCTTAGTCTTGACAATAGTTTGAAGTTAAAATAAATCTTAACCAAATAATTATTTTTAGTAGTATGTATTTTTGAAAATTTTCTTTTTGAAGTCTAGTTTTAGCACTATAAATCCGATTTTGATAATAATTGATTACGATTTTTCTATTTAAGTTTTTTTGCAAGGTTGTCTATTGCAATCTTTACTCTCCATAGTGTTGAGGACTTTTAGAAACGAGCCTCAAATAAACTAGATCTTGGATAAAAAATCCCATTAGAAATTCCTTTTTAGCCATTGGAATCCCATTAGAAAACTGTTGAGTAGTTTTTGGAAAGTGATAATTTGATTCCGGTTATGTATGTTAGGCCCTTAAAGCTCATTTTTTGGGTGACCACATTTTAGATTTGACTTGTGAAAAAAGGATTAAAAGACTTCAAATCACATTTACAATTTTAGCATCCTTATGATTAAACATTACATTCTTTCAATTCATAAACATTATTGTTGTGATTTTTTATCCTATGTGATCTCTAATGTGTCTAGTTTGATTATGTATGGTTACATTTACAAAAAATTGATATAACTTATCCAAATGTTGTCTTTTTGTTCAATTTGGAGCAAATTCCTAGAAGCTCAATAAAGGCCTAGAGCATTTAGGGATTAAATATTGTGGACACTATGGCACAATGAGACAATGAGACTTGGCAAACCAATAATTTTGAAGACAATTTTGAAGACAATTTTAAAGACAAGTTTAGTGTATACTAAACTTTTCACTCCCTTCTAGAATATAAATGTAGTCATTTTCAAAGCAGTAAATGATTAGTGCACTCTGATATTTACAACAAAAAGTGTGCACAATAACTTGTTCTAAGGCCATAACAAGAACTAAGACCAAAGCAAACTAGTTTGGCACTACAGAATGTGTAGCAATCACTAAGTAATAAATAAGTAGTAGATCTGCATCGCAAATAAGGCAAATCCAGTACTCAAAGTTAGCATTATAACCAAAAATTGAAAGTAGGGCACAAACATATAGCATGATGATTCAATGAATTTTATTGTATAAGCTGTTTTTGCAAGCTCGTGATGTGGGCACTCATGCAATCAATAGAGTGAACTTGTTGCTACAAATCTAGGTGCAAATAAAGTTGGCAGCTTGCTATTGTCAATCAGGGCATTTTTTTGGACCGGTGTCCCCTGTTGGTCTCACTGCACAGGCCACCTGCAAAGAGATATACTTAGTCAGCATCTCCTACACCACATCCGTTTCACACGTCAACTACAAGTAAATGAATGAAACGAAAATTCCTGATATAGTTGCTTAGGCAGTACATCTGTGAAGTACAAATTCCTCTCCATCTATGCTGGTCTGAAAGAGATGACACCCAGTATCTACTAGCTCAGAGAAGTATAGCATGCAGACCAGGTTTACACAAAAGCGGGAGTGCTAGTCTGCCAATCGAGCTTCCTCTGTTGCTTGATCTCCATCCAGTAAACCTTCAGCAAGTTGTTGTCTGTGCAGACTCCATTCTCGTCAAAATAATAACCCAGTCCCAATTCTCGATCAAAACAAAACCACAAATACCTGCATGCGGCCTGTAGCATCCACCTATACAGAATGTATGACATTGTGGTTGGGAAGATGCAATAGACCTCTGGGATACATATTTTCAACCCAAAGAAAACGATCACTTGTTCTTATGCCTACCCCTACCGCTCTTCTTGGGTTTCTCTGCTGCCTCGGCCTCAACCTGTTTGGCAAGAGAATGGCGAGTGTGACGCATTGTAGGGGCTGGCACTTGAGCTTTACCTGCCTTTTCCAGTTCTCCACTCGATTTCTCCAAACTTGATACACTAACCTTTTTTCGAAGCCCCTGCTCTTCCAAGGCAGGAATGTGGGCTCTTTTACCGGTGATAGAATAACGCCCCTCTCCACTCCCGTGCATCCCCTTCCCACTTTCATTTTCATGTGCGTCCTGTTCAATCCCTTTCTCAGCTCCATTGTCATCGTCACTTTTGTCCTCTACCACATTATATGCAGCAAGTTTTCCATGCACGACCCCTGCTGAACCATACAAATTGGTAATCACCTCCAAAAACGAACTGAATGCATCGGAAAGGAGGCACAAGAGAAGTGTGACTCAGAAGATCGACACCATGAATGCAAGTGGAAACACGTGAGTTCACGATTATTAGGATTTGTGGCGAACGGGCACATGTAGACTGTACCTCAGCAAAACATACGGCATTCCAACTCGTCATTGAAGCTTGCACATTTCTTGCAAGAACCCAGTAAACGATGTACTACCACCCCAAGCCTACTTCGCTCTACACTAGAAGACTACTAAAGTAAGCAAGGGCATCCCAAAATCAAATGAACACACATGTATGCACAGGCTCTTACCAGCTGTGGCTTCCACCACTCGCAGGGCATTACTATCCAGCGGTACTACAGCACTTGAGAGAGCCTGCGTGACCCCGGACTGGTGCAGCCGAGCAGCATAGGGCTGTTTTATTGGCGAGTCAACCACCTGTTGTGAATCGTCATTTCCTGTTTCTGTCGCTTCATCCTGAGTTTGACATCCTCCACTTACAAAGGACCCAAGAACAAGCTTGCTGCCAGACGTGCATGGTAGCAAAGAATGCACTTGTTGGATGGACCCGGTGGATCCCCAATCTGAGTGCTTCCTTTTCGACTGTGATACTGCAAAATACAAGAAAAGAGGCTAAATCTCTAAGTACAAGAGCAGGGATGATGGCTGGCCAGCCACCAATAGGAGAGCACATTCTCAAAGATGTAAGATCTGAAACTCCAATATACAGAGTAGAATAGAAGAGATCAGCTGATACCAATAAGAGAAGACTTTGCAATCTCATTTCAGCATTTCAACACATAATGTGGCAACAAATCAGAAATCATAGCAAGAATAAAACATTTTAGCAAGAAAGCAACCATTGAAATTGTAAAGCATGCCTTCAAGGAACAAAGCATATAATCAGGCAAGAAAGCAAAGTTCCTAGCAAGGTAGCAAAGATTCTATCAAGGAAGCAAAGCTGGTATCACCCAAGCACATGCCTTACGAAGGACGTACAATTTCGAGCAAGAACGCAAAGATAGTAGCAACCAGGCACACACTCCAGCAAGAAAGCATAAATTCGAGTATCAAAGCCAAAATTCTAGCAACACATCATATCAGGTAGCACCCTAGCACATACAATAGCATCCTAGCACATACAATAGCACCCTAGCACATACAGTAGCAACCAAGCACATACAGTAGCAACCAAGCACATACGGTAGCAACCAAGCACATACGGTAGCACCCAAGCACATACAGTAGCAACCAAGCACATAATTTAGCACCCTAGCACATACACTAGCACCCAAGCACATACACTAGGAAGGAAGTAGCATTTCTAGGAAGAAAGTAGAGATGGTAGCATCCAAGCACATATTCCAGCAACAAAGGATAAATTCTTGCATCAAAGCAGTCATCTAGAAACATACTAGCACACAAGCACAAATTCTAGGAAGTAAGTAGAATTTCTAGCAACAAATAAAAGGTAGTAGCACCCAAGCACATATTCTAACAAGTGATTGGCTACATTTTAAGCAACACAACCAACATAGTACCAACCACGCACATTTTCTAGCCAGAAAGCAGAATTTCAAGCAAGAACTCAGAACTTATAGGAACACAGCAAGCATAGAAGGATCCTAGCAAACTTATAAATCAACAGTGTACATATTCAAGTAGAGGAGCAGATTATGAAGGAAGCTTTCAAATTTTGATCAATGACAGAGGTTTATTTCCAAGCAACGTTGCACATTCAGAGGTGAAGAAGGTTGTTTTCAATCAAACCCTAATCCAGTAGCAGAGAACGGAATGAGGCCACTTACACATTGGACTCCGAATTCCAAAACTGCACTTCATTGTGTCGCTCAGCTCACACACTGATTTGTCCAACCGAAGCCTTGTAGCATCCTCTCCCGGTTGCATCTTCTGGAATCCAAATGATGCCCACCAACTAGGGGCAAATACCTCATTGCAAGTTACACAACTGTTTACTCTTTCTACCAATTTTGTAATGCAGAAAGGGTGGTAAAAGTGTCGACAGCTCGCCATGACTACGTCATACGAGTTATACCAACGATTGCAAACAGCACAAGGCTCAAGCATAAAAGGACCTACAGCCTCTTCAACTTCGTGAGGGTGCAAACAAGGTTTTAGACAGCAATGCACACCTGCACCAGCCTTCAGCTTCTCAATTTCATCAGCCACTGCTTCTTTGTGCCTCCTAAACTCCAAGATTTCTTCGCAAACAGCTTGCATGTCCAATTCTGAGTTCCTCAATTCCAGACATACATCTTCGTATAGGGCTTGTGCTTTTTTGGACTTCCTCGCAGCATCGTCAGAGCCAAAAATAGCAAAGTCTAGCTTGCGTGCCAATACGTCTCTATCGCACTTCAGTTCATCTAATTTCTTCAGTCCCAGAGTGAATCCGTCATTCCCCTCGTCAAGTCTGTCCCTGTAACCCTGGACCTTCATAAGGGCAATGACAGAGGAGAAGTACTCAGCATCTCCAAACCTCAAACCCTAAGATTTCAAAAGCCAATGAAAACCAGAGCATGAATAATCTGAAAATCAAAAAGCATATTTGGGCCCAACCAAGTCAAATTTTGACTCCTTTAATCTAATAAACGTAGAGCTTGACTGGGCAGCCCCAAAGCTTTGCCGTGAATGCTGAACCCTAAAACTTGGAGAACCATGAATCACACGAGTGATAAGAAGCTAAAAATTCAAAACTCGTGAAGTGCACATCACTGCAAATTTGACCCTGTAAAATAAGCATCCACCATTCAGGTAGACGCCCTAAACCCTGAAACCCTTCACCTAATCACCAACAAACCTAGAGTTGAAGCTTGACAAGCCATGGCTCACAGCAGTAGAGGATGGAAAGAGAATCGGGAAGTATTACCGAGGCCAAGACATTAGCAATCTGCAGATCGATCTTTGCCAAAACCTCCTCTGCCGCTGTCACATTTTCAGCAACTTCCTTTGCATCGGCCAGTCGATCGTCCACTCTGAACTTGTACATAACTATCTTCTCCTCCATGGTCTTCTTTGCTGCCAAGAGAATTTGCTGCTTATTTTGGCTGCCCACCAGGAATTCCTCTTCCACTCGCAGCACCTCCTCAATAGTTGCAAGATCTGCGTCTGAAACGTGACCAATGGCAGAAAGAGACCTCTCAGGTTTCAAATCTTGCTCAGATGTCCCTATCGCTCCTTTTCTACCTGATCCGGCAGTTCTTGGTGCTACATGGGGGGCCAGAACCTGCAACCGAGCTAGCTCCTCAGATGTAAGATCACGTCGTACCAAATCTCCCTCTACACGGCTTGCAAGTGTAAACTAAGTGGACGAAGCCGCAGAGGCCCAGTCGACCTTTAGTCCCATTTGTTCTGCAATGTTTCCCTTAACTACCCACGCCATGAACTCGTTGTTTGTGACCTCCGTTTTCCCATAAATTTTTGCGTACAACTCGACGAGTTCTCTCCTCCTCTCTGGCGGCAATGCACTGTTGGTAGTCTTGTAGGTTGTACATTTCCCCCAAACCTCCTCTATCTTCTCTTGTGTCACCACAGCCATATCGCTAGCGAGTTTAGGGTTTAATCCTTCTCCACACAAGCCTCTGTCAGTCGCAAAAAACTCATGAGTCTGAGCCTTCAAGTTCGCTAGCTCCGTTAAGAGCTCTGGAACACTGGCGCCAGCTTTCACTGGTCGCGGCTTCCTCTCCAATGAGGTCCTCCTCTGTTTCACAAGACGTGCGGACTCTCCACGTACAAGTGATGAATCCATGAACCCCCCCTAAACGCAGTGAATGTAAGCCCGTAACTAATCCTGAACCCCAAGCTGCGAGCTCCGTAAACCCCTAAGTTGCGACCTCAAACCATAAACTCCAAGGTGCGAGCTCCGTAACTCCTCCCTTTTTCCACACAAGAGAAAATGAAACCTCAAAAAAACTGGCCTGACAGCACCTCGTCAACCGTAACGTCGAGAGGAGAGAGAGAACGGGAGTCCGATTCTGTTGCGAGGAACGAAAGCGGGAGCGCCATTTCAAAATCGCGCGCCCAGGTGGAAGTCTAGCAAGGCTTGTCAGAAACGGCAATCATCAACACACTTGCACATAAAGGACTCCGTTAAGCACCCTCTCCATGTCGCAAGTGGCTCATATTAGCTCATGTAGACCCGTTTGCAATGGACACCCTTGCACAAGTTCTTGAACATAATTAATATAATCATTGAATATCAACATTGGACAAACCTATAGTGTCATCTTCTAAAATTTAAAGAGATTTACAAAAAAACGACCATTATTCTCAAAATCTGGCACAACATGAGTAGCCTTCAAAATTCTACTAACGTCCATCACTTCATATGATTGCATCCTGTGTTCACGCCATTTCAATATAGGACAGTGTATTCTTCTGTCCAGTTCGACTTCATCATGCATTCGTACCAAACACAAATCTCTTGAGACATTTCCATTCCCACCTTCTTGCATATTGCATTTGAATAGTAATCGAAGTTGTCCATAAGATGTTCTCTCTGGTTCATTATCACCCTCCATCTTGATTGAAACACTGCTGAACCACTCTTTTCCATGAAAGAGTGATGTCGCACGAGCAAACATTGGAGTCTTCTCACACCTTACACTTTGACTAGGACATAATGCCACTAATCGGTGTATTTGTAGTATCTGCAAAGAAAACAAGGCAAATTAAATATTTTATTAATCAATTAGTTAAATGTAAACAAATTGAAGTAGTACAAAGATGCAATTGATTTCTTAGAAACAGAGTGCTTCTAAGATAGTAAAAATACAGACCTCACCACCCACCAAACGATTTTGATTCATATATGCCTCCAAACATCTCTTCAAATTATTGACAATATCTGTTTGTAGAATTTGAAAGATGATTTGTTGCCTCTTGGATGGAATACCCCTAGCACTAGAGGTTGATGTCAAACTCATTTCTTCAACATAAAGATGTAGGACCCTCATGTTCAGATTCACTTGAAAGCCGGCAAGAATATGATTTCCTATCTCCAATGTCTGTAATTGAGAAACACAATGAGGTATACAGTTGATTGACCATGCCTATAGAAACATCTATGTACAAATTGTAACGTATTTCCACTTTAGAATACAGAAACAACAAAATAATCAATAATGTTCTCTGAAGATTTTGATTCATCATACCTTCTCCAATGTTGCATTCTTTCTACTGCAAGAAGAGTATTCCTCATTCTCTGATGCATTTTCTCGTAGTGCTTCCAACCTTCGATTATGCTTCACAATATGATCCAGAAAGGTTTTTTTGTTGCTGATCCGATATCCAATTTTCATTAAGGCCATGTGTAAATGTTCATACATGTTTGAACTATACTCTATAGGGGCTCCTGACCGGCGTATTGAAGACGCATAGTGCTTCATATTATGCACTTTGACCAAATTAAAGCTTGACTTTTGCCATCTTGTTAAATGAATTCTAAATAAATCAACAGTCCTGCAACATACATTTTGTTCGTCAAAAAGTTATATGGAAAATAAACCTTCTTTGTTCATAATTTAAAACATTACATTCTTTGACAAACAAATACACATACTTACCTTCTCATGTAGTCATCCATTGTTGTCAACTTTTGTTCGTCAAATTCTTTTGTCCGGCAAGCTAATTCGTACCAGTGTAAAAAATTTACAGTAGCTTCAATAAAAAAATTGGGCATCACCCCCAACATGCAAAACACAACTACCTGCAAAAATAATCAAAAGCATTATCACCTCCAAAGAACCATTACCTTCTACAGGCCCACAAAAGCAAAACAAAACTCTAATGAAAAGAAAAACCTTTCACAAATGCTTTCTACAAAATACATTAGAAAATTTTAGTCACAATTATATATTTGTAGTTTCTAGACTTTCAATACTAGGAGTTTAAAATAATGGAGGTGTTGCACTTGAAGTGACCTGCATGACCGCACGATGTTCAAAGGCGGCAAAATTTGCATTGGATGTGAAATAGCCACCCCTATCATTCCCAGGGACTCGAAATTGAAAAAATCGTGCTGAGTCTTTGATTACTGAGAGCCTTCTATCCAATTCAGGTATGGGATTAATGTCAAGTCCTTTAGATATATCTTGCACAATGTCCATTAGTGTCTTGAAGACACCCAAATCAGCTTGGTGCAACATATCAACATTGATGGCTAGATATGGATTGCCAAATTCGGTATCGCCTCCCGCAAAATCCTACAATGCACACTATTCATTAAGAGATATAATATAATATTAGTAGTTCCTATCAAAATTGCTCTACCTATGTTCATTTCTATAAACAAAATCGAACTTTATATTGCAAATTCATTTGAAATTTGACATTTAATACAAAAAACCATTAGACAAAGATTATAAATATCTTCACAACAAATTTATTTTGAAAGAAAGAAGACATTCAAGGGCATATTTGTTAAACCAAGCCAAATTGTTGTCTCATATTATCTTTGACTTGAAAATTAAGTAAAGGTAATTATTCACTTCTGATTTTTTTTTGTGAACTCTAATTTCATTGTGTTGGTTATTACACTCACAACACTCTGACATCATCAAGGTTAATATGTTCATAAATTTGTCATTTGTAAGAATAAAGGTCTCAAGTACTAAGAATTAAGTCTTAAAAAATCTTTTCACTCTCCATTAACAAATATGACCACAACTGTATAAAAGGCGACTACATAAATTAAGGTGCTCACTCTTACGACTAGAAATACATAATAATGGAGAATACATCACAATATTGCATGCCCACATTAATTAAAAAATGCAAACTAGTTTAAAATGAAAATGATTATTGATATGTCTATGAATTGGTGAAAATGGGCTCACCTGTACTGGATGCAGTGAATGCTCTTTGGAAAGTCTAGCCATTACTCTTGGGGGTGCTTCAATCATTTCTTCAAAGATTGCTTTCATTGAAGATTGAGTGCGGTATATCACATTTTGTTCCCCAACATTCACTAATGCTTTTGCTTCACACATGCACATGCTACATGGATGTTGACATCTATTTGTATCAAAAGTGCAAGTCACCTATTCACAAACTCACATATGTCAAATTCATTATTCGCTTACAAATTCATTTTAATCACATCAAATACATACAATACTGTCAAAGAACCTAGATTATTTAAAATTAAATATGAATGTCTACATTTGAATTGTGCAAAGTTTTTTTACCTTGCAAGACTCTTCATGGTCACACACATAAGCATATAGTCTAGGAAAAACTTGTCGTTCATAGCCAAAAGGATCGATCAACGTTATGCCACTGGCCAAGAAAGACAGAACATCAAATATTTAGTTCAAAAAAACATTCATTGAACTCATGTTCATCAACCGTATTAATTCAATACATTATTTAAGATATTTCTCTATGAACTCTATGATAGTTACCAGAGTAATTGTAAAGTGAGATTCACTTACTTGTGACTTGCATCCTTCAATGGTCTAAGAACATATGACAAACACTTTTGAAACAATTGCAAGCGTTGCAAGGAATTCTCTTCTTGGGCACTGAAAATAGGTAAAATTGCTAGTAAACAATGGCCTTCAGGGAGATACCTATCTTCACAGGCTATGTTTCCAATAGATAAATAAATTGGATGACCACTTATTTTTCTGTCATTTGATAATGAAGTTTTGTCACTATGAAAAATCAATGGTGCAACAATGCCATTGCCATGTTCTTCATTCACATGTTCCTGCTTAAATTCAAAGACACAGTGACGTGCAATTAACACATACGATACATAATTTCTTGAAAATAATACAATCACACACTTTGTACTTTCAAAACATTGGAAAATTCTTAGTACTCCAAATAACATAAATAATTAAATCTCAACATCTTCAATGAACACTATGAGCTTCTAGAAAAAAATACCTGCATTGAACTCCACCAATTGCCTGTTGCTGGTGATGAATACTCTCTGCACTCTGAATCAGCAACTTCATATGTAGGTAAAAATGTGAAGTTCTCAGAAACCGAGGGTGAAGAAAACAATGACTCCAAAGCAATTATTGGTTCACGATACTGCAAAATGTGTCCATTGATATTTTCCTTTCTCCACCCATTTGCTTCATTATATAAAGATCTCTCATACTTTTCAATATCATAAGCTGATTTTCACAGAGAGATCTTCTACTTTGAAACTTGGATGAAGTAACACTTCTTGGAACAATCTGTTTAAAGCAGTGTTGCTCAATCCTTCTCCTCTTTTGATTGTTCTAGCCCAATTCACAAGAGTGAATGTTGAATCATAACGGTAATTGGGACTTCTATTTTCAGGAATGAGTCCTAACTCAACATCAAAGACATCATCAACGGGCTCATCCAAATCAATTAGGATGGGTTCACGAGATGCATGAGCTTCATTAAAAATTTCAGCATGAAGAGATTCAGGTGATTGTGGATTCTCCATTACTCTTGATGTAGATCCATGCCCATAGTGCTGTGTTTGTCGTGCCCTTTTACTTCCTATACAAGTTTTTTGGTAGGTTGATAGGGCTCCTCTATGTCTAAATGGTCAAGCACCGCATAAATCACAATTGAATTCCTCCATTATTAAGACTTCTCAATAGTGGTCACAATGTTCCAGCTAAGTATAATGGTTGTGAAATCTATATGCTATGTACCACAATCATAGTACCATGGTCAAGTACTCCGTTGGTGCACTTCGTATGTTTTGAGGGTACTGATTAGTATATACACAGAGTACCTGTGAGAAACATGCAAACTATGTAGAGAATGCATAAACATTTCGGACTTAGTGTTTGAGAAAAATAGTATGTAATGGAGTTCCTAATTACAATACTCTGCACTTCAAATGACTATTTAAATCTATTGCACTCATCATTTACAATTGCACATTTTTCAAGCGGCATGTCAGTTCTTCCTAAATAGAGATAGGGATTGCATTCACAACATAGTCGCTTGTAGAACAAAAAACCTTATACAAAAGAGAAGTAAGGTAGTGTGCTCTAAAAGCGTCCATCTTCTTCCAACCCACAGTCCGAAGAGATTTTTAGTTTAAACGACTTAAATCCTACAATTTCTCAGACCAAACGGTTGTTTGAAGCATTCTCTCGGCTAGGCCTTTATAAAATAGAGAATATTCTTTGATTTTCCTCTTAAATGATCGGTTTTTTTCCGAAGATTTTGAAATCCATTTGGAAATTCTCAAAATCAACTGGCTAGCTCGTAACTAAATGCCGGTACTCCCCGTACATTGTTCCAACCGCTCCTATTTTTAGGTGGAGAATGGAGATGGGGTGATCCTTAAATGGACTAGTTTAGCAATTGAATGTATCAAGGAAAAATTGTTTTTCTATTGCAAGAGCCAATCATTGTCTTCGATTTCCGGACATCTCTTTACAAGTTGCAAGTGGACAGATTTTGGAAGACCTATGGTCACAAATAGGTGCCTATGCCCTAAATCTCTGAAAATTCATAAGTAATTCAAAAATGCTTGGAAAAATACAAAACCACTTGTGTTAGGTTCCACATCTATTTTTCTTTCTCTGAAAAATGATCTAAAAATATTTTCGTCCACGAAAGCCTGTGAAAAAGGCGGACCAGACCTTAAATGGTCGCTTTAATAGCATACTACCTTACAATACATTTGTTTTCAAACTTACCAAATGCAAGTTACAGGTTCATCCACATGTATGAAACCATACCCATATAGGATCAACACATTAATTTTAACTAATATAAACCCTTTAGGATTCACGATTTAAAAAAGGCAATCAATGTACGCTTCGAATTTGCAAATTCTGTTATCATAATACAAGTCTTCCCCACCCATTCCTTCACTCATAATTTTTTTGCTTCCTATCGGTTTCGGAACACTAAATTGGAACCATTTCAAGCATAGGCACACTACAAAAGATATGCAAGTATTGTATGGCACCATGTAGAATAAATCACGCTTACCTCAAATTAAAATTCATGAATGCCTTCAAGCGATGCAAAATAAAAAGCCACGCAGGGAAGCACTTATATTTCGTCATTAATAATTGTAATAGAAGTAATCACCTACAATAGAGGCATCTGCACAAGCAAGCAACAAGTACAAACTAGTAAGAAGAGTCCTACAAGAATTTAAATATATAGCTATCATACATTTAAACCTTCAGCATTGTTCTGTCAATGACTACGAGTTTCTACTTATGGTAATCCTTAGAGGACAGACCTTCCACCACTAATTTGAAGCCTCATTGTCCACAGTTCAATTTGTTGCCACTCTGCAACTACATATGAATGATTTTTTAAATTTTTTTTAAAGATGAAATTATATCTCTTCTTGCTTTCACTAATTTTTTAATTTTTTTTGTGGAAAGTTTATTTTCTTAAGAATTCTTGAAGAAAAAATGAAGAAAAATCATATCAAATATAAAATTATTTTAAAAACTTAAAAAAAAATTTCATCATGTTCATATATTACACTGTACAACATTATAGTGTTAAACCAATTTCTATGTCACTCTCGACTTAGAATTTCATAGACATTGGAAGCACATACATAATTCCAATTACAATAAAATATTAACCCCTGAGCGCCCAATGCGTGTGTACTAAAATCCAAACCTCTGTGAATTCATTTCAATCAAACTATCACCTAACAAGAGATCCACGTAAACTAACCATACCGATTGGTAGTGAAGAGAAGTCCAAACCTCCATGGAAAGGGACATGTCTTTTGACTGTACTATTGAAAAGATTATAATAGTCAAACAAAGAAATCTTTAAATTTCAAGAGACATGATCCCGTCTTTGGGGCACTCAAGGATTAAGTATACAATTTTTTTCTGAAATTCCAATTCCAATAAAAACTACATTACATGTCCTTCTTTTTGTTTGTTGTGCTCAACATCTAGAAACATAAAGTCTGTTGCGAAATTTCATATGTAAAGCGTGGACCGATAACTATTCAAAAGACATTGAAATAGCAGTCACTGACCCGTTCTTTTCACTAAATTCTCATTTCCATAAAGACTAACACTAGCTAAACTATAAATTCAAGTGTCTGCTTTTTGAATCCTAATGTGTGCAGTTGAAGTTCTGAACCTAATGTGTACAGTAGTTTTTCTGAAAAATGAAGTTGCATTCTCACCTGGCCCTATGTAGAAGTGATTCTACACTGTAACAGTCACGCTTGTAGCTGTGAGAATTTTTTTGGGAAACTATAGGTCTCGTAATTTGCAGGAAGTCTGTAAAACCATATTGTTCACACATATGTTTGCACTCAATTTCTATGGAACTCTACTTTTGAGACCACCATGAGCTACATCAATATGCATTCTACAAACAGTAGTAGCTACCTTGGCTTAATGCATCACCATGTCAAACACTATGTTCCAGGGCCTACAGTCATTAAGGTAGGTCGCTCTAAAAGCGACCTGCCTTTGAAAGCAACCTCTAATATAGAAATACATTTTACTTTCTTCAATGTAACAAGATTTTCATTTCAAAGGGGGTCACTTTTAGAGACCATTTTGTTTCAACTTCAAAGTTTTGTAGCTAATTCCAGAAAGGTCCAAAAAGTATGAGAGAGCTTACATTATATATTTATATGCCACTTCAATTTCCCTTACCATGAAAATTTACTGAAAATTGTTCCGAGGAGTTTATCTTCTACGATAATGCAATCAGATTTGAAAAGCTTTGTTTCAGAGCGGACTACTTCACTGTGACACCAATGAGCTTGTCTTGGAGGAACTGACAGCAACACTAACTAGCAAGCAAAGTCAGTTAGACCATGCCCAAGAGAAAACCTCTGCCACAGTCAAGTGTCCAAGAGGTAGCAGACCAGACTAAGCATAAAATAATGAGTGCTTCAAATGGAAATGCAACTACTCATCCTAGTCCTTCTAGATATGACAACAATACGTAACCCAATTCAATTGATGAAAACAAAAAAGGCCATTCATTTAAAAAAAATATATGTTTGTACCTAGCTCGATATCCCATTTCTTGCCACAAAGACTCGATCGAGTTCACTGGATCTGTCACATGCCTTTGAAAAAAGTCGGCTTCTTCGTCATCAGTTGGTGATGCTACACGAAAGCAATGTGGATCTCCTGTTTTTTTCACTACAAAGAAGGTAAGTACATGTGCAACCTCATATATACTATTTTCAAGACTTTTATGTTGATTTTGAACTAGTCAGTTTGTGTTCATGAGTGACCTGGCCCCTCCCTAAGCGCGCAAACGCTAGCACGCACAGTCGACGGAGTTTTTGAGGCCGCGCCAGCATTTCTCAAATATATTCCAATCTACGAAGTCTACAGTTGTTAATTTGTTCTTCTATATCTCTTGTTCTGTGTAGCTATTCGCCTGCCTGCCTAATGTTTTCTCAAAAACTTGACTATGCATGCCATAGTCAGATTAATCTGCAAGGTCGAATGCCCTTACTACAGTTCGAGGTGCTTGTCCAGACAACCAATCAGGCGTTTCGAAATTCAGCATATTGCACGCCAAGTCAGAGAAGGATTTCCAGAAGATTACTCAAAAGCAGATCTTCTATGTTTGTACATCAACTAGCATTTGGGAATCCAATGTCATAGACCTATTGCACTAAAATTTGTTCAATTTACAGTGATGGGTTCACAGGCACCTTCTTTTCAACTCCTGTTACGGACAAAATTTGCTCAACACCAAGTAGGCATGCATGACGACGACACCATCGACGAGGTGAGGGCAGGGAAACGTTAGCAAGGAACTGAAGGGATTTTGGAAGGCAGTACAGTTGCAACAAAGTAGACGGACATTTTGCAACCCAGCTACAGAAAGGAAGTGATCGAAATAACAGGAGTTCACAATTCACAACGAAGGCTGCTTTATTCAGACACTAAGCTCGCCCCCCTTCTCCTATATTGCACACATCCTCAACGTTCATTTTATACAAATAAGTTGTATCAAATGTGGAATTTAATCATTACTTCTTTCTGTATTGCTCTAGGTTCACTCCGCTATCCCGGCTTATACTGCTTTCGGTTGATCCGATTCTACTTAGACACTCACTGCTGGCTCCTTGACATTATGGATTGCATGGTGCGTAAAAAGTGAACACTGACACCACAATTCAGAGCAAAGAACATACCGAAACAATTTCCGAGGGCGTCTCCAAGCTGCAGTTGAAGGCGATAATGATGAGAAGTCCATTTATTCCTTGCATACGTTGCTAGTTTCCTTCTCCATGTTTTGATAATTGTCTTTCCTTGGAGAAAGCCAAATCTGTAGTTGTATTAAGAACTATACATCGTCACCCATTCCTACCCAGCCAGCGAACCTAAAGAAAGACAAGAGATGACAGCTACTAATTCGCAGCAACCAGCTCGGTGCGGTGCTGTAGTCTTGTCGTGGATCACGGGAAAGGCGGCTAAATGTTTTTTTACTAAAAGTCCAGGACGGCGACAGTTGGTTCAACTTTCCTACATCAACGGAGTGAGGACGGTGGACGGGGCCAGGGTCCTCTACAGTTGCACTGTTGCACAACTCAATTTTAGAAAGAGAACGTAACTCGCATGGCGGCGGTGTTTGTTGTAGTGCCACATGGTACTTACCAAACCGTCATTGACTTTTGCAGTGCTGAAGCACTACACGCGGGCCAACTTCTGCCGCTTAGGAAATTGAATCCTCAAGTTCTGAAACTCAGAGCTCTGAATTTGTACTGTGGCACTCCTTGTTCACGATCACAACTGCTGGATAATCAAGTGGAGCTGGGTTCTGAGTTTTTTTGAGCGCTAGTGACTGAAACATGTCGTCCCAGAATGAAGATTATGTGTCGCAGCGCAGGGATTTTAATCCCACTCGCATACCAGGTCGTACTTCAAGTACACCTGCGAATCCTAGATCTCGCATACCATCTCAAAATCAAACAACATCACCTACTAATCCTTCGCCCTCGAACAAAGGACCTTCGAGAGCTTCTGAGCCTCCGCCATCGAACGTTGGACCTTCGAGAACTTCTGATCTACGAACTCATGGTAAGGAAATTGATCTTTCTCTCTATGCTGACAGTTTGATTAGTATTTGTATGTTTAAGTTATCTTGAAGCTCCACCATTCCTTGCTGCCTCCACATGCCCAACAACAGTAAAATCTTTTGAACACACGCAAAACTTCTACATTATTTCTATAGAGGCGCACGTACACTTGCCTCACTGTCCGGACTCGAAGTTCTCGACTGTCGCTAAAATGATTCCATGTTTGGGTATTTGGGGTCGCGGTGACATGGTGAATAGTCTTCAATATTGTGCACGGTGATGGTCGATGTATCTTTCGGGTGAATGTGAACCTGCACTTCATGGAAGTTGGATCAATAGAAGTGATCTACTATACTGGGCTTAGGATTTCCGGAGATAGAGTAAAAATGATTGTGAGAAACTGAAGAAGAAAGTGATTTCCCTCGACAATTATTCCCGCTGTGGATGCCCTACCAACCACACCACCGCCGTCTTGCAGTCATAGGCTGCACTCCACATGCAGGTAATTGCTACTTACGGAACTCTTGGTGAATAAGTCTTGCTTGAAGGAGCATATTGGAATAGTGTACGACCTGAAGTCGTTTAGTAAGCTATTGTAAGCATGAAGTGGCTAAATGTCAGACCACTGTTCTTTGAAAAGGAATGGGGTTGCCACTTGTAATACTCTTCGACCTTCCATGTTGAAATTGTAGAAGAGTTTCATACATTCTGATGAAAGTTTGATCTCAACACATTTGGCCCTATCAGTACTATCCCCAAAATCAAATTAGTCAGGATACTCACAGTGGTGCAACTAGTATATTCAACCTTATTCCCAATTTTAGTAAATGGCCTGTTGTTTAGGTTTTAGCTGATGTGCGTTATGACTTCCAAAGAGAGTCTAAGCTGTACAGATGGCAATGGTGTTTGTAGAACCTTGAAACAGGGTAGTCCGAAATACTTTTGCATCCCAACAAGTTCAACACTGATGGCACTGTGGCTCTGTGAACGAGGAGGTTCAGCAAGAATGTCAAGTATGTGGCCTATGAACTTCCGTAGCGTGGAAGCAACTGGATCACCGTCAAAGTTATAGTTATGCGTGTGATGGACCCAGTTGTGGAGTCAGACATGCTCTTTTAGGTAGGAATTCTCTCATTCCTTTTCATTTTTCAAGGTTTAGGGTCATATTGAGTTCAGCTGTTAATGTCATGATTGTGGAAGATGGACGCTGAAATATGCTGACTTCCGGTTGCATGACTGTGCCCGGCAGGTGAAATTCACGTCCACAGCGCTGGACTCACAACCACAAGGGTTTCTTTCAAAACCGCTTTCCAACGCCCAACTACGTCGTGCTTGATAGCAAGTGAATTTTCTTACAAAGCAGATGCCATTAATCAGAAATTGTAGCATTGCGCCTTGTAGGTTTTGTAGGTGTACAACTGTACATGATCACAGTGGCTGCAGTAATTTTCTCAGTTGCAAGGACGTCAATTTGATGTTCACTGTTTTGATGATGTCGATGCAGGAAGAAAGGAAATATTGATGCTGGAACTGAGACCGACATTAACCTATTTCTTGAGCTTTACTACCACTTTCTTGGCACTGAGCAATGTGAGGATATGAGGATATCTTGTGCTGGAGGGAACCGCAGCATGGGTCTCGGTTATTTGACGCAGAAGTTTTTGAGGATGGCCAGGTTTGTCTGCAGAGCCTTCTGTTTATTGGAACAGCTTCGATGACTTCATTTCCTGTGCCAAATATTTGATTCGGGAGGACTACCGTACCCAGAGGTCACCTTCGGCACATGTTTGCCGAATAACTAATTAAAGTTCAGAAAGCAATTTTTCACTTTAAAATATAATTTCTTAAAAATTAGGCATTAAATTGAATATTATAGTATTTTCCGGCAGTCACTTTCCATAGATTAAAAAGTCACCTTTGTTGTGAATGGAGGAAGATTTATAGACAATGTTTTTATACAAGTGAGGTGGTAGAGGTGGAACAACCCATGTGGGATATGTAAATTTGGATTAGTAGAAGCTCAACCGCTCATACCTAATTAATTCAAAAGCAAAAATTGTGCTCAATGTCAAAATTCAGACCTCATTTTGACATAGAGGAATAATTTTTTTAATAAAACTTTGAACTAATAAAAGTTGTTAAATCAACCCTTATTTCATCATCAAAAATCCGTTTGAGATTTTGAGTCTCCAGTAAAAAGTTATGGACGAAGTTCAGAGAGGGCGCTAGGAGAGAAATTTTCTTTGACATTTTCAAACATCTTCTCTGAACTTTGTCCATAACTTTTGACTAGAGTCTTGAAATCTCAAATGGATTTTTGGAGAAGAAATTAGGCTTAATTTATCAACTTTTCTTAGTTCAAAGTTTTTTGAAAAAAGTTACTCTACTATGACAAAACGAGGTCTAAAGTTCTACATTAAACACAATTCCTGCGTTTTGACAATGATCTTGAAATTGTCCCATATCCTTTGAGGATTCATGAACTTCACTATAAAAATGATCTCTCTACCCATCACTCAGTGGACATGTATTGGCATGTAGTTGTCTTGGAACATTTTCTAGGATTTCGACTTTCTTAACAATGAATTTTTTCTTAAATTCGGCAAGGTAACTTGTTAATTTTCAAAATCATTCGGCTCAAAATTTTTTAATTATTTTCCGCCGAAGGTGACCTCTGACTACGGTATACACAGTCCAAGAAGGTGTGCATAGAAGGTTCCAGTAACATCAGATTAGTTTTGGCCGCATGCGCCAGTCAGGTTACAGTAATTACGGAACCAGACATCTGCTGCTTAAAAGCGAAAATGTTTTACTTGAAATTCTGCCGCAAGTGATCTTACTCATGACCATCTTTTGTTCTGTAGAGGTCTGATTTATGTCTTTGTGAGGCATGCATCAAGCAACGAATTCAAAGGGCTCTTCAATGCTTGCTATCTAGGCATATGGTGTGAAAGCTCAGCTTTATGTAAATTTGCTTTAAAAATCTCATAGTTGTTTGTTGTTTCTCTTGCAGAGGCCTTGAGGAAAAGAAATGGTTGGACCTCAAAGGAAATGGGTGGTGGAGAATGGGTGGTGGCGGAGGAAAACTGTGTGTGAAAACGTTGTACAATTTAGTAATCCTTCGTATTGTATTAGTGCTCTAATCTTGTGTTGCTCTAATTATGTGCTTCTTTATTGTAGGAGAGAGCGGTGGACATAATACTTTTAGGCGCATGATACGCTCATTGGAGATGCAAGTGCAAGATTTGAGGGACCAGAATGCTTTGTTGCAAAGTTTACTCTAGAAGAATACTTTTGATGATCCCAAACCTGAAGTTGCTAGGTGGGAATTGGTCAGAAGCCACATGCCAACAATTGCAAAGCAATTACTATTGGGCTTAGATCCTAAGAAAAATAGACCTTTTCCGAGGGAGGAGCATATGAAAGAGGCAATATTGGAGGCTTTCGATGTATCTGGTGGTGACACCCTCACTCAGAAGGTATTTGATAGAGTTTGGGTGGAGAGCATCAGAAAGAAGGTGAAGAAAATGATAACTAATAGACGTGGCAGGTTATCCACAATTACCCGCTTTCAGTTGTGGCGCCATTTAGGGGTTCCGAAACCACACGAGGGCACTGAAGAAGAACTTGAAGAGTGGAAGCGAACGCTAATTCCATTATCTGAAGCTATGATCATGTACAACTATTACTAATTAATTTTTCAGTTTGGTTGTAGCACTTTAATGTAGTTGTAGTAATTAAAATTTTTTTTTAGGAATTGTTTTATTTTATTGAAGAAAATCCACTTATTTAATCACCAATGTCTAGAGTCTTTTTAATCTAATGATCAAAGACATAATGAAGTATTATCTTGTTCAATACTTTTTGACATCTGTCATAACCATATTAGTTTGCACCTTGAGAAGGACAAATAAGAAGCATTACAAGTTTGAGTTTTGCCAAAGGTTGAAAATAGCCCACCATATCGATAGGCTTTAGAGCGTTGAATTCAAGGCATGCTTGGGAATCTGATGTTCTAATGTTCAAGACAATGTTCAATTTTTTTTGGCACTGTATGTTATCAGTTGTTTCAAAGGAAATTAGTGATGGTATAAGAAATATTTGACTTATTTACTTTCTTTCTTTAATATAGGCAACCGTTGGCGATGGAATGAGAATGATCCCTTCGGATCAGATGCTTTGTGCAGCACAATAACACTTGTGAAGTTTGGTAGGAGGTATTCAGTGGGAGAGCCTCTCAAATTGACAGCCAAACAGTTGGCATGGTTTGCGTACGTGATGTATTTGGCTATGGATGGTGATCGGAATATGAAGGAAAGCGAGTTGAGGCTTCACAAAAAGGAAATCAAAGGTATGAAGAAATTCATCCTCGACAGTCGTCACTTGCTGAGAAAGATTCAAATAATTGTTTCAGAAGACACAGATCCGATACGAGAAGTGTTGGGAGAAGACGTAGAGGATGAGTAAGTGTTGTATATTGCAATATATTAGTCTTTTGGTATTTAATGTACAAGGTTATGAAATTGTGAAATCATGTGGGTACTTATGTGTTGTAGTGATTGGTTTTATTAATACAATGGTAGAAGTCATATAGGCATTTATGTATTGCAGTGATTGGTATTGTTAATACAATGGTAGAATAGCATTTCAGAGTATTTTGGTGCCTTTTACATAGTAATAGTGGGAACAGATCGGGTTTTGGCAAGCAACAATGGAGTTGTTCTAAAATATGAGATCAATTTCAAGTTCATAGTAGACTATGCAATAGGCAAGGAGTTGTGGAATTATTCTAAAATATGAGATGAAATTCCAAGTTTGTTGTAGACTATGCAATTATGTTTGCATATTTGGAAGTTCACTTGAGGAATTGAAGTATTGAATAAGTTATTTGAGTTGAAGAAGGGAAATATGTTTTAGTGTTCAAAAGAATACCGCATTATTGGTGTTTGTGAGCATTTTAGAGTTTATAAAGTAGTATTGTGAGGGTAAAATTTGAGCTCATTAGTGCAGTAGCT
The DNA here is from genome assembly GCA_951230915.1 of Antitrichia curtipendula. Classification (NCBI taxonomy): domain Eukaryota; kingdom Viridiplantae; phylum Streptophyta; class Bryopsida; order Hypnales; family Leucodontaceae; genus Antitrichia; species Antitrichia curtipendula. The sequence goes on along the minus strand of OX579636.1, from coordinate 6,230,147 downwards.
CTAAATTTGGGAGAATAGTCACATCAACTTGTTCTGCAACATTAGAAATACAGGTGTAATGTGAATTATTGATTGTAATTTTCAAGCATTTGAAAATGTACATTCCTAAGATGATATGTACCAATGGATCAGAAATTGTAATGAGAATAAATTGTGTACTCAAATTTGCATTCTTTCAAATGAAATGTAATGATTTTGTTTCTTTTGAAATCACCAATTATAAAATCACCATTTTGCAATAGCTTTGTTTGTATTAGCAGTATTGCAACAATAGTAGTATTGAACAAATTAATGAATGAAATATACATATTGTGTAATACTGAAAGGAATTTTTTAGCCGTACACTATTTTTGTCATTGCAGTACTAAAAGAAGATACAAATTGTATACTTTCACTTACAACAGACCAATAAAATTCAGTACTGAAATTTTATGTAGCTATTAGCAATTCAATTCAATTTGGAAAACTGCTAAGCAATATTAAATTTGCACTGTTGCAATATAGCATGCAATACTCTCCTCAAATGTACTATAGCAGTACAAATTCAGTATTGGACTGTTCAAACATTGACACAATATTAAAAAAGCACAACAACAGTACTGTTTGGGTCCCCCCTTTTTTCCCCCCTTTTTTCCTGAATTAATTATGAGAGTAGCCTACTCTCATAATTAATTCATCCACCCATTCATCCTCCTCTGATTAGGGTTTGGCGCTGTCGTCCTTTGTGTGATCATTGCATTGGCAAACTTGCATCGAATGAAACGTCTAGCTCTTCTCGTGTGTCGCTGTGCTTCCCGATGTACCCTGCCAGTGCCACCATTTCCTTCCCTTCCTTTAGATCTACACACCGTCTCTGCTCAGAGTTTCATGTAGCTTTCCGTAGAAGTTGATCGCAGAAGGATTAGACTTCTGGCACGGGTCGCAGCTACGCAGCTTTGAGTTCACACAGTTATGGTGTCTCTGAATCGATTGTGGACGTATGATCAGTGTAACGATCGGGTTACGAAGTGCTGTTCAATTGAGCTGGCGTTCTGCTTAGAACCGCAGATGGAGCAGCTGAGGATTGGTTGAAATTTGGAGAATCAGGTTTTGTAGTGGATCGCCGAGTTATTTGAGAAAATATAATTCATGGTCTTCGTTCTGAAGGCACGCTTGTAGGTAGATTTTATGACGAACTGCGGAATTCCGTTATGATTCACGATTACAACCGAGCTCGAATTGATTGGACCTGAGCTAGGGTTTGGGGAGGTGAGCAATGGCAGAGGATCATGGCGGGGCGGGGAGCTTGGGAGTGGCAGCAGGGGCGTTGCCCTTGGACAGAGTGTACAGCCAAGCTCGCCGGGCGTTATTGATGGTGCGCGATGGATTGGAGCGCCTTGAGCGATTGGAAATGGGAGGGCAACAGCCTAGCAGCACGAACAGCCCTAGTTACCGCGGGATCGGAGGGGACGCGCAGGGGCAACAAGCACCCGCGGCGCCGGACCTCGTGGAGCATCTGAGGAAGGAGATCGAGCAGTTGCAAGTCGCCAGCGCGGACATGGACAGGATGTGGCGGAACCAGGTGTTAGCGAAGGCACAACGGGATCTCTGGAAGCGCCGCATTGAGCAAGTCGCGGAGGAGGTGGAGTCTCTCAAGGCGGGGCTCGATCGCTACCTGCTGCGCCAACACCGACGACAAGTCGAAGCGCAGGAGCGCGCCGAGCTTTTTCGTCGCACCAGAGGGGACGGAGCGTTCATCTTGCAGGTGCATTAGACTTGCCATTGATCGCATACCACAAGTTTCAAATTATTTAGCAGATTCATTATTGTGGTAACTGATTCGAGTTTAGCGATGAGTGGGTCTTAAATCTTCCACAAGAAAAATGGTTAAGAATCATCTATATCTTGTGATGCACGAAGCATTTAACGATGAATGTCTTAGAAACAAGGACTTCCCCTGTAATGCACATCCACTGCACATAGTTATTCTGACTTGCCAAGACAGTAATGTTTACAATTCTACAATTGGTGAATACGTGGATGGTTTCCACAAGAAGGGAACCAACTTTCTTACAATGTGAACGAATATTTCTAGGATTCCGCGTGGTAGGTGTGCGGAGCGCAAAGAAAGGGAAACTTGTGGTTAATGGCAGTCTACCCTAAAAGCTATTGCTATTTGATCTCAACGGATTGATTATATGCACAAATTGATTACACAAGTGCTAAGATACTACCGTATGGTTTTGCAGGTGCATGATGATGAGATGCAGGCGCTGCAGTCTGCGAGAAACTCTTCCCGAATGTTGGATGATGCATATGCCACTGGAGTTGCTGTTCTAGCGCAGTACGCAGTGCAACGAGATCGCCTTAAATCTGCGCAAAGGAAGGCGTACGATGTGTTGAACACTGTGGGTTTGGGTAACACGATGATGCGCTTGATCGAGAGACGGCAGAAAGTGGATCGTTGGATCGCTTATGGAGGCATGGTGTTTACCATAATCATTCTCATTGTTGTTATCAACTGGCTCCGGTGATCTGCAATTTTATTTTAGGGTTCCAGATAACCTTCATCTGTATTACCATTCTTTGTAGCAATTATGAATTTGCTTTTGAAATAATTACATTAGTAAATGCTCTCAGCATTTTGGTGCATTTTGAGTAAGAGAGGCTTGGAATCGGACCTTTAAGAGGTTAAGTAGAATAGAGGTTCTGTTTAGTCTAGACCATTCACGATGTTTTGTGACATCGTTCTTGAGGTTGGGGGCATATTGGTTCCCATGGAGGCTATACTTGCGTGTGTTGGCTGCTTACTATGGCAGCACGTTCTTTGCTCTAGCATCCTATGGAGTAGGTTATGATCAGCATTTGTTTTTCCTTCGTACCTAAAACTGAAGAAAGCCTTCCCCCACGTGCTGGATGATGACTATTTCGTTGCTTTCCATTTTCTCAACTTTCTTTCAGTTTTGTCTTCTCTTGTTCGGAGTTTAAATAGGAGTTCAGCAAAGATTGGACTAATTTTCAGGGTCCTATTCAAGGCCCCATTTTGGCCCTATCTTGCATTTGGTGATAAATTTTTGGTGAAAAACTGTTGCTAATAACATTTTGGACCACAGTGACTGAATATTGCACAAATCAAAGATCCAATGATCGTAAATTCGTAATAGAAATTGATGGTAAGAGAGCCTTTCTACCCTTCTTGGTACGAGCGATGAAGGTAGCACAGTTCAAAAATTTACAATCGGTCCATGACGTGTTGGGAAGAACAATGTCCCACTGTCACTCGCATGAAAATGTATTTATAGCTCCGCTCATTCGGATCATTCATTGTATAACGATACCAGGAGTTTCTGCGTTCAATTAGACCCAATCATATCTAGAGTCAACACAAATGACCACATCTACGAGTTCCCCGTCCTCAGAATTGGTGGTACAGCTGCATACTTTCACATGCCTTCTTAAGATGGCATAACGAGGGCAAAAGTAATAAGCAGTTGCTGTTGAAAGTCATTCTCCTGCAAAATACATAAAGTTTCCGGATTGAGAAACAATCATGACCTAGCAAATTTGTTGAAGTTACTCTACACGCTAAACCTTAATCTCCAACCATTATGGTCTGGCCATAATTCAACATGTAGTAAGACAAACGAGTACGGTATACTCCAGAGCAGGTATGAATTTCCTCAAGCTGTAAGATCCAACCAGAACCATGACAATTCAACACATTCACATCGAGAAGTATGGAAAACGAACGAATTTTATTGAGTAAAATTGATCCACCGTAAAATCCAGGAAAATTAATTCATAATCTAACTCGGTCCCAACTACCATGTCCAAGAATGAGATCCCGTCCGACCAATCATCCTCAGCTCCTTGAGGACCGAAACCACCGCAACTGCTTGCAAAACTGTCCGACCTCCACTACCCTCCGCTACCCTCCACGTCTAGCTTCGCCAGATAATATCACACCACCACGTACACACACCAAAGTGATCCTTGAACAGATCGAAACTCAGAGCCATGTATTGCAGATCGACAAGATCAAAAACAAACTGGTGAAGTATCCCAGTTCAAGAATACTTGGGTTTCTTCAGATAGGATTTTAGCCACTTCTTGCCATTGACGAACCCCACCGACAGAAACGGCTTGGCTTCCTTGGGTGTGAGGTGTCGAGCCCACTTGACCTGCTCCGGAGAGTTTGCACCGGGTCCGTCGCACTTGTACTGTCCGAAGAGCGACTGCTGCTGGCGGTTGGCGAAGCCGAAGTCGGACCATCCGGGGCCGTAGATGATGTCGGAGAAGTAAGTGTAGGAGTACACGGTGCGTGAGAAATTGCCCCAAGCACGACCCAGGTAGATGATGCCTGTGCCGTCTACGTGACAATCTACGAAGGAGAAGCCGGTGTGCATCTTGGTTTCGTTTCGCTTCTGGGCGGTGAGAGAGCCGAAAGTCTCCGCCACCACGTGCAGTTCACAGTTCTGCAAGCAATACTCACTTCGTCAGACACAAAAAATAGTAAGCAGCAGGTGAACCCTACAGCGAGCTACGAATCTCACAAGTACTGGCGATTCTTACCTGGCTACGCACTAGCTACATATCATTTTCTAGAAAAGTTCATGGAAGTACCCAACAAGTATGCAATTATGATTTGCGAAACACTCTGGGAGATTAGGACCAGCCTTTACACTGGAACCTCATTGCTCTTTCCACTTATGGTCACAATTCTCTCGCGACATTTTTTTAAAATACAATGACATTTTTAAGAAAAATTTGGGTTGCAGGTGCCGAGTAGGCAGGATAATCGACAATGTTATTCGAAAGGTCATATGAAATGTTGAGAAAGCGCTCAAAAAAGGTGAGGCATTTACACTCAGTGCTGTTGTCAAGATGATTCGATTCTATACTTTTCTGTTCAAAGTACTGTCTGGACTCACATTTGACTGCAACAGATTAAGCAAAGATCCTAGATTTGAAATGATATGGAATGGTACGACGGGGATTTGATGCGGTTGAAATGTGCTTACCCTGTACAGAGAGCGACCGTTGCCGAAGATGAAATCGATGGAGCCTTGAATGTAGCAGTTCTCGAAGTAATGCCTGCCCCTATGATCGTAGAGAGTGTCTTGGTATCCGTAGAATGAACAGTTGTAGAACGCAGCTCTGTCTGCTGTGATTCTCATTGCTACTGCTTGTCGAAGCACGGCGCCCGGTGGAGGTGATGGCGCAGAGTTCTGCATTGCAAACGTTCGAACTGAGTTTAAACTTCGATTCCAAGCATCATCCCGAGAGCTAATCCTTGACGTACGGCTTGCTAACATCACCTTTACACATACACCATCACATGGACTACGAAACTAAGTTTTTAGGCCTCAAAAGGAGTAAGTACAAACTAAACACTGGATCATTGAACCTTACCACAAAAGTGACTCCTCTCGCGATGAACCACTCCGAGCTGATGCCCACAGTAGCACTGCGGTAAGTCTTCAACAACACGTCGTCATCATCAAAGTCTCCAGCAGTGTCATTCCACGTGATAATGGTCTTGTTCAATCCATCGCCCTGGAAGGTGATGTAGTGCTTCGTCTCGTTGATAATCAACTTCTCCCTACACACCAATAAAACCGGAAGAGCACCAGGATCAGGAAAGCTAGCTTAACAGAAAAACAAAGTAGAAACACAATTACGCCAGAAACTATACAGCAACAAGTGATGGAGGTGCGTGTGCAGGTGTACTCACTTATAAACGCCTGCTTTGATATGGATGACAGTGCGGTACTTGGCGTGATCCGGGATGTCATTGATAGCGTCATTGATGGTGGTGTAATCGCCCTTACCATTCTTCGCAACCACAACCTTCTTCGCCTTCCCAGTGGGCTTTGGCAGCACGCCGATGCTGTCTCGGTTATACTCCGGTATCTTCGTGAGAGAGCCGTCCTTATCCTGACTTGCTGTCAGGCCGCTCGCTTCGCCATTCCATGTCTGCGTGAAGGGCGCTGAGCTTTCCGTGGAGACTTCGTCGTCGTCAGAGGTTTCAGCTATGTATTGCAGCCACTGGTTGAAGTCTGTGTCACCGGAGGGCTTATCCGAGTTCGGGGTGCTGGAAGCGCTTGCTGCGGTCATGGTCGCCAGCAGCGCCACGAGAGCGAGGGTCAAGTACCGCATCCTCAGCGTCGTCGTCCTCATTGCGAATGCTGCTGCAAAATTGCCACACTCACGTCAGTAACAATCAGAGCTCTCGAGAAGACTCAGAAAATCAGAATGCGCGCCACCATAAGTCTAGCTCCCCAGCATGGTCATGTATGATTAGCTGTACGTTTGGGCTCCAGCTTGCTAGTTTCGCCTGCTCTAGTGGCAACAACTTCGCCTAGAAAATTATACTGGGACTAGAACTCACCCTGTGCGCCGCATTCTATTTTCACCATTGTGATACACAACTAGCTGAGAACAGAAATGCAAACCCGCGAGTTCACCGATGTGCAGCTGGAAACAGTGGAAGCTACAGCATTGGTGTTGGCACACTAATGTCAGTGAATGCCGAATAGATTTAAGAACCACGACTTCTCCAGAACTCTAGCTCCCGGGCATGGCCATGGCTATTTCGGGCTCCAATTGACATCGGCAACAAAGTCAGACTCAAACTAAAGTTTCACAGAGGTACATTATGAACAACCACATGAGTGCCAACCCCTGCATGGGTTGAATGCAGTAGAGCCGGAAACAACGGGAGCTACATACAGCATAGATAATACCACACTAGTATCAATGAGTGCAAGAGGCTCTCGAATAAACTCTGAAAGCCACGACTTCAGCACAAGTCTAACTCCCCGTCATGGCCATGGTTAGGTCTCTAGCGAACATCAACACCAAAATCCATACAGTCTCACATCAAATGCCTCCTGTGCCGCATGAAAATCTCGCCAAGATAACGGACAACCAGTTAGCTAAGAACCGAACCGCAAACTCATGAGTTCACCTCTGGCCACAACAGAAGCTACAGCCTTGGAGTCGGAGACAGTACGTGACTCAAACAACTCAACCAACCGTCTGTCCGTAACGAAATGTAAATGCTAGAAGCAGGCCCCAATTGTGGAAGGACAATGGCATTGCAACCTGACTGGCTTACCCTGCTTGCAGCTACAGAAACAAGGCACCAGCTGCCCAAGTGGAACGGTGATAGAGAGGCAACATGCAGAAGCAGAGACGGCGAGCACTCCTTATGTAACCAAATGAGGAGTGATCGACCGAAGTGGGCTGCGTATGTCCTACTCTAGCCGCTTTCACCTTCCCGGACGTCCGAACGTTCGAACCTACAGCCTCTGTGTACCCTGACAGACAGACTCCACACAACGCAGGGTGGGGATTAATTAAGCTAAGTAAATAGAGTTAATAAGCACTTCAGGTGATGCCGTGATGGGGATGAAGCAGGAGGGAGTACGTTACTTGTCCACTACCATCCCCTACAGTCAGCCAGGCAGGTAGTGCCGTGCCATGGCTGCCAGAATGCCCTGAAACTCTGACATCTGAAGTGGGGGGTGCAATAATAATGCGGCTGTTTTTTTTTTCCGGGGGTGCAAAAAACAAATGCAGAGAACATTTCAGTGCAAAAAAAGAGTACAACCAAGCCCAAGCCAGGAGACCCGGGAGACCAGATCGACCACGAATTTAATCTAAGCTTAAGTTAAGTTAATGCGGCTTTTGCCATGCCTGAGCTAGTGCCCCAAGCGGGCAAGCTTACGTACCAGACACAGGTTCCAATCAATGCCGGAGAATTACTCCCTCATTCATTTGGGGAGACTTTTTGATTAAAGTTCGAGTTGAATGGATTAAGTGAGGCTTAATTCCCCTGTGGGTAAGTTACCGAATTGGTGACAATTAGAGAAAGCCAGGTGTCCAGGTTACCGGCTTAGTAGCTCCGAACGGACGGATTAGTCTGACAGAGTTTGTGATTCACTGGACTCTGAACCAACCTGCTTGACAGTCGGGCTGGCTGGCTGCAGCTAGCTAGCAAGCAGCGCAGTGCAGTGCAGTGCAGCGTCGATAATGAGAGCGGTCTTGGATTGTAGCCATGTCCTGTCTTTTTTAACCTGTAGTTTGAGGCTGCAACGCGTGAACAAGCGAGGGAACAGGGCGTTCGATTGGTGCCAGGAAAGGGTGTTGGGATGGGAGCTGCAACGATCCTTTCTGGTGTCGGGCTGGCACAGAGCAGAGCGGAACGGAACGGAAGGGACGGAAGGGACGGAAGGGAAAAGGTTACAAGCAAGAGGTTTGCCGGGCAGGATGGCAAGTCCATCTCTGTCCATGTGCCGGCCTGCTGGCTCAAGGCAAGGTGCGTGTCGTGGGAGAGGGGGTGGGGGGAGTTTCCGAGAAGCATCGTCCTTCAGGGACATGAAGAGCATTGGAGCTCTATTCGAGTCTGTAAGGGACACTTCACACTATGGTCGTCCAAGTTGAGAGGCCATGGGATTGAGTGGTCAAATTTTGTTGAGAATCTTAAGAAATGAGCAATAAATAGACAATAAAAATATAGGAATTGGAGCCTTCGGCAGTTATAGTATGAAGCTTCCAAAGGCCAAGCCCAAAGTCCAAACCCTTGGCAATTAATTCCCATGGCCTCTCAACTTGAACGGCAATGGCCTTTTAACTTGTGCCTTCTAATGTAAAGTGTTGAAAGGCCAAACTCTTTGTTTCTTGAAATTTGATTGGTGAAAATCCACAAAATTTTGGCCATAGTGTGAAGTGTCCGTAAGTTAGATAATCTTGTTACCACATTGATTAGCAATCAGAGTATCTTGATTAACTCCCAAGAGAGGCACATTTGGAAGAGGTGTCTACTTATTTCACAAACCAGATTTTGAGTGGAATTTTAATTTTCTTATTAAAATTGTATTTTATGTGGATTTCTAAAGTGGTCTGTCTTGGTTACAAAATGGCTCATAGAGTGGAGCCATGAACATCCTATAAACAACTCATAACTACACTCTCATGTATCCAATGGTACTTAAGTGTTCACCATTAAAGGATTGACATGTTATCCTTTGTTATCTTTCCTTTGTGCATTGATTTTGTCTAGAAATTAACATATTTGGATGAGTTTTTGGACAAAATTGGGTCCAAAAGTAGGATGATGTAATTAGTTAGTTGGCAAAAATGGGATGGCTAACCTTATGAGAGTCTTTAAGGAGGCATGAATATTGTACCTAGTAGTCAGCCTTAGCAAAAACTATTTTGAAAAAAAAATGTTGGATTTTATAGGATCAAATAAATACAAAAAAATGCATTTTTGGAAAGATAATCTTGAATCTATTGTTGATTCTTGACAAGGCTCCCATAAAATCAATAGGAAATCTCTACAATAACACTTATTAATAGTGCAATACTACCCTACTTGGTGGTGAGGGTCAACATTCATCGTTGACTAATTAATTAAAGTTGGCAAATATGATTCGATAAATATCTCAAAATAGACAAGTATTGTTTTAGCCTTGGGATTTTGTTGTTGTCATTAGTCCCTTGGGGGAGACACTATGGAAGACAAATTGTACTATTTCAAAATAAATCTTTATTTTTTGCAATAAATTTATATTTATATTTTTTAAATAGATAAAGTCATTTAAAATTGAATGAAAATGACATAAATGGAACTGAAAATAATCTAATTCTTGTTTCAAAAGATGGATGAATGGAAAAACATAGTTCTTCACCCAATTTTATATGATCACCATCTCGCTACTTTTTTTTAAATATTTATAAAAAAAAAACCCTAGTTGTCATTGTCAATCATCATTTATTGTTTATTGTAGGGAATGGAGATGCATGATCATATCATTATTATGTATTAAATTCAAATTTCAAGTGTGATTTCAATATTATTGAAAGAGATAGTAATGAGAGTGGATGTGTAACAATCTTCAATTTGCAAGGTTAGACCTCAAATAAGGCACATTTTGCATGCAATGTTTAGAATATTTTTTGAGTTCCACTAACTGTTTTCCTTTTAACCCCTAAAGCACTAAATTGCGTTTTTTGGCAATATAGCAATTTTGGGCAGCTCACTACGAATGGAGTTTTTGTTTGTTTTTTCTATGAAATTTTCACACAATATGTGCCCGAGGAGTAGCTTTAAGGCCCAATAATTTTCATAGCTTTTGACTACATGGTTAAAAAGTTATGGTATGATATGTTTTTTCATTGCTTTGTGGGCAGCCCAGGCAGCAAAAAAAACTTCTTGAAAATTCATTTTTCTTAAAATTAAAATTTGAAATTGGTTCTCTAGATCTTTATATATATGGAAAGCTTTGAATAATTCCATTTGGATTAATGATATAAAAATTATGGGAGTTTAAGTTTACGGGTAGTTTGTAGGTAGTTGTGGATTCTCTACTCTAAGATAAACTTTGAAGCCCTTTATTTAATTCAATTTTAAGTATTTTTGGAAAAAAATAAAAACATTAAGTGTAGATTGTTTACTACAACATTACAACCATTGGGATTGGGATTTTTCAATTCCATGAATAAATTGTTAACAATTTAGTGTTTTGAATCATTTTCTACTTCTTTCTACTTACTATTTTTTCCTACTTATGTTGTACAATTCCAATTGATCTAAAAATTTTCAAGCATGTTGCGAGCTTGCCTTCAAGAATGAATCCAAAGAGTAGCCACCATTTTGGGCATTCTTTTCATACACATGTGACCATCTGAAGTGAAGCTGCCCGGTTTTTGCAGGGCCCCAAATTTATTTTTTTTGCAATTCAAATACTAATATCTTGCAATCTACATGGTGGAAATTCCTGAAAAATTTTCCACGTGTTCTCAAACTAGTTTACTACAAGATCCTACGGTTACATGTGTTCAAAAAAGTTAAAAATAAATAAATTTGGTACTTGTCCTAGAAATGGCAGTTTTGGAGCGTTTTGATAAAAACATAGTCAAAAACCTTTAGGGGTTAATTTCCACATTGAACCAATTTTTCAAGTTCTAAATCCATTTTTTTACCTCTACTTTTTACTTTAAATAAAATTTTCATAGATTTTTTTCACCGGGATTATCTTTTGAAGTTTTCAATTTGCAAACAAATTTTTTTCCCCCAATTCCAACCAGCTAATGATGAACCAACAGGCGGTCATTGTAAGTTATGCATGCCTTGGGGGCGGATATTGATAAATTTGATACATATGCCCTTCTGTCTTGGATCCCAATCTGCACCCACTTCTGCTAGATCTCACCCCACCCGAGGATCTCACTCTGGGCTTCCATTGAGCATTTATCTTGCAGGGACTGTCATAACTGCTCCACCCAGGCTATTATCCCACACCAAATAAACTGCCAACGGAAGGAAGGCGCTCGCTCCCCATCAAGTTAGGCATCCAAGCAAGGTAAGGTAAGCTCATCTCAGCTTATCTCACATGATCCAAGAGGCCACGCAAGCTTTCCAGCTTTTCTTCATAAGTTTACAGTATATATTTTGATGTTGGACAGCTGCAGTCACTTGCTTCACACCAACTCTTGAACAGCTCAGCTGTGCACGGACAAGTGGGAGCACCGAAAGCTCCGTCTTGTCTTGTCGTCCTCCGGCCTTACCAGAATGGATTTTACCAATTCAGCAACCTTGGTTTCGGTACAATCACACTCTGACTCGTAGATTACCGTATTGTCTTTGTCATTACATGTGGCAACTGATTCTGATCATGGCTGATCCTTAACCCTTAAGAGGATGAGGCCCCCGTGACCAAACTGGCCACCAAAACTGCTCCGATTGTTAGCCCAATAGGTGTATTGGCTTTGTTTCTACAATGAACAATGAAGTCATCCATCGACCACTTTTCGGCCTCTGCATTCTTCAAGGGTTAATTGTAGAAGGATTTGAAACAATTTTTCTAATGGAACCTTAACACAACTAAGTTGGGTATCTCTAAAACTGTCACCTTTTGCTTTTGTGCCTAACTATTATTATTAGATTGGTCAAATTTTCATTGATTTTCTTATTGGCACTTGGAAGGAGGTTCCAATGCACCAAAGAACATGACATTTGGATACCATATGCAAAGGTTATGAAGGAACAAAGTTTGGTTCTTAACTCCTAAAGCCCCAAGGGTGTTTTCTTGCCAAAAACCACTCAAAACTACCACTTCTATTGTATTCATTTAAGGAAACCAATTTATTTTTTTTAAAATTTAACTGTAGGATCTTGTACTTAACTTGTATGAGATCGTGTAGTAAATTTTTTATCAAATTCAATCGTATGGATTGGAAGATATTAGCATTCAAAGTTGAACAAAAAGTTTTTTTTCAAGAAGATGCTTAAATTGCCTGAAAAACTAAGATTGTCCATGACTTTCTCATAGAATGAATCAAAGCTTCATGTATAGGTAAAAACATAATATTTTAGGGAAAAAATTCAAAAAATATATATTTTGACTTTTTGTAATTTTTTTTGGATTGCCCGCCAATCTCCAATTCTTGCTCATTGTGCCATAACTTTTTCATCCGGCATCCGATTGAAACAAAAATTACATATCCACAAAGCTCTTGCAAAGCTAAACAACTTCAAAAAATCTCACTTCAAATTGAGACAATAAGAACCTACCCGGACCCAAATTGTCCCCCGAGGGGACAAGCGGGGCTTCAAAGGTTAAATAGTTTCTTCCACACATGTATATAATTGATTTTGGAGATGTACATAGGAGGGGGAAGATGTTGGTTCATGGTCAATGGGATATTTTTGGGTGCCCGCAATGAATGGGGGATACTAAACTGCCTTGCTCCAAAACTTTCCTCAAAGGATCACCTTGAAACTTCATCAATGGGAGTACATAATGAAGTTTTAAATGTATTAGGGTGGATTTTGCACTACATAAGTGCCAAGGTAATGAAAATTAAAATAAGAATCATAACCCAAGCTTTATAGCATCAACTTCAAAAAAATTATAGGTTTAGTTTGAGATAAGGAAGAGACCCCCCCCTCCCCCCCGAATGCCAATTTTTGCTTTTGTGCATAGTTACTATTATTAGATTGATCAAAGTTTTATATTTTCTTGTTGGCAAGTGAAAGGAGTTTTCAATGCACCAAAGACTATGAAATTTGGATAGTGTATGCAAAAGTTATAAAGGGTCAAAGTTTATTTTAATAGATATCCTAAAACCATTTCTTCCCCATAGGTTCATATTGATTTTAGAAATGTACACAAAGTAACAATGGCGGTTTTGGAGGTAGATAGGTAGCAATTTTAGAGAGGGTGCAAGTTTGGGGGGGTAGACATGGTGTAGTTTGGGAGATAAGATAAAATACATTTGGGGAGGATTAGATAGGGTGCGTTTGTGGAGGTTTTAAGGTAGTGTGCTCTAAAGGTGCCCATCTTCTTCAAACCGCCCCTATTTTTAGGTGGAAAATGGAGATGGATGATCCTTAAATGGACTAGTTTAGCATTTGAATGCATCAAGGAATTTTATTTTTCTATTGCAAAAGCCAATCATTGTCTTTGATTTCCACACATTTCTTTACAAGTTGCAATTGGACTGATTTTGGAAGACCTATATTCACAAATAGGTGCCTATGCCTAGAATCTTTGAAAATTTATAAGTAATTAAAAAATGCTTGAAAAAATACAAACCACTTGTGTTAGGTTCCACATCTATTTTTCTTTCTTTGAAAAATGATCTAAAAATATTGATGTCTACGGAAGCCTGTGATAAAGGCGGACTAGACCTGAAATGGTCGCTTTAACCCCTAAACGTCCAAACTGCCTTTTTTGGCAACATAGCGATTTTGGGCAGCTCATTGCGTATGGAGTTTTTATTGGTTTTTGCTGAAATTTTCACACAATATGGGAACGAGGTTTATCTTTAAGGCCCAACAATTTTCATAACTTTTGACTTCATTGTTCAAAAGTTATTGCATGATCTGTAATTTTCAATGCTCGACGGGCAGTCCAAAAAAAAATCTAAAAAATCTAAAAAAAATCTTTTTTCAAAAATAAAAATTTGAAACTGGCTCTTTAGATTTATATATACTTGGAAAGCTTTGAATCATTCCATTTTGATTTATGAGTTAAAAGTTATGAGGTGCTCTAGTTTGCGGGTAGTTATAGATTCCCTACTCAAAAATAAACTTTGGAGTCCTTAATTTAACTCAATTTTTAGTATTTTTTGAAAAAAGAAGAAGCATATAATGTAAATTGTTTATTACTATATTATCATCGTTGGGATTAGAATTTTTCAATTTTATAATTAAATTCTTAACAATTTAGTGTTTTGAATCATTGTCTACTTCTTTCTACTTGCTATACTTTTTCTATATGTTGTACAATTCCAAATGATCTAAAATTTTTTAAGCATGTAGCCAACTTGCCTTGAAGAATGAATCCAAAGAAGCACAATCATTTTGGAGATTTTTTCATACAAATGTGACCTTGTGAAGTGCAGCTGCCCATATTTTTACAGGGCTAAAAAAATGAATTTTGTCACTTCAAACGTTAAAATCTTGCAATCTACACGATGAAAAATTCTGAATTTTTTTCCACATATTTCCAAACTAGTTTACTACAAGATCCTACGGTTACTTGGTCCAAAAATGTTTTTTTTATCTAAAATTTGGTGCTTGTATCAGAAATGGCAGTTTTGGACTGTTTTTGGTGAAAACATAGTCTCCAACGTTTAGGGGTCAAGAGCATATTACCTTAGACAGGGTGCGTTCGTGGGGGTTTAGACAGGGTACGTTTGTGGTGTGTGTGTGTTGGTGGTGGTGTGCCCACCTCAACGACGGGGTCAAGTGAGGGCTTGGTGAAATTCTCCAGACTGAGAAGTTTTCCTAGTCCTTTGCTCAAATGATTGCATGGTTGGTTTGAAGCTATCCACTCCCACAGCTGTTTCTTTTTTTTTCCCATCTGAATTGAATGGTGGGTGCCCCCAGATGCCTGGGTGGATGAGTTACAGAAAAGAAACAAAAATGGGAAGTTATGTTAGGTTGCAAAGGCAGTCCAGTCCGCAACTTGAGTTCAGTTTGGCACTTTGGCCCGGCCATGTGTTTGAAGACACAAGCTTTCTCATCACAAAACCAACGGGGAACTTGTCAATGGAGTCATCATGATGGCCAAGTACCAAATCTGGTGATTTCCTCTCTGGACACGCTGCAGAGACGGTTGACATGAGTGGAATAGGAATAACTTACGACCTCACAGACCACAAGTGATCAATAAAGAGTTCTCATGAACTTACCAATTTCAAAAAGGCCGCTGGAATTCATAGTGGCAATAAATACCATTCCGTTCATCAGACAGACCAGGGCTGAGTGGGTCTCAGTCTGAGTGAGACCGACTTGCCTGAGGCCGGTCTCCCTTATTCTGCAAAATGCAACATTTTTATTATGGAAATTCAAACATTAGGTCATCGAAGCACTTGAAAGCTCTTGAAGCAGTCAATCCTTGCGGATTGAAACTGACTGTCAGTGCTACACTGTGGATTTCAATCAACTTACTGCAAGAAGAGTTTGTGAGTTTGTATAAGGTAACAGGTTCAGAAATCGTCCACCTAAGAGCTGAAACTGAATTTTGGGAAGGCATAACTTCTTGAAATATTTTTCAGTAAATTTTCCTTGAAAGAGAAGTGGATTTGGCATCTAACCTAAGTCGTTTCTTATTTTTTGGAGCTTTTTGAAATTAGTTATGAAATCTTGAAGTTGAACTGGCATAGGGCTCCAAAATCGTCCACCCCTGAAATGTACATTGTTTGTACATCAGTGAAGGCTATGAAAAAACAGAATGTACAAATCGTGTACATTTTACAGGTGGGGTGGTTCTTAATGCCCAAACTATTCTCGAGCTTGTTACCTTACGTATGGAAATTACTCTCTCCCTTGTCATGACATAACTTACAGCCAGGGTGAATTGACCGTTTGACCCTTGCCTCATTCCCGGCAATTTACTGTTGGGAAAAATACTGGAATTTTTCATTTGTTCACCCACGATAAAATTTGGAAATTCTGAATTCATATTTGGAATTGGAGGCCCCCAAAGTAGCTAACAGAGGTGATGAGAGACAAAAAAAATCAAGTACAAAATAGGGGGCAATTTTTTTACATTTACCCTTGGTTGGACAAATGAGCCGGTCAATTCACCGACTCATATATTCATGACAAATGAGTCGGTCAATTCACCGACTCATATATTCATGACAAATGAGTCGGTCAATTCACCAACTCATATACGCAGTCTAGTTTATATTTAGAATATTTAGAATTGTTATTTAAAATTTTGCAATGCTTAAAATTTTATTTTATTTTATTTTTTGAATGTCGATCATATGGATCAGGTAGAAAATACTTCTACCATTGTCATATTGTGAATTTAATCCTTGAACAACTTGAAAGCCCTTTGCGGTCGTGTATTATATTATGAATTTGGTGGTATTTGATCATAAAAACATTGACCAAATATTTTTCATTTCAAAATAAATTAATGATCATGATAGTATGTATATAACAATGTATCACAATTCACATACTAACCCCTAAAGGACCAGCCTGCAGAATTTGGCAACATAAAAAAATTGGGCAGGTACATGTGGCCAGAGATTTACAAGTTTGAGGCTGAAATTTTAATAGAAGTTGTGGACAAGGAGTACCTTCCATTTGAACTAAATTTTATGACATTTGGAAATACGAGTCAAAAGTTATGGCCTAATATGTTACTTTTTTTCTCAGCCGGGCAGTTAGGGCAGATAAAAAAAATCACTTTTTTCAGAAACAAAAATTTGAAACTGGTTTTCCAAAGCTATCTATACGTGGAAAGCTTTTAATCATTCCATTTTGACTAATGAGTCAAAAGTTATGAGGAGTTTTAGTTTGCGGGCAGTTTGGAATCTCTACTCTAAAATAAACTTTGAAGTCTTTTATCTTACTCAATTTTCAATATTTTTTGAAAAAAAAAAAATCATAGGATGTAGATTGTTTAATACAACATTTCAACCATTGGGATTGGCATTTTTCAATTTCATATCTAAATTCTTAACAATTTAGTATTTTGAATCATTCTCTACTTCATTCTACTTACTATTTTTTTCCTATATGTTGTACAATTCCAAATGATGTGAAATTTTTCAAGCATGTATCCAACTTGTTTAGGAAAAAGAATCCAAAGAAGCACCACCATTTTGGACATTTTTTCATAGAAAAGTGAGCTTTTGAAGTGCAGCTGCCCGGGTTTTTGCAGGGGTCAAAAAACGATTTCAGTGATTTTGAATGCTTATATCTTGCAATCCACGTGGTGGAAATTTCTGAAATTTTTACCACATATTCTCAAGTCAGCATACTACAAGATCCTATGGTTACATGAGTCAAAAAAAAAAATTCAAAAATTTGGTACTTGTACTAAAACCGGCAATTCTTGAGCGTTTTCAATGAAAACATAGTCATGGAACTTTAGGGGTTAAAACATGATTGAAGAGTTACAAGGCTAAACATGGGTTGTATAGTGGGATCTCAAGGCCTTTCAAGGATTAAAGACTTCCAAATATTCACCCTCCTCCCTCCAAATGTTTGGAATTTGGACCTCCCTTGATTCAAACCCTAAGTCCAATAAATCTTAGTACTCAAGTAAATCATAAATCTCAATCCAACTTGAACATTTTTAAGCTATACATTTGTTGAAAAAAGTTATACACAACACTATTTTGACACTTTTGTCTTTTCTTAAAAGTTGGTTCTAGAGTTCCTTTTAATTTATTGCTCGAATCAACACGCCTCGGTCAATACCTGTGAGCTCTGCAACCACAGGGAGAATCAGAAAGACTAAGCTCCAGAAATAATAACGAAGATATGAACGTTGCAGGCATTTCGAAAATTTTCTAGAAAATTGCAGCCCACAATGCAGGTTTTAGGCAGGAAATAATCATACCTGTGCCGTATGTCTCAGCGCCTGAAATGGTCTCCTCTAACGTCATCAACTCGATTCGCACCTGGAAAAGAGCCAAAACGATTGCTTAGGAAATCAATGTTCATTGAAAGGCTAATTTGTGCTGCAGAGGATCTGGAGGAGGAAACACACAACATACTAAATTAGGCTTCAAAGCTTCGAAGATGCCTGACATTAAAGTAAACCTGCCCTTCACCACCCTGATTTGCAATCTGAATATCTTGGGGCCAATTCTAAGAAGGGCACATATTTTTCAGATGTGTGCGCTTGTTTCACAAATCAAACCCAAGTGGAGTTATAATTTTTTGATCAAAACTGTAATTTCTGTGAATTTTTGAAGTAATCAGCCTGAAATTAGAAAACCGTGCATAGAGTGGAGACATAAACGCCCTATTAACAACCCATAACCGTCCTTCTATATATCTATTAGCACTTAAATATCCACCAATCAAGGGCTGACAAGTTATCCCATGCTGACATTAAAGCCAAAATCTTGTCAAATTTTGTCAGAATCTTAAATGGTTTAGGATGCTTTCTGGACAAATTTGGATGGAGCAGTGAACGCAATTGGGGCCAAACGTAGGCCACGGAATTGGGAAGCTGACGGTGAAGGGCAGGTTTACCTAACATGTTTTTCAGCCCCTGTAGAGGGCTACGAGTTCCTCAGGGTTCCCAGACTCTGGAACAATTTGGAACTGCGCTGCAGCTGCTGCGTGACGTGGCAAAAGGGACTGCCACGTCATATAAAAAATAAATTCAAATTTACTATTATTATTTTTGTTCATATTATTTTTTCATTTTTTCATTTTTTCATTTTAAGACCTTTTTTTCAATTTTTTTTTGACAACGGACGTTCTTTTACTGCCAGGGGAATAACGTCGGGAACAGGCCTGAAATGGCCCTCCAGACCCCCCAAAAAACATCTAATGAGATGAAGTCCTTGACCTTGCTTCAGGGTGTTCTTTGAAAATACTCATACATTGCAAATCCAAGCCCTAAAAGGAGTAGCACGTAGGGGTTCCTATAAAAAGCACAACAATTGTCCAACTCAGGGCCGAATAAAAACTTTACAAAAAAGGGGTCTAATAGAGGTTTATCTCATTAGAACCTCTTTTAGGACGCCAAGTCTACACAACAAATCCTCTACACTACTCCTATCCCATTTGTAATTGATCATTAAACTCCACAAGGTTGAAACATCAGAGGTGATTTGATAATTTAGGGTTTTCTTAGATCTATGCTTTATATATCAATTATGAACCTTTAGAAAAGGCATAGCAAAAAACAGAAAACTACATAAGTAATATTGTAGAATTTTTATTTATTCATGGGAAGTACAAATTATACTTTTAAAAAGTTATTTAGGGTCTACAAAATCATATAAGAGTATATTCTTGAAGTAATTTTTTTCAGGGTGTTACATATAAGGTGCCATAAAATAATCCATAGACTCACATATACATAAGATTTACATTTATGTGACTTTTTGAAGATGAACCACACAATGTAAGTTATCTTCACTTTGTATATTAAACCATATAATACAAACTATCTTCACTTCTATTTCTTACCTTTCTAGATTTTGTGATTGTTTTGGTTGTCTTTGCAGGTTGTATTTTATTGTACAAATTTTTTTGATTCAGCTACGGCTGCCTCATCTCTATGCCTTCTAGTGTTGCACCCGTGGAGTTGTCAAGATTGTGGTGTCTTTCTATTATTTCTCACATTCTATTTGCTATTTAGAAGTTACTATGTTGAATTGTCAAATTTGTTAGTTAATAAAGGTAGTTAGTGATTTCTCATTTAGAAAATCCTTGTTGAACTCGTCCCAAGCTTTTGTGTCAATTTCACTTTTTTTCTTCTCTTATTAGTCTATGCAATTTTAGTTTTAGCAATTAGTTTAATATTAATATCAAAAAAAATATTTTAGTTGGTGAATTCTCATTAAATACAAGTCTTTTTGAATTGGATTTAGTAATGATTTGCCTAATAGTTGATAAATATAAATATTGATAAAAGATATGTTCGCCTTCTACAATATTTTGAATATATTTAGTTGAAAATATGGCATCTTTTCAATCATACATTATACTTGCTTAGATGGTCCTAATTCTTGGTATAAAATTATTGGCATTTGAAAATTGCAAAATCAATAATGTACACAATTACATTATGTGACAATTTACTATATTGAAGAATAAGTGAGAGCACAAGTTGCATGGCAATCTTGATCTTGAAATCCCATTGGATATAGTAGATGCTTGCAAGTACAAGTAGACTATTCTTCCTCTTAAGTATTGTTTTTTTTGTTCTTTTGTTATATGTATTTGCATATTACAACATTAGAAAAATCTAGCAACAGAGGGATGCAAGAGTTGAATAGCGGAGGGAGAATGGAGGTTGCTAGCAACTTGGCAACCAATGGTAGTCCGATTGAAAGGGTGATTGGATATGGTTTGCTTAATGGGCGCTCAAGGGCAATGGCTAGTGCAGTCAGATTATGAAGTTGTAGCAGCAATGCTTTTGGGGGCCACAATTTTTTTATAATCCTCCTACATTTCTAAAAATCTTCCATGAAATCAATTGCCACAATCATTCTCCTACCTACAAAACTTTTGATTTTGTCTCAATTGTGCATTTTCATTGATTATATGGAATTTCCACTTGCTTTCAATAGAGTAAAAAAGAACTTGAATTTCCATTCAAAGTCATCTAGCTTGTAGCTAAAGCCCATTTGGCCATTCACTTTGTAGGTTTTAATTCAAGCCAAAAGAAGCCAATTAATCTACATTTTCTACAAAACACATACTCTCTACTAATTTGTAATCTAAAATTTTCCAACATTTACTATCATAGCTTATCAACTTGTACCTACTTCAACAAAATTTAGGCATCTCTTCCTCCTTCTCAAGCATGCGCCCTCTATCATGCAAGAAAGTAAAATTAATAGGAATTTTCTGCCTCCCCCAAGAAAAAGTGATATTCTTAAACAAATCTATGAAGTTATAGCTAGGAGAAAACAAGAAATGAAAATTGAAGGCCCCACTTGCAAAGCTTATATATTGTAGGTTGCAACAATCATAAGGGAGAAGATAACATCAAAGGTCTAGGAGCATTGGGGACATTATTTCTTCTCCTTTTTTTTCAATTGTACTTTTTCATTTTTAGTTTTAAAACTTGTTTTGCTATTGTACTCCATTAGCTTGCATGATGGGATGGCTTGCATATTTGCCACAATTGTTGATTATTTGCATGGAATGTTCTGTTGTCCAACAATCATCCATTACCTTCCCGAAGTTCCACGTTTCTAGCAATTCAAAGTACAACATTAAAGTGTTTAGAGCCTCTTCATGTGCCTCTAGCTTCGCACCAAGTCCACATGGCTTTTAATTTTTTAGACACAAACTATATTAGGAAATTTAAGGAACAATACTTTGACAACCAAAAATAAGATTCTAAGGGACGTGAATCAAGATGTAGACATTAGGTGGAGCCTTCAGTTGGGGCTATATATAAGGTAAACTACCCCATTACGGAATAAATGGGAGCAAGTCCATTGTGGGCTAAAAATTAATGGTGGTGTACATTCAAGTTTTGAAATGTACACCACCATTAATTTTCAGCCCACAATGGGCTTGCTCCCATTTATTCCGTAATGGGGTAGTTTACCTTATTTCCTTCGATTGGAGACAAAGCTGAGTGGGATTCTAAGCTTAAAATGGGGATTCACCTCTGCAAAGGTAGAAGATTGGAGGAAGAGAGCTCAAATGCCTTTGATGCTCATGTGGCGCATGGTCATAAACTTTCTAGATCGCCTGAAGGACACGACATTCTTGAGGGTATGAAGCTCCTACTTTGCATTATGAAAGCAATAGTCACTTGGATGTGAATTACGCCACGTTGGATTTTAGTGACAAAGAGGAGGAAGATGTGGAGGAGAACATTAAGGGACCTTAATAGTGTCAAATTTATGTATTGTGATTCCACTTGGAAAGAACAATTTATTACACATGACCTAGTTCTACACAAATTTATTGGAACTTTGAAGTCTAATACGCCTTGGTGCCACTTCCAACTTTCAATCATTTATGGGAGATGTTTGGGCCTTACTAGATTTTATGGGACATTATTGCCGAATAAAACCATTATGCTACTGCAGTGAATGAGGATGGCAAAACTTATAGAAGGCCAACATGGGATTATTTGATTGTGCCGGAGTTGAAGTTTTTCCTAGCTATTATTTTTTATATGGGTATGAAGTGATAATCCAATGTGAAAACATATTAGTACAAACCTGATTCACCGATTTCCTATTGCTGCACTACATGTACATTTGCATCTCATAACCAATTTCAATTATTGACAAATGTTTACATTTCACCAACCCATCTACGTATATGAGAGACAAAGCATTGCTAGAATATGACAAAATGTGTCACATTAGGTGGTTGCTCAATTCTATTCGAGAGGGTTGTAAGGAAATGTGAACTATAGGTAAATTTGCAACCATTGATGAAATGATGACTTACTATAAGGGCATGTATTGTTTAGCATGACAATACATGCTTCCAAAGCCTCAAGAGTGGGGCTTAAAAGTGAACTCTGAGAGGGGAGTTCACAAGGAATCAAGTTTAGCTTATAATGTTGTCTTGCATTTAGTAGCATCAAACAAGGGCAGACAACATGTTATTTCCGTAGACAATTTTTTCTCTCAAACATTGATGTATTTGTGGAAGTTACTAGAGAGGAGGACGTATGCAATGGAGACTATGTGATGCAATTGGATAGGGCTCCCAAATGTTCTAAAAAATACAAAGTCTTGACTTCAACAAAAATGCACAAGGCACAATGGATTAGTAAATGCATGAGTCCAAGAAAATGAGTAGCATTTTGTGGTAGGATAAAAAATTTCCCTCATAATATTTACACATGTAGTGCCTATTCAATTTTGTCAACAATTTTCTATTGTTTTGATTTTAAGTTGAAATGGATTTGTCCAAGAAGACATTTAAACTTCAATATTCCACCTCAAATATACAATTTATATCACTACTAGAAAATGATGTTCATATCAACAAAAAATCGCCAAATTATTATTGAAGTGGGTATTGTATCGACTATTTTCACAATTTTAATTGATTTGGCACAAATTAATAAATTGGTCAACAAATTTTTGTTGATTTAAATAGTAGAATGTCCAAGTCAACCAAAAAATCAACACTTTTTTTGTTCATTTAGAATTACAGTAGTTTCAAACAAGTTTTTCATTTGGATAACATTTAAATGACCATGATTGGATTCTATGTACACTGGAATTTTGTTTTTCTTAATTAAATCATTCACAATTCGGAATTTTTTTAAATCATCAGACTTTGGAGGTCATTTTTGCATAGTAGAAAAAATTTAAAAAAAATTTGAACTGAAAAAAGTTGGTAAATCAAGCTAAATTTCATCTTCAAAAACCCATTTACAATTTTGAGTCTCCAATCAAAAGTTGTGGACAAAATTCAAAGACGGGTTGAAATGAAAATTTCTTTGACATTTTTAAACACTCTCTCTGAATTTTGTCCATAACTTTTGATGGAGACTCAAAATTTGAAATGGATTTGTGGAGATGAAACTTAGCTTCATTTGAAAGATTTTATTAGTCCAAATTTTTTTGGAAAAAAATTATTCTACTATGCGATATTGACCTCTAAGTTTACTAAGTTCACAGAAGGGAAACGAAAAGTAAATAAATAAATAAATAAATAAAAGATTACATTATATTCACATTAATTCATGGATGGTTTAGTGGCCAAGAGCCTTGCACTTCAAGAATGAGGTGCAAGGTTCAAACCCTTATGCCCACATGTTTGTATGGCATTGCCACATAGGTGGCAGTTTGCTTGGCAGTTGCATACATGACAATTTTGTTTAAATGATGATGTGACATATCAGCTTTTGACTATCCAAATTTTTTTTTTTTAAATTTAATTTTTTCATTTGACCAAATTAACAACCAAATCAACAATTTTTTGTTTTGCATTGTCCAAGTTAACACATCCAAATCAACAAATGAATGACGTCCCAGTCACACAAGTAGTCGCACCAGATTTATTCTTTTGTCATTGATACTACCATAGTGAACATGTGCGTGATTTACTTGGACAAGTGCAAGACAAGTGCCTCTCTTTTCCACCCAATAGTGGTAGTCACAGCTTGTTCAAGGCGCATGTGAATAATGGAGATTCAATAGCGGAGCATGTTTGTAGTAGCCAATGAGAAGCCACGTTTTTAGAAGAAGCTATGACCACCTTCTTTGACGTAGAATGTGGAGAATGGATAATGGAGTTACCTTGGAGTCCTTTTTGGAGCCAAAAAGGTGAAATGAAGACAAAATTAGAAGTCCAAAGGTCAAAGTGGGAGTTCAAAAGGGAAAGTTAAGAGAACAAAGGAATAATCTTAGCGAACATTGATTGTTCACTCCCAACATCCACCTCCGGAGGTGGATGTTGGGAGTGAACAATCAATGTCCCGCTAAGAATATTCCGTCAAAAGGAAGCCAACCCTACGCCGCCACCACTTCAATGTTCATTGTTCACCATCACGGTGAACATGCCGTGACTACCCCTAATGACTCATTTATAGTTTAGAACTTAGCTATGTGAAGTGCTTATGGAAAAAATTGGAGTAAAAGAGGCGGATGAATTTTACCAATATTCCACATTGGAGCAAATTTGTTACCTA
The DNA here is from genome assembly GCA_951230915.1 of Antitrichia curtipendula. Classification (NCBI taxonomy): domain Eukaryota; kingdom Viridiplantae; phylum Streptophyta; class Bryopsida; order Hypnales; family Leucodontaceae; genus Antitrichia; species Antitrichia curtipendula. The sequence continues at coordinate 6,205,536 of OX579636.1, read as the reverse complement.
GAATTTACAAATTTATATTCACAATATGTGGTTTGCAATGAAGGAACTTCCACCATATCAAAATCTAAAACTTATTGAATGTCATTTGATAATAAATTCAATTATTGGCAGAATGGATGTTTCCAAATTTACCATGAAATCTTCCTATAAAATTTCATTTTTATATTAATTGTCATTTTTGCACTAAAATTCTCCAATGAATTTTTTTTTGTTTATCAACTTGCATAATGTATATTTAAATTTTTGTAAGGACTAATATGCCGTGTGCCGTTGCTAGAGCAATTGGAATGTCATTTGTAATTGCCACAAAAGTGATGGCTCAGCCCTCTTAATCTCCTTTCATACCTATATTTCAAAATAAAATAAAAAATAAATAAAGTTTTTATTTTTTAATTCATAAAAACTTTAAAATTAATTAATTTTTTGTTGTGAGTCAAAATGACACAAAAAAAAGTTCATGCACACTTTCTTTTGGAGAGCTTTTAGATAGTAACAAGAACGTGAACTAGGGATGCACAATCTAAAAGATTTATAGTAACAAAGAAAACAAACAAACAAACAACTTCATTTAAAATATGGATGTGTGGAATTGGAAAAGTTCTATGGTTTTTTCTTAGAAGGATTTTCTTGGACAAGTATGAGTTATTTCCGAGGTTATTTAAAAAAAAAACATGTACTATTTTCTATTACACTTTACGTGTTAATTTGTTTTTAGCCATAACTTTTGCAATCTTGGCTCAAAATGACTTAAGATTCACAAGTAAAGTATTCTTGACAATTATACATCTTGAATATTTCTTTTGCATTTTTCAAAAAAAATTTACTATTCAAATATAATAGCACCAAATTTTTGTACTATTTAATATTCCAAAAAAATGAATATGGATCTTAAATTTGGAAGGGATGGTCTTCTAATAGACTTGCAGCTATTAACCAAAGGAATTTTGGAAACCAAGCATGAGTATAATTATGAAAATGCAACAAAATTAGTAGGGTTTTTTTTCTTGCAATCATCCCTATAAACAAATTATGAATTGTAAAACTCTTGAAAGGAAGTAATACATTGCAGTTTAAATGAGAAGAAGGTTATGAGTCTCTATTTATTTGAAACCATGTAAAAAGAGATGAATCATTTTTGATTAGGATCACATTCTCGCAATTTTGGTTGCTTAATTTTTGATCAATTGTGTTGTAAGTGAGAACTCATATAGAACAAGACCAAAAGGAACACTAGAAATATCCATGAGGTGTATATGGAAAGCATACAATGATTACAACATGTACATTGAAAGTCACAATGATTACTTACATTGATTTTATAAACAATCTATGGGTCGAAATTGGTTTGCCTATATATCGAGAACGGGACAAACATAATCTTTACGACTAAAATTCATGATAATTTTATTTTTGAGGGAAAAATGTCAAAAATTATGAAATACTTCTTAAATCTATTTCTCTACACGAGAAAATTATTTCTTCAACCTTCTCCATGCCACAAGTAGGCTAAAATGCTTAACTGGTAGGAAATAAGTGATCATCTTTGTTGTAAACACAAAACTAAACAAACCACAAAATGTAGCAAAACAACCAAGTACGCAAGAATAAAGAAGTGTCATTAGGAAGAAGGTATACAAACATAAACAAAGAGGGAGAAGATGAATAATACTCTTCTCCTATTTGTAGAAAGGATTCCCATTAGATAGTCACTAGTTGACTATCAACTAGAAATCTAGAATGGAGGGTGTATTAAGTTAATAATATAATCTTAATACTCCTCCTCACTTGACATAAATTTTATATAAAATTCTATGCAATATTATATATGGTAATTACCATCATTTTGTCAGATATACGGTTGTTGCCTCATTAAAACCTTATCTGAAAAAACCTTAACTAAAGTCAAGGAGAAAACCACAGATGAAGGAAAAATAATACATGACCTTTACCAATCTTTTCTCATGGTAAAATCTAGTGGAAAAAAATCCATGGATGGATATCAAAGGTTTCTACAATTTTCATAATGAAAATCTATTGACTCTCTTGCTCCAAAACATTGAATCATTACATTCCAGTGCCATGAATAAGTCGATGATGGGTACATGATGGTAGAGCCTTGGTGAAGAGATTGACAAGATTATCAGTCAATATAATCTTCTTGACTTCAAGTACTCAGTTTGTAATCAAGTCATGGGTATAACTAAAATATTTTGGATCAATATGTTTAGTCCAATCACCCTTAACAAAATCCACTTGCATTTGTGAAACACAAGTATTGTTGTCTTCATATAAGATAGTTGGAAAATCATCATGTGGTAATTCACAGTTTGTTTGAATAAATTTATCAATAGATCTCAACCAAATGCAATCACAAGATGCCTCATGCAAAACAATGATTTCTGCATGATTGGATGATGTTGCAATTTTTGTTTGTTTTATCGATTTTCAAGATAGTGCAACTCCATGTTGTAAGAAAACATAGCATGTTTGAGACTTAGATGTTATAGGCTCGGTTATAGGGTCAGGTTTGTAGCCAACATCAACATATTCAACCAATTTGGAATCTACTGATCTAGTATAATGTAATCCCAAATCTTCAATTCCTTTCAAATAACAAAAAAAATATTTAATATCATTCTAATGTTGTAGTGTGGAACGGGTACTATGCTTTGCAAAGATACTAATTACAAATGCAATATTAGGCCTTGTAGATGTAGCCAAATATAAAAGTGCTCCAACCGTAATGAGGTATGGATATTGTTTACTCAGTGGTTCTTCTTCATAAGGGCGATATAGATCATCATCTTTATTACTACAACCAACCATAGGTGTAGAAAGTAGATAGGCATCTATCATATTAAATATTTTTAAGATTCGGTTGATATAAGCCATTTGTAAAAAAAAATGCTGCCATTTTTCATGTGGAGAGCTTGCAAACTTATGTAAAAAATAGTTTTGCCAAGCAGTTTCATTTCAAATTCATGAATAAAAAGATGAATGGCTGCAATACATGCAAATTTGGTACACACAAGGTTCAAATAATCAACATATATCGCAATGATCACAAATCCATCTTTGTCTCGTTTTATAAAGAAATATGAGAGCAACGAATCATTTATAAAATCATGCTAAATAAGATAATTCCGCAGTCGCTTATACCACATGAATCTAGATTATTTAAGACCATATAATGCCCGTTGTAATTTAACGCCACGATGTTTATCCGGAATAGGTACAACTAAAATAGTGATTTTGAGACCAGGTAGAACTTTCATATAAATATGAGTATTGAAAGATCCATATAGATAAGCAGTGACTGCATCCAAAAGATGCATATCAAAGATGGTATGCATTGCCATTCCAAGAAGATATCAAAAAGTAATAGAATCCATAATTGGTGAATATGTAGAATCATAATCAATGCCAAACTTTTTTATAAAACCTTGAGCAACCAAACGGACTTTATAATGGCTAATGTGACCTTTTTCATTGCATTTGCGCACAAATACCAACTTGTATTCAAGAGGTCAGGAAGTGAGATTATTTAAAATAGGTTCAAAAACTTGTCTTTTACGCAAAGAAGCATACTCCTCCTTGATAGGAGCTTTCTACTTTAGCCAATCAGAGCAATGCATCGCCTCCTCAATAGTGTTTGGTTTGGAATCATCTTGATCGCAAGAAAGATAAATATAAATGAATCATACAAATGAATGGTTCATCTATGTCAATTGTTGCTCTATTCTAAATATCATATGTACCGCAGTACATCATAGATAACTATGTGTTCAATTTGGACTTATTTTGTTCGCAAGCAATAGTTTCTCTTTTAGGAGTCATAGTGATATTGGACATAGATGGAGAATCTGATGTGACTGATCCTATAAAATTGATAGTGGTTGTTGTCACTACAAGAAACTCGCGTTTTAGGTGGCATTTTGTAATGCTTTTAAACGTATTTTAAGTGACGTCCAAAGCAATAAACCCATGTTTTTATTTCAACAATGCATCCAACATAACATCAATGTTGACATAAAAATATGGATTTGTTGCAATGGATGTCACCTAGATTACGTTTAAAAACATTACAAAACGCCACCTAAAACGTGGATTTCTTATAGTGTGTAGACATAGGAGAAATAATATTATTAGCCATTGTCTTGCGCTTCCGTGGTTGTTTATCTGGTCCACGTATTCGTTTGCCCAGTGGTCGTGAAGTTGAAGTTGTAATGGTTTCTAGCAATGAAACTCGAGCAAGGACATTCTGAGCTTCATTCAATGGGGTATTGATAATCCTTGGTGCATTATTGAAGCCATCAGGTGTCTAATCCGCAATCTTTTGTAAGCGCAAAATTTTGGCAACCTCCAATTCAACCAAAGATGTTCTAGAATCAAGATTTATTGTGAATGTCTCAAGTACTTTAAACAAAAGGCCATTAGAATGTTCTTGAGTAGATGCTCTTCCTTTCAAAGATGGAAATACATCTTCTTCAAATTGACAATTGGCGAAACAAGCACGAAGCAGTGTACCAGTTGATGGATTGATGTAACGAATAATGCTTGGAGAATCAAATCTAATATATATGCCTTCTTGTCGATGAGCTTCAATAGTATGGCGTTGAAGTTCCGGAATTGGAACCCATACATGGCAATTGAATACTTGTAAGTGAGATACATTTGGAACACGACTAGAAAGAAACTCTTAGTATGAAGCAATCTCCAAAATTGAAGGATAGAGTCAAATTAGAGTTGCAACATTTAGAACTGCGTATCCCTACATATAGGCAAACAAATTTGCATGAAGTAGCAATGGTTTGCAATAAGTTGGATGCGTTTGATAAAAGACTCTGCTAGTCCATTTTGAATATGCTCATATGAAATTGAGTAGGTAAAGTCAATCCCCGTTATAGTGCAATAATCTTCAAAAGATCTTAATTAAAACTTTTGAGCATTATCTGTACGTAGTATTTTGGTTGGATAATCAGGAAAATGAGCCTTAAAGCGGATTAGCATTGAATGTAAATTGACAAAAAAACAAATTTCTTGTTGATAACAACAAGAGATGAGATTATTTGCTTGATGCATCAACAAAAAAAAAATATCAAAATGGTCTAGACATAGGATTTACTAGACCACAAATATCACCATGTAGCCTTGAAAGCATTGGTGGTAATTTATGGAAAAGCTACCATAACAATGGTTTGGCAATTAACTTGCTTTGAACACATGCTTGACATAATGTCATTGAATTGACATTTGTTGGTTGCAAATTATGACCAACAGCGTATGGAATAATTTTTTTGAATAAAGTAGAGCCAAAATGACTCAATCGTTTATGCCAAAGAGAAGTTTTATTATCTTTACAAGATAATGCAAAACTTGATACAACAGGTGGTTGGATCGGAATCCAATACAAGCCATTTGTCGTAACAAAGGTTGTTTCTACCACTTTTTTATTTTGTACAAAAAACAGAGCTTCTCATCTATCTATAATTTTGGCCCAAAAGTGAAAACCACTAGTGCATACATCCCGATAGCTGATCAGATTTTGAGGTGCAAATGAAGAAAACATAGCACGCATGCATGTCATGGTGGTGCCCTTAAGCAAGATCACCTTTGTTGGTCTCTCTTGAAAACAAAACACATTCGATCCAGCCATAGTCATCAGATTTTTGGTTTACCAAGTCGAAAGATTACTTTCATCAAAAAAGTTCTTATCCCGCATAATTATATATGTAGTTGCAGAGTTAAAGAGCACATCACAAGACTCACCGATGGAGGTATCCTCAGCAACATATGTTTTACGGTCTTCATCCGCAAATAGATTCATAGATGCATCCATGGTATGGGCTTCTCGATTTTAAGCTCAAATTTTCTTGTTTTCTTGGAACATCTTGACAAAATAGTTTAATGTTCAACAGACATTTGTCAAATGGCCCACTCTGCCACATTTATGGCAAGAACGTGTCTTTAATGAACGCTTACCATGACTATTAGTAAATAAAGTGTTATTATTCCATTTGTGACTATTGGTTATCACGGTTATGGCTATGGCTATGCGGTTGTCTATAACAATTTTTTCCATGTTTGTGTGCCTTAGGTTTAACATTTGAAACCTTGGCAATATAGGACTCAAGAACCGTAGTTCCAACTAGATGGGCCTCTACATTACGCAAGATGATTTTGTTTTGCTTTTCAGTAAGAAGTAATAGAGATATGTGATCTAGTGATTTTCAAATTTCATGTTTACGTATTGTTGTGCAAGAATAACAAAGGCTCGCGAAAATGTTGAGAGAATTTTTTCAATCATCTCATTTTCGGTAATAGCTTGACCACACAATTTCAATTGTGATATAATGCGGGTTAGCTCATTATTGAAAGCAATGAGTGTTGAAAAGTCCAACATTTGTAAGTGAATCCAATCATCGAGGACACTGACAAGAAAGATGATTTTCTAATGATCAAAGTGAGATTTGAGCTTGTGCCAAAGCTCATTTGGACTTTTAAGTTTTAAATACTAATGTTGTAAAGCGGGAATAAGATGGCAACGGAGTAAAAGCAATGTTTTTCAAATAGTAGCTGTAGAAACGGAGGCACTTACATCAGAAAGCTAGTCAAAAGTAATTGACTCCGATAACTCCGATAATTGCTCCATAAAATATGCACTTTGCAATTTTCGCCCATAATAAAGTATTTCTACCATTGGCTACAAGTTGTGGAAAAAATTGAGGCTGGAGTCTTTGTGATTCTATAGTATTAGTAATAGCCATTGGAATTGTTGTAGAAGTAGCAACGAAAGATGTTGAAGTATTCATGATAGAGGAAGAATCTCTTAGAGAAAATTTGAAATTAGGGTTTGAAGTGAGATAAAAGGTGAAGATGGAAATAAAGATAAAAGATATACAAAATAGAAGATAAAAAAAAGTAAAAGATAAAAGATAAAAGATAAATTAAAATTAAAAAAAAGAAAAAAAGAAAAAAAAAGATAAAAAGAAAAATAAATATAACAATAAGGATTAAAATATAAAATAAACAAATAAAAAATGGTTGGAGTTTGGAGAGACAATGCCAAAGAAGATGAAGCATTGTGGGGAGGAGAGGGGCCAAAAGGAAAGCTTAAAGAAGGCCAGAGGGAGAATTTGGAAAAAGCCAAAGTGAGCTCAAGAAAGAAGGTGAGAATTGGACGAAGGAGATGGAGAGACAGAGGAAAAAGCCAAGAGGTGGCCAGTAGGGAGATTGGGGCAGAGAGGGAGTGGGAGGGTGCAACAGGGAAGACTAGAGGCAGAGCGAGAGGGGAGGGCACAATAAGGGAGAGTGAATGTAGAGCGAGAGGGGGGGGGGTGGTGCAACATGGGAGACTAGAGGCGGAGCGAAAGAGAGGGGGCACCAAGAGAAGAGAGGCGCAACAAGGGAGGCAGAGAAAACTAACAAAGCTCCAAGAAGCAAGGAATAACATATTGGGGGTGGGGTGTAGAGCTTCTTCCAAAAACTAAAATCTAAATTGGAAGCTTAAAAATTTAAGAAATTGAAATCTAAAATACAAGAGCGTGATGATGACGTGTTGTAAACACAAAACTAAACAAATCACAAAAGTTAGCAAAACAACCAAGTACGCAAAAATAAAGAAGTGTCTTTAGGAAGAAGGTATACAAATATAAACAAGGAGGGAGAAGATGAATAATACTCTTCTCTTATTCACATACAAGATTCCCATCTAGTCACTAGTTGACTATGAACTAGAAATCTAGAATGGAGGGTGTATTAAGTTTAACAATCTTAATACATTTGAAATTGTCATTTTTTTGTCACAGGAAGAAGTCATAGGCACATGGGCTGGATAGATGCAGTACCGTATCCCCTTAAATTCAAAATTTATGCCACGTAAGCTAGCATGCATATCTAGAGCCTTATGAAAGGAGCTATAACTTTGAGTTCTAATTCACTACCCAATATCGAGAACACAGCAGGGACATGATGAGAATACAAAGGGGGCACATTGACTCTATTTTCTAAAGAGTGCTCATAGTCTTAGAATATCTCCACCAAGGCATGCCATACTGCCTTGGCAAATGGCTTGGTGCGCCCCAAAGCTTGGAACAGTGCCACCAGTTGCAATCTTGTATGTTTTTTAACCCCTAAAGGACTAGCATGCATTTTTTGGCAGTATAGAAATTTTGGGCAAGTACCTATAACTAGAGATTTGCATATTTTGGCTGAAATTTTAATAGAAGGTGGGGACAAGGAATATCTTAATATCTTTCATATGCACTAAGTTTCATGACATTTGGAAATATGAGTCAAAAGTTGTGGTCTAATATGTTATTTTTTTTCTCAGACGGGCAGTTTGGGCAGATTTTTTTAAACCACTTTTTTCAAAAAAATAAAAATAAAATTGGTTTTCTAGAATTATATCTAAGTAGAAAGCTTTTAATCATTCAATTTTGACCAATGAATCAAAAGTTATGTGAAGTTTTAGTTTGCAAGCAATTATGGATTATCTAATCTAAAATAAACTTTGAAGTCCTTCATTGCAACCATTGGAATTGTCATTTTCAGTTTTGTAATTAAATTCTTAACAATTTAGTATTTTGAATCATTTTCTACTTCTTTCTACTTAGTAATTTTCCCTATATGTTGTACCATTCAAAATGATATGAAATTTTTTGAGCATGTAGCCAACTTGTCTAGGAAAAAGTATCCAAAGAAGCACAACCTTTTGGACATTTTTTCATAGAAGAGTGGGACTGTGAAGTGTAGCTTCCCCGTTTTTTGCAGGGCCAAAAAAATGATTTCAGTAAATTTGAATGCTTATATCTTGCAATCCATGCGGCGAAAAAATCTGAAATTTTTACCACACGTTCTCAAGTCAGGATACTACAGGATCCTACAGCTACATGTGTCTAAAAAAGATTTTTTTCAAAAAAATTGTACTTGTAATGAAAATGGCAGTTTTGGAGCGTTTTTGGTGAAAACATAGTCAAGGAACTTTACCCCTAAAGGACCAAACACCATTTTTTGGCAACATAGCAATTTTGGGCAGCTCACTACAAACATGGTTTTTATTATTTTTCCTTTGAAAGTTTCACACAACATGTGCCCGAGGATTAGCTTTAAGGCCCAACAATTTTCATAACTTTTGGCTACATGATTAAAAAGTTATTGTATAATATGTAATTTTCATTGGTTGGCGGGCAGCTCAAAAAATTCTTTAAAAATCACTATTTTCAGGAATAAAAATTTGGAATTGGTTCTTCAGATTTATATATATGTGGAAAGCTTTTAATTATTCCATTTTGATTAATGAAATGAAAGTTATGAGGAGTTTTAGTTTGCGGGCAGTTATGGATTCTCTACTCTAAAATAAACTTTGAAGTCCTTTATCTTACTCAATTTTCAATATTTTTGAAAGAAAACAAAATCATAGGATGTGAAATTTTTATTACAACATTTAAACCATTGGAATTGGCATTTATTAGTTTCATAACAAAATTCGTGACAATTTAGTATTTTGAATCATTCTCTACTTCTTTCTACTTACTATTTTTTTCCTATGTGTCGTACAATTTCAAATGATCTCAAAAACTTTAAGCATGTAGACAACTTTCTTTGAAGAATGAATCCAAAGAGTAACCACCATTTTAGACATTTTTCATACAAAGGTGACCTTGTGAAGTGCAGTTGCATATTTTTTCGTAGGAACAAAAAATAGATTTTTGCCACTTCAAATGCTAATATCTTCTAATCCACATGGTGGAAATTTCTGAATTTTTTTTCAGATCTTCTTAAACAAGAGTACTACAAGATCCTATGGTTACATGTGTCCAAAAATGATTTTTTTTCCAAAATTTGATACTTGTACTAGAAATGACATTTTTGGAACATTTTTGGAGAAAACATAGTCTCTAACCTTTAGGAATTAAGGGGTTAACCCACGCCACTTGAAAATTTGTTGCAACACTTTCTTGAACAACTGAATTGTGACATGCTATTGACACTTTTGGATGTTGTAACCAATTTTTACCTCAAACTTCAAACTTTTGGATGTTGTAATCAAATTCTAATTCTCCCAACATGCTAGGTTAGCGATGAATTATGACAACTCATTAACCCCTACACAATCGAGGCTATTTTTATGTCAAAAAACACTAAAAACTACCATTTTTGTTGAATTCATGCAAGAAAACAAAAGAAAAGTGTTTTTAGAATCTAATTGTTGGATCTTATACTTTAGTTGTCTAAGATCATGTGGTAAAAAATTAATGAAGTTTGACCTACAAACTGGAAGATATTAGCTGGAAAGTGTTTTTGAACACTAGTCTACAATGTTAGATGCTTTGACCGCCATTTATGGAATTTTTTTACACTATGGACTTTTGAATTATATTAAAAAATTTGTTGAATAATTGAGTTGAAAGTCTAGGAAAAAAAAACAATAAATAAAACCGTTTGATTTTCATTTTAAAAAAATTGATAAGTAGAAGTAGTTTCAACATTGAAAAAAACCTAAATTGTTAATACTCTGAGATAGGAATGAAACATAATAATCCCAATGGTGATATTGCTCTAGCAAGAAAATTTAACCTTTTCAAACAACTTTTTTTGTAGAATTATAAAAATTGCATTTTAAAATGAATCATGTAAGGGTTTTTTTCAAGAAGACATTTAGATTGCCAAAAAAACAAGATTGCTCATAACTTTCACATCACTAATCCAAATGGAATGAATCAAAGCTTCACATGTAGACAAAAATATGAACTATAAGAGAAGAAAAAATTTAAATTTTATTTGAAGTTTTTGTGGATTTTTTTTTTTGCTCGGTGATGTAAAAATTATGTTTAGGATGGCATAACTTTTGGTCCCATGCACCGATTGAAATAAAAAATTATATTTCCATGAAGCTGATAAGGTTTTCTATCTTGAATGTGAGAAATTTTCAAAATGTTTCACAGAAAATTGAGGTCACAAGAACCTGTCCAAAATTTGTTTTGTCCCCTGAGGGGACAATGGTCCTTTAGGCATCAACCTTGGGCTGGGGTGAACTGACCCCTTCACTCATCTCCACGAAGTCATTCCATGGGTGCACATAATTCATTTTCTAAATCCTAGCTAATTTGGGGCCTCTGATTGCAAATATAAATTCAGAATTTGAAAGTTTTATCATATGTGGAATTTTTTTTTAAATCAGGGTTTTCCCAGGGGGACAAGTGAGGGGGTCAGTTCACCCCAGACTTGTTAAGTGGGTGTTCGTGATATGTTATGCTAAACTTCTATAACAAGTGAGCCCATTCCTCACACCTGACACATGCCATTCATATTGCGGATCCCTTTCGACACGAACTGTTAGAAATCCTCTAATAGCATCACTGGCAAGGGCATTAGCCTTCTAAATTCACTATAAAATGGATAAGATGTGTTTTTCTCAATTTTTTTTAAGTTGTGAAAAATTTGTATGGCTTTCAATCCACTATTTTGATTCCACATTTGCGAAAGTATGAGATGGAAATCTCATTTTTTTTAAAAGGACCATGTATAGTGAAATCAAAGCTCATCCACACATTGCAAGGTTTTATTGGAGAGGCTCCCCATCCTTGTTACTTCTAAGAATTGGTGGAGACATGACTAATATGTCCCTCATAATGAAAAAATTAAAAACATGTAGTAGAAAAAAGTTCCACAATTGGCGATAAAAGCCATCTGAAATTTTTGGTAGGATGCAAAAAAAATTCTTTCACTTTGAATGCTAATCTCTATCAATTTGTACGGTCAAACACCGTGAAATTTTTATCACGTGATCCTAGACAATTGTAGTACTAGATCCTATGTTTATTTTTTTTGAGTGAGCGCAACATAAATGGAAATTTTGAGTGTTTTTTGAGGGGAAAAAAAGGCCTTGGGACTTGAGGGATTAAACATTATTTAAGAACAAATATAACAAAAGTTTTTCAATTCATCTTTCATTGACGGCTATAGTAAATACATTGGTTGAAATTCAAAACATTAGCTCACACTAATATGGTAGTTTATGGAACCAAAATTATAAAAAATTTAGAAGTGCACAAATATGGTAGTTTGTATCCAACATTCAAATTTCATTTGAATTTTGTTCAAAGTTCCACACTATTTAGATTCATTTGTACAAAATTATCCAACTTAGTGTGAGACCTCACAATATTCAAACTTTTGCATTACTTAACTCCTAAAGGCCCAAGGCCTTTTTTCTGCCAAAAAACACCCAAAACTACCACTTTTTTAGCAAAGAGTAAAGAAACATTAAAAATGTTTTTTCTGGACATCTAACCGTAGGATCTTACACCTAACTAGTATGAGAATGTGTGGAAAAAATTTCAGAATTCTTGACCGCACAGATTGCAAGATATCTACGTTTAAAGTGAAAAAAACAAATTTTGCAGCACATTGTGAGACTGGATTTTTTGACTTTGAACATTTTTAACTTAAAATTTTTGCACTATAGAATTTTGAGCTTTAAATCTTTATAGTGGAGAATTGAGTTGAGAGTCAAATAAAAAAAAATCAAATAAAAAAAACATAATTTTCATTATTAAAAAAATTGTTAAGGAGAAGTAGGTACAAGATAGAAGGAAAATCTAAAGTATTCATATATTTTAGATGGAATTAAAATGCACTAATCCCTATGGTGAGATTGTTCTATCAAGTAAACTAAACCATGCAAAAAAAAAAATTGAAAAATTTGAAAAATTGCATTTAGAAATGAATCCTACTAGTTATTTTTTTCAAAAAAATGCTCTAACTGCCCGAAAAACAAGAATGTCCATAACTTTCTCATAAAAAATTCAAATGAAATGAATCAAAGCTTTTCAGATAGACAAAAATATAATCTATGAGAAAAAAATACTAAAAATAAATAAATAAATAAGTAAAAAGTAAAAAAAAAATTTGCTGCCCATGTTGCCCCCCGTCCCCTATTTTGAGCTTATTTGGTCATAACTTTTGTTACCGGACACCAGTTGTGAAAAAAATTATATTCCCACGTAGCTAATCAGCTTTTCTACCTCCAAAAAAAGTTTCCAAAAAACCAGGAGAAAATTGCAGCCCGTAGGTACCTGCCCCAAAACGCATTTGTCCCCCGAAGGGACAATGGGCTTTTAGGGGTTAAATTTACCTATGTATTACTTTCCAATGGCTTTCCAATCTTCTACAACACATGTCCACATTTATATCCTAAATATATCAATTATCAAAGTGTAACTAAATAAAATATATCACACATCAAAAGGCATTTGAATTAATTTTTCATCTTTTGCATAAATTATTTCAATAAATTTATTTTTCAGTTCATTTTTTGAAATAAAGTTTGATTATCATTTTAATTTCACTTCCATTAAGTACACAAAAAATTTGTACCTTATAAATACAACAAAATGGTTACTTAATAAATTTGACACAAGGACATACTATCCAACAAAGGTTGTAGTTGTGATGTTGTAGCCTTTATGGTGTGGAATGGTAGCATTGTTAGATTGGATATCCTCATTCTCATGTTGGCCCATCCATACTAAATAATGAGTTTGGTTTAGTGGAACAACTTTTAGGTTAAAGTCTCACGAGTTTGTTATTTTAGTTTTAAAGCAAATGAAGATATATCATTACAGAGGGCAATTAAAAAAAAAAAAAAATTACATCTTAGTCATCTCTTGCTTTTTTACTTTAAAATATTTTGTCCATGGTACAACTATGGTTTTATACCTTCTCAATCTTTTATAGTCTACATGTAGTATTAAATGACCTTGACATCTTAGGTGTAAAGCTAGTATGTGAATACACTTCCAAAACATTTACTTCAAAATCATAATACTCAACAGTAATATAAATTCTCAAAAATCAAACATGATATTATCTCTTGTATTATCTTGAGGGCCCAATTTCTAAAGTCTTGGAAAGACATGTATGTTTTGTCCATCTCTTTGCTTATAAATAGATTTAATCAAAGATTTGTGGATTTTTTTAGTTGAACCCAATTCTTGCAAAAAAAACATTAACAAACTTTCATAAATGGTGATAAATAATTTTATCAAGTGAATTTAAATCTAAACATCATTAGAAATTGATAAATAACCCCTTTGCCAATAGAAATAAACAAAAATATGTAAATGTACTATAAATTTTATGTTGAAATCTAATTAACCCCTGAAGTTCAAAAGCCTTTTCCATCAAAAATTGCTTAAAATTGTCATTTCTGCTGCAAAGATCAAAAAACAAAAAAATCTATTGCAAATTTTTTTTGTTGAATATCTAACTATAGAGCCTTATATCATACTAGTGTAAGAATATGTGGAATTTTTTTTAGAAATTTTGATTGTATGGATTGCAACATATTTGCATTTAAAGTGAAAAAAACAAAAAATCTTGCACCATGCTATGTTAATTTTTTGGGCTTTGAATCTTCTTAATTACAAATTTTTGGACTATTGATTTTAAATTTCTAATTTTTTTGTTGAAGAATTGAGTTGAGAGTCTAAGAAAAAAATGCAAAAAAATGCATTTAATTTTTACTCATTAAAAATTGTTGAGTAGAAGTAGGTTCAAGGTTAAAGGAAAAAATAAACCATTAATAGCTCTAAGATGGAATTGAAACATAATAATTTCAATATTGAGATTGTTCTAGCAAGAGATCTTAACCTTGTGATTTTTTTTTAATTGTAAAAATGGTATTAAAAAATGAATCCTAAAAATTATATTTTCTAAAAGATGTTCCAATTGCCAAAAAACAAGATTGCCCATAACATTCCTATAACTTTCCCATAACATATTCAAATGGAACAAAATCAAAGCTTTCCATTTTGTTTAAAATACAATCTATAATATAAAAAATTACTTTAAATTATTTTGAAGTTTTTGTGGATCTTTTTTGCTACCTACTAAACTAAAATTTGGACTTATTGTATTATAGCTTTTGCTCCCGGGTACCAATTGAAATAAAAATTGTATTCCTAGAAAGCTCATGTGTTTTTATGTCTTCACAAATAATTTTAGGAAATCACAAAGAATATTGAGACCATAGGAGCTTGCCTAAAATCTATGTTGTTCCCCACAAGAACAATGAAATTTTAGGGGTTAAATCACATATTGAAATGTGACACTTTCGGCTACAATTTCACCTTTGTTTTGGAACAACAATGACCTCCACCTCCACTACTGTAACAAAAAACATTGTACCTTCTTAAATCCAAAAGTACCATGACTATGTTTTACCCAAGAAATCCTTCCTAGTTCAAAGAAATTAAAAGTGAAAACTATTTTTTGTTGCATATTCTACTATAAGATTTTACACTGTATTACATAATGAGAATGTGTGAAAGAAATTTCAAAAATTCTGACAATATACACTGCAAAATATAAGCATTTAACATGAAATTAATTATCTCCTTTTAACCTTATCATATTAGATTATAAGACTTAAAATTGTCGTTAGCTTTTTATTTTTATTTTTATTTTTCTAGAGTATTGGAGCTACCTTGAGGTAAGTTAACTTGTCGGTGACTCTTTTGGTCCCTCTTGCGAGGTTCCTCACTTTAGTTAATCTGGATTGCTAGGAATCAAAAGATGTTTGCACATACACTCTAGCCGTGTGGCCTCCTCCAACAAGCGTTCTGGGACTCTCTCCTGGACTTAGGCAAAGTAGTGTGTTTTAAAGCCCTAAGGTTGTCAAAGCTCAATCCTCACCAAGCGCCTTCCATTTGGCTCAAATTTGATAACATTTGGCTCCGCTCCAAGTTGTTAGCCTCGAGGGAGGGCAACATTATTAGGTGGCAAGGGTGTGGTCCTCCTAGATGTAGCTTTTTCTAGGGTTTCCGCTCCCTCTTTTTTTTTTTTTTTTTTCTTTGCTCTTCTTCTCTTCATTTGTCCAGCCTCCTGGCTTGGCTGTCTTGTAATGTGGTTTTTTTTTAATGCAGTGGGTTTTTTCCATTTGTTAAAAACAAAAAACAAAAAACAAAAAAAATTGTCGGTGACAAGGCCTTTCATGTCATGAATATCAATGCCTTGCGTACCTTTTCCATCTTCTGAGAAGCACCAAACCAAACTGAATTTCAGCTTTTTGCACCTGAAGAGTGATGAGGTTGGTGATTTCAGATGTATGTTGTTGATGGTCAATCTCTGCAAGCCGACTGAGATTGTTTGATTCAATTCAACTCTCCAGTACTCCCATCCTCAGGAAATAAAAATAAGGAAGGACATAAGGCCCATTCCAGACATAAGGTGAGGTACGGATAACGGATAACTTAAACATGTGTGCAAAAATAAGGATGAGAATGAATGCAAAAAAAAAGGGATTTTTTTTCTCTCAAGAATGAACATTTTATTCAATATAAATGTGGATTTTTCATTTGGTCTCATCTCTGTCTCATAGGTTCACCTAAAATGGCTAGCTTTAGAATGTGTTCCTAATCAAGTGTGAGCAAATTGAATCTTTTTCAATGAACAATAGAGTTAATTGTTGTTCATTATAGGGCACCCTATTGTATCATTACATGGGGGCTGTCCATTATAGGTATCTCTACCTTGTTCTCCAGTTCAAATGGTAGAGACATTGTCTCTACCATTTGAAATACAATTTGAATAGAAATGGTAGAGACAAAAAATACAATTGAATATTTTAATATATATTTTTACTATTACACGGGGGTGGGGTGGGGTGGGGTGGGGTGGGTAATATGTTCATACTCTTTTAGGATTTTTTTTGCATTTTTATATTCAACTTTGATGTTTAAAATCTTAGATTGGCTTTTAAAGATTTCAAAATGTATATCTTTCTCTTTTTTCCCTTTTGAATGTGCATTTTATACAAATTATAATGTAGGAAAATTCTTCAAATTCTTAGCAAAGATTATGAAGTAGTTGTTACAAATAGAGTTAATTTTTTAGTGTAAATTTTAGTGCGAATATGTGTCACTTGGGACAAAATTTGTGCAAATGGAATGTTTCATGAACTTAATGGTCTTTGGGAGTGCACTTACATTGATTTCTTGAATCCACGTGCTTTTAAAACGTATTTTAAGAGGGGATAGTAAATACTGTAAATATTCTAAGAATATTCTAAAATTTTGGAATATTTATAAAATATTGTAAAGACATTTTTTGAATATCTTTAAATGTTTTTTAGTGGGCTATATTTTGAAACTAATGATCTTTATAAGTAATTAATTTCTTACATGTAGTTAAATTACTAAAATCCTACTATTTTGAATATGCATGGTTTTCTCATACTTTTGCACAATATCTTCCTCAAGATGATGGTGCATGATGGGAAATGGTACCCCTATAGTGTGCAATTGCCCAATAGTTAAAAAGAAAACAACATGTTGCATGATGGAATTTTGGATAGTTGAACCTCCTACTCTCTAGAAGTGTTAAATTTTTGCTTCTATTTCAAATATCCCCCCCCCTCCTTTTGAAAAGATGACTTTTAAGTTAATTATTCCCAAATTGTGACTATATTGTACTCCAAATTTTTGTGCAATATATTATACACTACTTAGCAATTTTATCATTTAATCACTCTTGTGCTCCTAGTACAATTTCATGAGTAAGAAAAACTCAAATTTGGAAGTCAATGTGAGGTAGACGAGTCCTTTTTTTGGCAAAATGGTTGCCTTGCCCTTACAAGCTAAATGAATTTTTCTAAAATTTTCTCCTATAAATAGACAAACGTAAAAAATACAATAGCAATCAATACAATATAAAAATACAATATAATTTTTTGATGAAATAGGAATTTGTTTCAAATTTTTGAAATGTGTTGCTCATACAATCCCTAGGAATCACTAGCCCTCCTCCTTCCGCTCTACCCCAACTAACTAAAGTTCATTCATATTGGTCATGTTACTCATCTAAAATGGTTAATTACATCTTCCTAAAACAACCACTACTTGTAGCTTCATTAAAGCTATTTTTTGTGACGATTTCACATCCAAAATCAATAGAAGTTCCTATTGTGATCTGCAACTCAATCCCTCAATGTTTTGATTGTGGGCACTATTCATTCCATTGCGGTCCAAATCTCAATTATTAGAGAGTGCCCCACTTTAGGCTGAATGCATGCCAATTATGGACCCCATTTCAAGCTGCCCCCCAAAATGTCAGTAATGGGCTCTTCCGCCTTTACGTTAGTTGCCTTCCCTGCAGTTGGCTGCTGCCTGCAGGACTTGGCCCGTTTCCATGATGGGGCTCGACCGCTTTGGCAGTCCTTGCAGCCCTGGACAGACCCAGGATGACATACTTATTAATTATGCCATACACTACATTATTGTCCACTTCTCTACCTGGCGTCCGTATCTTCAACCTGGCCATAACTTTGTAGCGTGGATGAGAACTACGTCAAAAATGCGGGTCAATTTCAACCGCAATGGGTGTCAGGGTACACAGCTTACCAGATAAAGAAAACCATGATAACAGCATTGAAAACTTTTTAAAAATCTGCACTTTCAACTGAAGAAACTGAATACATTTAGATCGAAATGAAACAGCTACATACTCTGCGACAGGCTATGTCCTTGAGATAGGGTGCTCTATAAGCGACCCTACTCTAAAAGTGACCACTAACTAGTAGAGAGGTACATTTTACTTTCTTCAATGTACTAACAATGTACATTTTGCTTTCTTCAATGTACTAACAATGTACATTTCAGGTGGTGGTCGCTTTTAGTGACCACTAATTTTCAACTTCAAAATTTTGTAACTAATTCCACAAATGTAAGGTCCAAAAAATATAATTGAAACAACTTGGGTTGGATGCATGCCATTTAATTCCATTTTTCTTCCTAAAAAAATTGACTAGAAATTATTTCAAGGAGTTTAGCTTCTCCCCCTAAACGTAATCAACTCTTAAAAAAAATCACTTGAAGAGCAAACTACTTTATAGCACCCGTTCATTTTTTGAGTAAGGTCCTACTCAAACTTCTTCACACCATTCTTTATTTGTTTTGATCCAACAAGTGAGAAACTTTGAATATTGACCTTGGTGTTATTGTCAATGGAGTGGAGCAAAGCACAAAGGTGTGTGTACGCTGTCCTTATGACAGTCGAGAGAAGGGGTGAGTGCTGATTTTAAATTTTTTAAAAGATTCTTAACTGAAATATGATCAGTTAAACAATAGCTCTTTATTTGTATATGTATTTTTTTTTTTAAATACTAATGAAACAGAATTTCATTGCTTTATTTGTATAATTGTTAATGCTCTCCTTGCACTCTTTCATATACCCTAGGCGTAGTGGGAAGGCAGGTTTTGTACCCAATAATTCATGCATCAATGAAGGTGTCTGAAAAAGCAATAATTAGTGAAATGCTTGAGAAAGTTGGTGTGATAGAAATGATATTCAATTGGGGAATCTGCTGACCACCTCTGCATGCACATCAGGGTTCCTGAAGATTTCAAGAAATTTTCTCGGTATTGCATTGGCGACTGACTGCTTTACAGTTGCAATATTTATTACAGTTTTGCACTAAGAAGAGAGCTGCAAGTCATTTTATGAGGTACTGACTACAGAGTGTGTAAGCTTATAGGTTTGCAATGTTGACGTCTTGTGAAGCAAATATGAGGTCCTGATCCACCCAAGGTCAGGAACTTCGCCATACTACCAAGTATGTATCATCAATGGATAAATTTATTTGCAGAGTTGAGATCAATCTTCATACATCAAAGTCTTCATCAAGGTTTATCACGTACATCCACCTCCTTATTAACAAGGTCATGGCAATGATATTGAACCAGAAAAAAAACATGCTTCTTTGCAGCAAAAAATGGTTCCAATAGTTGTATAAATTGGTTACTTCCTACTCCTCAATGGACGAAGCAACAGAAGGGGAAGCAAAATCAAGGAGACACAGCAAATTCAGCATTGAGACATGGCTTGGAACCCTTATCACAAGCGTTTCATCAAAGTACCTCTGGTTGGTACTCCCTCGTAGTCATCAAAAAAGTTTCCTGTCCACTACTTATAATTCAATAGTTTGAGTGTTGATTTGGTTCATACCAAAAAATAGAGTTGATGTCAAAGTAACACCCAAATAAAAAAAGAATTGTACTTATACCATTTTAGTACATACACTATGTTTGAGCAACCGGACTCTTGATTTACAGTGCTCCTGAAACCAGCGACCAGAGTTTTGATCTTCTTTTTCAAAGGTCTCTGCAAGGAGCTTGGGCGAGATTTTATGGGGCTCATTGCCTGGATGCTGAGCAGAGAGGCCCTTCAATTTACAGGAGCAAATTCTGCCATTCACTCGATTGTGTCCGAATGTACAAAGAGAACAAAAGTGTCTGGGTCAGTGGCAAGTCCAGATCCACAAATAATTATCATGTGTTGTGTAGCAAAGTTGTGCCAACGTCGGCCACAAACGCACACCTCCTGTCACATTGGCACTCCCACTTCCAGTACTTGGTGGTATCAGTACCTTGACAACCACACAAATAAGCTTGGATTGCTACATTTTTTTTCAATCAGTTTACAGTCTCTACTAGAAAAAAAAAAAAGGTTGTTCTCAAACACACGTCCATGTTCAAAAGGGTGAACCAAGAATAGTAGAACAACTTTTGAATTAAACTTGATCTTTGATCATGGGGTGTATTGCAATTGCCTGAAAAGATTAAAATGGGGTCAAAACTTTGGAAATTTGCTTCTCAGGGACGAAGTTTTTGACACATGAGTTGCATAAAAGTGCTTCAAGTTTATTTTTTAGTCAATGAAGGGCAGTAAAACTAGAGAGTTTTTTTTTCTTCTGTGAGGACACTAGAGAGACAGTGACTGCGTCCTTTTTTACATGTGCAAGTCACGTCAAGGCCTATCTCCGATCTGCAAAAGTTGGTGACATGGCTTGATCGTGGCTTCATAACTTCAGTGTTTAAGTTTTGCAATAGTATACACTCGAGGTGAGTCACTCCACTTTGCAAGTGCATTATCTATAAAGTAAGCAGATTCAGACCGAAGCTAGTAGACAGTCATTCTGATTCAATCCGAGTGATTGTGAATGTAGCGAAGAGAAATTTGATCAATTTCAAGCATACTCAACGATTCTTTATGCAATGGAGACACGCACATTGTTCAATATAAGTTGTATATATAAGTTTCTGCTCAGAAATTTGATAAATTATTCTGAATGTAGCAAAGAAAAATTTGATAATTTTTCAGAGATTCTTTATGCAATGGGAGGCACACTTTGTTCAATACAAGTTATATAATTTCTGTTCAGAAATTTGCAATGTTGTACCTTGTGACTGTTTCAGTTTTTAGGTATCATGTAGTGAAGAGATTTCAGGCTCCTTCTGAGTCCTGAGTCTTGGTTTTGAAGTGATAATTTGCCAATTTGAGGAATTAATCAGCAAATGAGGAAAGGCAAGTGAGTCCGTCTGCATCATTCAGTAACCTTATTATGGTTCTATTAGACAATGCATTTCTGGCCTCTTTGAACTCCTGGAACTCAACTTGACATGGAGAGAGAGAGAGAGAGAGCGTGCTTCGTGGTCGAGATTGGCTGCAGAAATGGATTCCTGAAGATGATGGTCTTTGAAAATATTGCAAACATATTAATTGGTACTAAGCTTAGTGGTCAGTCATAAAAGCTTTGAATTCTCAAGATTGAAGCATACTGGAAATTCTGAATCACACATCCAATAAGTAGAATTAACTTTGTAAGGGATGTTTCAGATTCAGATTTAGCTGATTTCGGACTAACTTAGTATGCACAGCTAATCTGGAACTTTATAAGGAAAATGTCAAGTTTCAGATTAGCTGTACAGTACCTACAAGGAAGTTTACGTTCACAGTAGTCAATTAACAGAAACAAAGCACATACCTCAAATTTCAAATTGTCATCACCTGCTCAAAAATGATCCAAATCCCAAACCGCAAAGTGCGTTGGAAAGCTAATGAAGTCTACTTTACTGATGTCTTAAGCATTTACAGAAAAATTTGTAAAATTATATATAAAAATAGCATGTTTTGGCATACTATCTATCATCTAGTGCTACTACTATTAGCTTTGATTACAACCTTCATACGGTGAGCATAACATGCATATTAGCAAGGAGAACTTCAATCATATCTAGAGACTCCTCTTCCTATGCCTTTTGAATGGTGTTGATTAATTCATCTTTGTTTGGCGGTAGCAACTCATATTAGACAGTGTCTTTTACAATCTTCCATAGGTTTTCAATGGAATTTAAGTTAGGAGAGTTTGCGGGTCATGAAAGCATTCTCTTGCCATGCGTCTGCCTCCAATCACTTGATTCCTTACTATGGTGCACCGTAGCGCCATCTTCCATGGGTATAAGTGTCTCAGGGTCATTGTAGAGAAGTAGAAGTCATTCAATCGACGTTCATAAATTATATCAACGAAGTCCCTACTTCTCTGTGTATCAGGTGGCATTATAGAGAGAGGGAACTTATCGAAACCAATGAACGCACCCATACCATCACTAATGAACAACCAAATTTAAAAGACAATGTTAAACAATTTGAAGAAAATTGTTTGTGTGACTTTTGCCATACCTTCGCTCGCCTTGCTCTTTTTTCAATTTTAAATGAAGATTTGTCCGTCCATATCACATTCTTCCAATTAGATGATGGCTAATGCTAATATTTATAACTCTAAAGCACACCTTATACAACCATTGAAGTTGTTTGTTAGAATAAAAAATACCTATAATCTCACACAATCTATTTTTGTCTTTGGAAGTGCACTTACTCACCAATGCACATGCACAATGTATCTATAAGCTACCACATTGCTTGGTTGAAGCATATTTTGCATTGAGAGACTGTTTGAGTTCCATATATGAAGCTCTAATTGACAAAAATCTGAATTTTGTCGGTGCAAGAAGCGTTGATGCTGCCTTTACAATGTAGGAGCTACAAATAAAACTTGAAGTGCAATGAATGCAATTCAATTTTTTTATAGACAAGAAGCTTGAATTAGCATGTAAATGACACCTAGAGTATAGTTAACTCGTTTTCCAGGTAGTTTCATGAAGTTTGGAGGTGTGCAAAAGAAGATATGTTCAATCAAAGTTGCACTACATTTGAGTGTTATTTTGAGTTCAAAAATTTGAACGTAAACTTCCTTGTGGGTATTGTGCAATCTAGTACTAAAAGCTTACAAACTGCGTTTTGGAGCCATTGCAAGATTTTGTACATAATAAATAATGAAATTGGCTTCTTTTGTCTTGCATAATTATCACTAAAATCTTGTCCAATCCCAATCAAGCATACCAAATTTCAATTTTTTTTTTAAAATTTCATTTTTGGTGAAATTTTTAAGTCAATTTTTGTGGTCTTACATAATATTTAATTGAATACAATTGGTGATAAATTTTTTTAATTCAATTGCATGGAAATGTAGCAAACAATCATATACACATCCTTCATATTAAGAAACAATCCCTTAAGTAACAAAAAGATGATCAATGAAGAATTCAATGAAAAGTGCCGTATAACCAAACTCTGGAGAAATGGATATCTCTATGTTTTAACTTGATTTTGGCAAAGTAATTGTACCATCATGCTCAAATGTAAAAAATTAGTTACCATGAGAGGTGAAAACAGAAAAATCTAATTACAATAAAGAGATATCTATTTTACAAAAGTTCAATACGGTCACCCCAACATTGAAATCTCTACAGATGGAATTTTGAAGCTTTTTGTGGAGATGCTTGTTGAGGGAAAGATGTGCATATAAATGTTCCTTACAAATCTATGCAATCAAATTTTAAAATTTCATCACCAATGATTTTCAATCAATGATAATATTAAACCATGAATTTTAAATGAAATAATTCACCCAAAATGGAGTTTTGAAATTTTGATATTGTTAATTGGGATTACATAAGGATGCAATGATAATTATGCTTACCAAAAAAATACCATTATAATGCACATTATATAGTATAAAAGAATTTGAATGGCTCCAAAACAAAGTTTGTAAGCTGCAGTACACAATTGTACATATTAGGATTGATTAATTTTAAATTTTGCACTCACTGGATTGCAATGTTGATCACCGAGACATTAAGTTATTGATGATGTTAATAGCTACCTTTAGATTCTTGGGAGTGTTTGTGGCAAGCAATGATTGCTTGTAAAAGAAGAAGCTTCATAACTTTTACATCAGTAATTCAAATAGAATGAATCAAAGCTTTTCATGTAGATAAAAATACAATCTATGAAAATTAAAAACTTAAGTTCTAGGACTGTAAATTATATTATATGAATTCAACATTTAGTGCACTCTTTGCATCTCCTATTATTATTTTGTAGGTCGCTACTAAGCCATAGATAGAGTATTATATGTGATTCTCTGAAGTGCAAGGCAATTGCCTTTTTTGAGGTGATAGTGATAGTGATAGTGTAAAACTATGTACAAGCCTAATAGTAGGGTAGTCAAAGAATAATTTTATACATGTGGAATGTAGCAATTGGACAAAAATCATTTCCAATTCCATACATTGAAGCTCTCAATCTCCAAATTTACTTCTTCTTCCTCAATTCCTTTGTTCTTGTAGCAAATCCTAAATTACATTTAAAATTTTAATTCCATAAAAAATACAACAAAAACAATTTAATGATAGACTATAATTTACTCTTCATAGTCTTGCAATTAACGCTTCGGACACCCTACTAGGTTACTACACTATTTCTATCAAAGCACAATAAACACTTAGCCGACACTTCCATCTTCAAAGTACAAGTGTTGTTTTCTAAATGCAAATTATCAATCATATTTCTTTGTATTTTCAAATGCAAATGTCTTCTTTGAGGTCTTTCTGTCTATCAAGTATCAAATTTTGTCTACAGGAAATTCCTTAAAGAACCTGGTTGATGTTTTGTTTTAAAGATTAGAAGAAATTTGAGGCCTTGATAAGACCGTTTCAGGCTTGTTTCCAATGTTGTTCCCGCAACAATAAGAGACCGCGGCTGGCTGTCAAAAAAATTAGTTAATTAATTAAAATTTCTAAAATGCTAAAAGAAATTTGAAAAAAAACGTTTCTTTGTTGTTGTTTTTTATCAAAAAAATGATGTGGCACGGTCTCGACCATGTTGGATTGCACCACTAGCAGCGTTCCCACACAATTGAGGCAATTTTCAAAGCCCGGGAACTAGTAGTCTTCTCGAGGTCTCAAATGTCTTCTAATAATTGCAACAACTTTTAATTGTGCATCAGATAGACATTCCACTTATTAAGAATTATGCACAGTGGAAAACAATGTTTGATGGAATTTGCGTCAATTTGGATACTTGTGCTATGATCCTAGAACTTTTGCATGTGAAGCCCTTAGTTTGCAGATGTTGCTGTCAATTTAACATTCATAGATAGGAAGATTAATCAAAGCAACTTGACTATTAATTTTTCAATCGGTTGTTATTAACTAACTATATCCGAGAATTTATTTCAAACATTGGTAATAAAAGTGATAAGTTGGTGTAATTATATAAGTCACACTCGAAGTCATAGAATCTGAATATCCAAATAAGAAGCATCTTGTTAAGGTATCTATCGAGTGACTTTGCATCTACATCAAGATAACCACAACTTGCCAAGTTTTAAGCTCTTTGTAAAGAATATCAAAATCAGCTCTAGATATCATGTACAAATTGTAATTTCACACTATCGTAGTTGATCTAAACAATTTCAATACAATTACTGTGACCCTCATTTGCAATTTTGATTCGAGCAGACTGAGCACCTGTACTAACAACTTTTTTCAAGTCTAATTGCACGGCATCAGAGGTTATTGATTTCTTTTCGAATTGCACGACTGTTGATTTTTCAAAAGATCAAGGTAGGACTATGCATCTCTTCTCAAAAGATAGTCAATTGTTCTATAATTTGGTGCAACACGTATCCACACAATTAGTCAAAATGTATTTTTACAATATTTAATTTGAATTTTGAATGATTTTGATTAGTTGTGTTTAATCTTGCCAAGTACTATTTTTATTTTTTATTTTTTATATATTCCATGATCTTTGGGTAGCCTTGAGTAACCTCAACGTGCTCTATAACAAGATTTCAATCAAAATTAAATTATTTTAAGAATTTTTTAATAACAACATTAACCCCTAAATGTCCAAGCCTTTTGAAGTGTATTTTTCCTATGCAAAATGAACATGGACTTATAGTTATCCCCAATGAAGTAAATTTTATTTTTTTCAAAACTTTATAGAGCTTGCTTATTAGTATGCATGCCAATTTTGGATGTGCAATTGCATAGGAGTTGTGAGATTATAACAAGAGAAATATACACATTCTATTTTAAGTATGCTACTCCTTTCCACAATGTTTCAAAAATTTGCACATAAAAGTTTTTTGGGATTGGAGGTGACATGAACAACTACATATAGTGTTAGTACACTATAATGACTTTCAAAAAACTTAATTTCACATGAAAAGCTATCAAATTCACTACACAATCTACCTTGCAATTGTTGTAATGCAATTTTTTAATAAATAAAGTTCGCAAAAAACTCCAAATTAACACTTGCATGTTTAAATTTTCAACGGTAAAAATCATGAAAACACTTTATTCTTTCCATTGGGACCGTTTCAAAGCAAACAGATATGTGTAATTTTTTAGATCTCAAATCAAGTGAAATTGGCGAACTTTGCTTTCAACCGGGAAATGAAGTAAAATTTGCAAGCTTTACTCTTCACTAATGGTACATATATGCTTTCAAGGACCTCTCAAAAATCAAATACTTAACTTTTTCAATGAAAAATGAAAGATTCCAGTAGTTAACCTTCAAAACTTCCGGTAAAAATTTTTTAAACAGTCAAGGGAATTTAATTGCCCACATCAAAGTGAGCCTAAAATTTCAAATTGACCATATATGGTTGATTGGACATTTAGGGGCTAAAAGAATATTTGTCACGATTCAAAAAGATGCTATTCTATACTTGCAGTGATCCTATTCAAGCCTCCATATGCATCATAGGAATACCTATGATATAATTATTATAAAAAAATAATTATAAATTATTTTTTTGTGGGTACTCGTACATAACTAGTAAAAGGACGTGCACAAAGAAATTTCAAAGGATTGCAAAGGTACAAGCTAGCGTTTAACCCCTGAAGCACTAAATTGCGTTTTATGACAACATAGCAATTTTAGGCAACTCACTATAAATGGAGTTTTTGTTTTTTATCTTTGAAATTTTCACACAATATGTACCCAAGGAGTAGCTTTAAGGCCCAAAAAATTTCATAACTTTTGACTAAATGGTTAAAATTTTATGGTATGATACGTTGTTTTCATTGCTCGGCAGGCAGTCCAGGCAGCAAAAAAAACTTCTTGAAAACTCATTATTTTAAAAAATTAAAATTTGAAATTGGTTCTCTTAGATCTTTATATACATGGAAAGATTTGAATAATTTCATTTGGATTAATGAAAAAAAAGTTATGGCTTTTTTAGTTTGTGGGTAGTTTGCGGGTAGTTATGGAATCTCTACTCTAAGATAAACTTTGAAGCCCTTTATTTAATTCAGTTTTAAATATTTTTGAATAAAAGTAAAAACAATAGGTGTAGATTTTTTACAACAACATTACAACCATTGGGATTGGAATTTTTCATTTCCATGAATAAATTGTTAACAATTTAGTGTTTTAAATAATTTTCTACTTCTTTCTACTTACTATTTTTTCCTGTATGTTGTACAATTCCAAATGATTTGAAAATTTTCAAGTAAGTTTTTAGCTTGACTTCAAGAATTAATCCAAAGAATGACCACCATTTCGGGCATTTTTTCATACACATGTGACCATCTGAAGTGCAGTTGCCTGATTTTCGCAGGGTCAAAAAAAGTCTTTTTTCCAATTCAAATGCTAATATCTTGCAATCCACATGGTGAAAATTCCTGAAATTTTTTCCACATGTTCTCAAACTAGTTTACTACAAGATCCTACGATTACATGTGTTCAAAAAAGTTAAAAGAAAAAAAATTTGGTACTTGTCCTAGAAATGGCAGTTTTGGAGCGTTTTGGTAAAAACACAACGACGCTAGTTTGTGAGCCTAGAAATGCAAGCTTAAGAGCTGTGAGCATACATTTTGCGAGCCCAAAGATTGACTTTCAAAAACTTTTAAATTTTTTAGTGTTAGGGAAAAAAACCCGAATATATTTCAAAGTTCTAGGTAAAAAATAGTGAATCTACAGATTTATTATAGTGGACCTATGACTGTGGACTTGGGGTCGTGGACCTATTACCGTGGACACATGAAGAGATTCAAAATAGTAATTTTTTTCTTCCTACACTCTTTATAGGTACATTCAATATATAGAACAGTGACCTTTGATTATCCCATATTCATTGGGATTATCAATATAAGCTAATATAAGAATACTTTAGATACATGATTAGTCAAGCTTAAGATCGGCGTGAGTTGACTGCCACGCATCATTGTAGTAGACAATTACGTCCCTCTTTAGTTTTTTTACTTCCTGTGTTTATGTTCTAAAAATTATTTCTGGTGTTGACGTCTACTGCCATTTCATTTACTAATAGGGATACAATACAGAATTGGAATTTCCAAAATAAACTAATGTATAAGGACTTAGACTAGTTATTGACAATACCTGCGGTTTTAGGGTTAACCGTATGTAGCACTTGGGGCCCTAGATGAGACACTTGGGACCTCCACGTATAGCACTTCAGGCCCCAGTCGAGACACTTGGGACCCCAGGTGTAGCACTTTTTGTTGCTGCATTTTGTATGATCCTGTGAGTGATTTACAGGATTTAAAATTCAGTGTTAATCGTGCATCCGGGGGACCAAAACGATAATCAATTTTTAGATTGTAATGGGATTCCTAAAGGTTTGTCGCAAATATTACTCTCACGAAATTGTGCTTTTGGTACCGAGACGCCAAATGCGGCTACAAATGTATGGAGCAATTTACAAATTTCTCGCTGGATTCTATCGCGAAGATACTCCCCTGAAATTCTACTTTTGGTACCGAGACGTCTAATTTGGCTGCTAGACCTTGGCGCAGTTTGGAAAAAATTACTACGGAGAAGTGTTACAAAAACTCCTAAACGGATCATTTTTAGCTTATATTGTATATTCAGTGTACGTGCTTCGGCACCAAGTCTCTATAAAAATCCAATTTAATGCCATCCATGGTTTAGTATTTCTGACACAGTAAAAGTACACATTGCATTTATTAATCACTTTGGAATATGCACAACCAGGTCACAAAAGAGAATATCTTCAATACTGGATATACTTGCATTTTTTTAAGAGTCGACAGATTGAAGAAAGATGCTCATACATTAAAAGCATTTTCTGCTAATTGGATACATAGAGTCGTCCGCATTCTAAGTATTCTAGTATAGCAAATTCTAGCCCTCATATTGCAATATTAGACATTGTTTTTAATCATCCCCGCAGATTGAAGAAGTTTCATCACTTCATCCATACTCATGCTTGGAGCATGAATGAACTTGTCTTTCTTGAAGTCGGACTTGCACAAAAACCGGAAGATGTAATACAAATGTTTGCAATTGACATACTTCCCTCGCTTCCCAATGGATGCAGATATCATTCCGGTGAAGTACAGGCACGTGCAAGCTGGGAAATTGCAGAGAGTAATGCGATATATCATGTGATGAGGTTCTATGCCAGATTGAAGAGTGATGACAGCTCCAAGTCCTGGATATGGCAAGATGTTCACTCCAAGAATAATTCCGGTCACATTCCTGGCACTCTCCCATTGGTTGCGGTGATCATCAGTAGGTGCCATGTCATTCCTACGGATGCTTTTTCCATTCCGAATACATGGGGGCTTGTCAGCATGAGGTGGTCTTGCATAAGTCCATTCCATAACCTCAAAAAGGTTGGAGGAAGTGAATAGGCGTCGTGAAGACATAGACGGACGCTCCTGGAGGCGGAACCCTGCCTCCTCAAAGAGAATAATCTCCTCAGAGGTGAGGGCCGTGCCGATCAACACTGGCCAAATATTCGGGATTCGTGGTCGACTAAGGACGTGAGACCTCCTAGGTCCCATCACGCAACGCTTAATGTCGTCCGGACAGAACCAGAACTCGTTTGTCTCCACTCTTGTGCCCTTGAACTCGCGCTTCTGCCCCTTATACATTAGAGCAGCAGTGGCTCTGGAGCCCTTAACAATGTTCATTTTGCACTTCACTTCTGTCTGCGACTGAATGGCATGACACTTCTTCTTAGACTTCATAGAAAGACGAGATATGTGCCATTCTGAAGGGTCACAATCAATCTCAAGTACATGCTTAACATGAGGGATTTCAAGAGTGGCATCAACTTGATTTGCATTTGAAAGATCAGTAGATGTACTTTGCACTCGTGGATGGGAGAAGTTAACCTTGTCCGGGCGATGAGAATCACCCTCAGACCCAATAGGTACATCAGCCGGGCGCTTAGAGGAACCAAAGACTTCCTCTCCTTCCAAATGAGGTATGCGCGTGCAAACCTCCTCAGCACCGGGCATACTACATAGGGTGTCGGTGATTCTCTTTCCATCCATAGATGCAACTGCCCTCTTCAATTTCAAGTCCTGCCTAGATGGGCCGAATCCAGACGGGCCGCCATTGAGATACACTCGAAAGTTTGTCATCTGCATAAAAGCTCTCACCCAATCGTTGCATGTTGCGACGTATAAGTCTGTGCCGCGCTTCCCAGACGCTTGGAGCCATTTGTTGTGTACTGTCTCAGATAAATTGCAAGAAGGCATATCAGCCAACTCATCTGAGGACATTTCCTGCAAGAATTGAAGGCGTCATATTACACATAACACAGGAATCAAAACTCAGTGGTCATCTTGAGCAAGTGTGAAGTACTTCAAATAAAGTAAGAAACTAACCGTTTCCATGAAACCACCCCACTGTCGATATCTGAAGAATGCCAACTAGAGCTCAAGCTCCCTCAGAGATTCAGTAGATGCTGCACCAGATGAGTACCACCATGCCTTGATCTGCAAGTATTTACTTTCAGCCTCCTCTAATGTCTTTGCATCCTTGTATGATCTACACAGCCGAATATGCTGACATTGCAACTCCCGCTTGATAAGTCTCTCACTGTGTTGCTTCATGGAGGTTGCCCAATGAAAAAGGCACGTCCGTTCCCGATCAATCATCTTGTCCTTCGGGTTGCCAGTGCCGTACACGATTCGAACAACGTTCCAATTCGCTTGAGCACCATCGGCCATGAAGCCTTTGAAGTTAGGATTCGGGAATCCGTTCTTCTCCATCACTCGATTAAGGCAACGCCACATGATGATTTGACCTTCTGTATCTTCTGACTGCATATCACATACTGCAATTGTCATCACCTTGCAATAGGCAGAGTCGTAAACATGGCAGGCGATAGTTGTCCAACCTTTGACACGCTTGACATGATCAAACATGAGCCAGGAATTGGCCAGATCTCCTCCTACTTGCATCCGCCTGACGAGGTCGACTCCGCTCCTTGGACCATCCACGAGCATCTTGAAAAGGTACACCTTCTCCTGTCCCTGTCCAGGGAAAACACTGTCATGAATGAACTCCATTTTCGCTTGTTTCTTCATTCCGAGTATGCGATCTATGTCCCCTCCTCCACTGCTGGTGTTGCGGAAGGACGCAATGATGTTCCGAACGTTTGGCGAACTGAGCACCTGGAACTTGTCCATAACATCATCCAATGCCTTTCCCTTTAGCATTTCCTTCGGGCCATCACGTGCATGAACAAGGAATGTGTCCAAAAACTCTTTACTAGCAGCCACTGCAATGGCGGACGCTTTAGCAGTAAGAGTTTTTTTCACTTCTTGCTCGATGAGTCCAGAGATGGTGTTCATGGAATCTCTACACAAACCATCTGCAACTGGGTGGTTATGATTTCCTAGATGAATGCAAGCCCTCGTCATGTCAGCCGCACCGATAACATAGTAAATTCGAGCGTCACAGAAATTTAGACAAGTCAGTGTTAATTTGCAGACTCTACAAACTACTGTAGAATCTTTAGGAGGAATCGTCCCGACCTGGAATGGAGTACTAGTGTTCCCAAACCACTCTGTTTCGTTCCTTTTGGAGGACCTCTTCAAATAATCGCAGGCACTATTACTGCAAGCCAAATAACCAGCACAGGAAGACTTCTTGAACTTCAAACCTAAATCATTGTGAATGTTTGAAGTCATGGTACGACACCAAGTATGACCATCATAGCGTTTATCCATGCCATTCATGCTCTTAGAAGAACACGAAGAAGCGGATGATCTGCATGGAGGCAGTTCAAAAACAATATCTCCATCGAAACTCGTAGGGAGGAACTGGACCTTCTGGTGATCAATTGCTTTAAAATTGAGATGGGCTAACTCATTTCTGGACCCTCTAATACTCGCTAGTTTTTGAATGCACTGCATCACACTAGGAACTGAAAGACTACTTGGATAGAGAGGAGGGCGTGAGAGGTTCGAACTAGCAGGACTACTTTCACGAACCGAACAAGACTGAGATGCAGAAGGCGCTGTCGAAGTTTCTGGTGCGCATGACACCGTTGGAGACCTACGACATCTATATAGCGTCTCGTCTTTGGAGTCGCTTGACAACTCTACTATTGGACTTAGAATCCCTTCTCGAGGTACGGGAACGTTACCACTTCCCAGCTCATCATGTGACTGAAGAAGACATCCTGACTCGACTTTTACTACTCTTAGAATCGGAGCTTGTGCAGTTGATGCATCAGACTGTGGTGTCAACACCCTTATAGAAGCAGCAATTACATTAGAGGACAATTCGAATGCCCTATAACGCCCCAGTGGTAGAATCCACAAATTCCCTTGGTCAGTTTGAGTCATAGCCATAAGAACAGACTGAAGAAGAGTTCCCAAATCTGATAGAATCTCCTCCTCGACATAGATTGAGCACTGCGAGAAACCATATCGGACGTGAATCAAGTGGCTTGTAATCTCTGCTACACCATCATCATTCAGACGCAGAAGAAGAGGAACTTCATGTCCATCAGCTCTAATGGAAGCCATCATGCTACAATTCAGGAAATGAAGTAGAACGAAAAAAAAAATGACAACCAAAAAGAGGCACACATATCGTTGAGCACTTGAGAACCTTACAACTACATATACAACGAGTTTTTTAAAGCTGAACTATAAACTTAATGCAATTTGAACATGCTTGCACTTCAAAATACGGAAATTCTATAATAGCGGCGCATACGTTCAAATTATATGACAGTGAACATGAGATTTCTTGATCGGCGCAATTGTAAATTCTAGTCTGCACTGACATGTACTAGAGAGCCTACAGACAGCGCACAATGAAGGCCTTTGATTTCCACAAAATCATAGAAGATATAAATCATGAATACGATAGCAGTACGAAGACGGAATGGTATTAATGATTTAGACCAATATGTAGTTGTCTACGTAGAGCGGATGAAGGTGAATAATGATATCAGTATAATATGAGAATCCACTAAGATAATTTTAGGTAAGCGAAAAAAATATACCACGCAAACGGAAACCCCCCATGAAGGAAATATATGATTTGTGAATGATAAGTAATGACAGTGATTGTCATGTACTACTAATCATTACGTCAGAAGACAGCCTCTCACCATATAAGAGGTAACGTCCAGGAATGAGGAACTTTTTATAATTTGAAGATGATGACGTCCAGTAGCTTCTAATATATAGTAAGTCCTATAGTATGTAATCTCATAGGCTTAAAGTAGTGGAGCAGATCTCCTAGATGCTTACGCGATCATCAATATCAAGGACTGATTCAAGTAGGGGAAAGAGATGCAAGAGAAGAAAGAGTAAGCTGTATTTCTCTAGTTTCAGAGAGTTAACGAGGGTAAGAATGAATAGGTCGAAGCAAGCACGCAAGGTGTTATTATGTAGGGATCCAGAATCTGGGACTGGGGAGCACATCCAGGAAGGAAAAATCCTCGGGAAGCCCCCATTTGGAGAATCAGCAGATTCTAATAACCCGTTAATGCAGAAGACTCGTGACGTTGAGAACGCTGCCCAAACGCAGGAAATCATCCGTATAAGTCCATCAAAATGTGCACCCCGTCCTTCCTAGGTTATATGCTAATTCAATTTGTTTCAGAATTCCACTGTTTTGTGATCACATTTTCTTGATCTGCAATGTGATCTGCTCTAATCCGAGGCTATTACAATAAGCGTGATAAAAAGGTGGGGGGCATAGCCATTCAGAAATCAAGCCGTGTCAACTCTCATCCACCTGAATGCGGATAGAGACTTAGGATTCTTCAGTCAATAACGGTATTTCGCATGAAATTTTAGGAGCTCTTCGGTCACCTTCACGTGAATTTAATACCTCCACGCGCTGCGTCTCATCGTTGCAACAACCACGGGACGAGGGCTTGCAGGCTGCCGAAATGGACACGAGGAGCGGGAGAGCAAATCAACGCCGCGGGACACCAGCAACCAATGCTGCCGAGCAAGCTGTACTGCCACCAGATCTCGAAGCGGCAATGTCTGAGGTTAGTCATTCTTTCAGCCAATCTGTTTTCCCCAAGGTCCGGACGCCTTGAAATTCTGTGTAGAGGGGTTAAGGACATGGTGCGACTTTGTGGTTTCGAATACGCGCAGTCTTAAACCTCCACCGAAGCAGTAACGTGAACAAGATGTCCAATCCGCACAGCTGGCCTCTCGATTGAAGGACTAGGGTCGCCGATTAGCTCTGCTGCAAAGGAACAGCAAAAACGGTGTCTCAATGGGGCACCGTAACTTGTAATTTTGAGGCTGAGTATAGGTTGAGGGATTGAGTGCCACGAGAGGGATCAGTTTTGCGCATACCATCTTGCTGGGGTTCTACGGCACAATCACGAGCTTGAGCGGCTGGTTGTTCATGTTCTACGAGACGGTAGAGGCCATCAGCTGCGACCGACCGCGACAATCATTCCTCTGCGGCTGCATCTCGGGACGAGAAATTCGAGCCGGCCACTGGTTCGCCGACTGGTCCCTTTAATTCCACCACCGTATCTTGGTCACGACGTCCAGAGCGGACTTCCAACGCTCCGTGCTTGGGACAGGTGACACACCCGTAAGCCTCGTAGCAGTTCGTCGTCATTTGTTTGGTAAGTTAAATTCTACGTTTAGTCGATTCCCATCCCGTAACTAGAACCTGTCAGGATCGCTCTCGTTAGCGAGAGAAAGGAAACCAGTTCCTCATTTCGGGATGGTCGCGTGAGTTCGACGGAACCAATACGCTCCTCGGCGACTGCTGGGTCATGGTCCCCGGCACGTCACGGTTCATTAGTTCAATTTTAGGTCAGAATTTTTTCTTCGCATCTGTGTCTTAAGATTCGACATTCTCGCCGTGGACCGTGGACTGGTCCCAAGAATTTCATTTGCAGATCTCGGTCTCGTCGGCGAGAGAGGACTTCCAGCGCCTCCCTCTCGGGACAGTTGACACATTTGTATGCCTTCTAGTAGTTCCTCGTTTGTTGATTGGTAGGTTTAACTATACCTTTACTGGATCCTTATCCCGTAACTGAAACCTGCGTAGATATCTCTCGTTAGCGAGAGAGGGGAATCCAAATCCTCTTCTCGGGCTGAGCGCTTGAGTTCGAAGGAATCGTTACGTGTTTCGGGGACTTCTAAATGAAGGTCTTCGGCACGCCAACGTCCATAGGGATCAGTTTTTAGGTCATGAAGCTTACTTCTGCGTATGGTTCATAGGATTCGACATTCCAGTTACCCACTCGTCTGGATTCGGAATCCAGATTTTCCACTAGCTGGTACTGATCTCGCCGACGAGAGAGGATTTCCACCAGCCTCCTCTCGGGACAAGTGACGCACTCGTGAACTGCGCATTAGATCAATGTATTTTCTTCGTTATGTATTTTTCTGCTTGTTGTCGGTCTTCATCCCGTAATAAGAACTTGTGGATCTCGCTCTCGTTCGCGAGAGAGAATAAACCAGCTCCACATCCCGGGTCGGATTTCTTGAATTGGGATTAGCCCTTATGAGCTTCTGCGACTTCTTGTATACTTTCTTAGACTCGTCAGAGCCCGTCCGCTCCGATTTTCCCTTTTTTGTTAGTGTCCGCTTTTTTTTCTTGAGATTAGTCAATCTTGTCGTCCACTCTTTCGGCTTCTGGTCCCAGTGTTTTGACCAGCAGGGACTGGTCTCGTCGGCAAGAGAGGATTTCCAACAGCCTCCGTTCGGGAGAGGTGACGCAGTCTTATCCCAAAGATCAGGTCAATGTTTTTTCTTCGTTACATGATTTTCTGCTTGTTGTCGGTCTTCATCCTGTAAATAGAACTTGTGGATCCCGCTCTCGTTAGCGAGAGGGTGGAAACCAGCTCCTCATCTCGAGTCTGATTTTTGAATCTGGATGACCCTTACGAGCTTCAGCGACTTCCGGTTATCTTTCTTAGACTCGTTAGAGCCCGTCCGCTCACGTTCTCCCTTCCCTGAATGTGTCCGGCTTTTTTTTGTGAGATTAGTCGATCTCGCCGTCCACTCTTTCGGCTGCTGGTCCCAGGGTTCAGACTAGCAGATGCTGGTCTCGTCGGCGAGAAAGGATTTTTAACAGCCCCCGCTCGGGACAGGTGACGCAGTCTTAAGCCAAGCATCAGGTCAATGTTTTTTCTTCATGATGTGATCTTCTGCTTTCTGTCGGTCTTCATCCCGTAAATAGAACCTGTGGATCCCGCTCTCATTAGCCCTCAAGAATAACCCAGCTCCACATCTCGGGTCGGATCTCTTGAATTTGGATGAGCCCATACGAGCTTCAGCGACTTCTGGGTCAGTTTCTTAGACTCGTCAGAGCCCGTCTGCTCAGATTTTACCTTTTTTGTAAGTGTCCGCTTCTTTGTCGTGAGATTAGTCAATCTCGCCGTCCACTCGCTCGGCTTCTCGTCCCAGGGTTTGGACCAGCAGGTACTGGTCTCGTCGGCGAGAGAGGATTCCCAACAGCCTCCGCTCGGGACAGGTGACGCACTCGTGAACTGCGCATCATGTCAATGTCTTTTCTTCGTGATGTGATTTTCTGCTTGATGTCGGTCTTCATCCCGTAACTAGAACCTATGGATCTCGCTCTCGTTAGCGAGAGAGAGTAAGCGAGCTCCACATCTTGGGTCGGATTTCTTGAATTTGGATGACCCCTTACGAGCTTCAGCGACTTCTGGTTTACTTTCTTAGACTCGACAGAGCCCGTCCGCTCAGATTTTCCCTTCCTTGTATGTGTCCGAGTTTTCGTCGTGGGTTTGAGCATTCTGGACATGTACTTGCTCGGGTCTTGGTCCCAGGACTTCCACCAGCCGATACTGGTCTCGCCGGCGAGAGACGACTTCTGTCGCTCCCCGCTCGGGACAAATGACGCACTCGAGAACTGTGCATCAGGTCAATGTATGTTCTGAGTTATTTAAAATACTTCCGTTAGTCAATTTTCATCCCGTAACTAGAACCTGTTGGGATCGGTCTCGTTAGCGAGAGGGAGGAATACAGCTCCTCATCTCGGGTCTGATTTTTTGAATTTCGATGATTGCTTACATGCTTCGGCGACTTCTGGTTAGCTTTCTTAGGCTCGTCACAGCCCAGAACCTCAATGTTTAGTCGTGATTTTCCCTTTCCTGTTTGTGTCCGCGCTTGAGTATTGGTTTTCGACATTCCCTCCATCCATTCGTCTGTGTTCTGGTCCCAGGAAGTCCACCAGCTGATATCAGTCTCGCCGGTGAGAGAGGATTCCTAGTGCTCCACTCTCGGGAGAGGTGACGCACTCGTACGCTTCGTAGCAGTTCGTAGTCTTCTCTTTCATATGTAAAATTCTTAACGCTTTCACTTTTCATCCCGTAATTAGAACCGGTCAAGGTCGCTCTCGTCAGCGAGAGAGTGGAAACCAGCTCCTCTCCTCGGGGCTGATCTCTTGAATTTGGATGAACCCTTACTCGTTTCGGCGTCTGCCTGGTCACTCTCTTAAGCTCGTCACAACCTAGCAGCTCAGAGTTTGGTCGATATATCGATTTTCGTGGTTTTATCTCGAGACAAGGCACTCCGTGGCCGGCCACGGACTCGCTTACTGGTCCCATGAATATTGACCTTGGTTCTTCGTCTCGTCGACGAGAGTAGCTTACTAGAGCTCCCCTCCCGGGACAGCTGAACGATTCCTTATCCCCGGGGCAGATCATCGTGATTCCTTTGTATATAAATTCCTGTGGTTAGTGAATCATCATCCCAAAGGAATGCCCTGACGGGACAGCTCTCGTTAGCGAGAGAGAGAAAATCGTTGCTCCATCTTGGAGATTCTCGATTACGTTCTGCGGGACCATCACGTGCATCTGTGCTCACTATCAGTTCGGGATTCTTCAGTTTTACTTGGTGTCTCTACCTACCTTGTCTGATCTTAGGTAGTCCACGTTATTATTCTCGTTTTTTAATGTTCCAGTGTTTCCATTGATTTGTATTAATCTGATTAGAACTAATTCGTATTCATTATACTTGGACATTATTCAGATGGTGGATGTAAAAGAATCAAATATGGTTGAAGGCAGCGCAATAACCGTAGAGGTATGTACTGGGAGTGAATTCTCCCTTCTTGTGTTTTTTTTCGTTACTCACACATGTTTGATTTGTAATGTGAGTTTCTTGGTCCGGTCTCCATTCTTACAATCTTGTGCTTGTATTTAGACGGGAATTGTCATCTCGGCTTCAGCGGCTCCTACATCGGGCCTGACTTTGTCTGATGACCAGCCTCAAATATTGGGATCCAACGAGGCAGATGAGGGCGTAGGCGAGGGATGTGCACCAGATTTAGGAGAGTTTGTGCAAGGTGAAGATGCTATATGGGCAGCGCAGAAGTTGGATTTTGTGAATACAATATCCAGTTTACGTATTGCACCGACTAATCTCTCTCGCATGAGAATTCCCCTGTGCCGTTTGGTGCCCATGCCTATGGTCAGGCCTACGTTGTCTTGTGACTTGACTAAATTGGAACAGGAGTTCGTCCATGGATATGAGGAGGGAGCTCGTGTTTTCTACGTTTCGGTTTCAGATGAGGAGGGGCGCTCGGGAGTGTTCTCAGACGCAGAGAAGGTCGACTGGGGTTCCTTGTGGAACATTGTGAACGATGATTTTAATGTCCAGCTGGGACAACTTTCAGAGCTCAATATTCCGGTAGATGCGAAATTCTACGTGTGTGACGGCAACCATAGACGTATAGCATGGATGCGACATATTTCTCGATTGCATGTTGACGAATTGGATTGGCACATATGTGTCGATTCAATCATTTTGGATACGAAAGGATGAATTGGAGCCACGATGCAGGTCATGCACGACATCAACAAGTGAGTCTCATTCCCTTTGCATGATTTACTGTTTACACTTTTTTCCTTTAGGCACACTTAAAATTGAACTTGAACTTCGTTTCTCATCATGCACACAGAAAATTCTCACGTTAAGACAAACCTAGTGCATACATTGTATCGAGTTCGAAAATACGGTTCCCTGCCCATTGAGAAGTTCAATGATCTTCTTAGCAAGGAGGAACAGAAGACCTGCCAGCAAAACACACGGAAGACTTGGTACTCCATGCCTCTGGAGGTTTTCACTTCTTTCATTTTCCAGGTAAGATACTTGTTCATAATTCTGGTCATTCTTGTCTCTTCTGTTTACCACATGTTCAATTGCATTTCATGGATTTTTCTACCAAAAGTGTCTAATATGTTAACTGATAACTCTTTTGTGCAGCAAGAGATTGCGGTAGCTTCGGACCTTGCTGTCCGCAAGTATCACGAAGACACACCTACGGAGGAGGTCACGAACGAAGGCGTGCAGCAGCTATGCGGGTTTCTACTAGGGATGCAACTGGTAATCTCTACAAAAAGCTTTCCAAGATTGTCGCCGTTGCCAACCCTGCGTTAGGTGGTGAGTGGCTATTGGAGGTATTTCGTTTCTTCTACTCCATTATTCTATTTTCTGTCTGGGCCTTCCTCCTATCCATCTTAATTTCACTTCATTGATTGATGTTCATTGATTTCTGAGTTCACTAAACTGGTTTTGCTTCTTCTTAGATTGAACGACATTGGAGTGTGTATACAGTTCCGGAGTTGACCTTGGACAAGTTACAACTCATAGCTACATCAAATGCTCATGTCAACCACAAGGTCAAATGGCTGAAGTGGATGAATTCATCCGCTCCCACCCGTGAGGCCCGACGCTTTCCACAGCATCCGGCAAATGACGACAAACTCAATGCCTTCTTATCGAAAGCCTGTTGGTATGCTGCGGTATGTTGTTTATATACCTTGTTTATTTCCATCGCATTTATTGTTTTTTCTTTTTTAGTTTGAATCACAATAGACTAATCTCTTTTCAATTCTACAGATTGAGGATAAAGCCTGTGAGATGTTCGACAGCATTATCCGAGCCGACAACATTCAGGTGCATATGGAGGCAGCCGCGGAGCCTGAGTCTATTCAAGAATACATTGAAGGTTGGCGGATGAGGTTGTGGGAGCATGCGTTCGTGGGAGTCTTCAAGGGGGCTGACGCCTTCAAGAATTCAGACTCGTTTAAAGACTTCAAAGGCTCTACTCTTGTGGTTAAGAGGATAATTTATAGGTATTCACATTTCCCGTTTTAGTTTAGTTGTATATTGTGTTGAGAGTGTTATTCCTAAAATCATCTGTTGGTGATGAATTATTCATGGTCTTTCAGGTATTTCAAGTTTGAGCTATATGCAAAGAAAGCCATCGCCAAGGCTGATTTGCCACCTTTCCTCAACACATGGCTCGATCGCTCTTCTCCCGACTGTATGTTTTCAGCAGTTCAAGTGAAGAACTGGACCAGCGGTCACCTCCAAGCCGGTGCTTGGTATTTGGAGTGCAGCCAGGGTTACATCCCCCCCCCCCCTCCAAGAGTTGGCTCTATTCACCAGTATCAAGGAAAGTGCAGTGGTAGAGCCGGAGTTTGATGAATTTGCTGGCATGGAGGGTGAAGCACGGGAGAAGGCCATCAAGAGGCGTGAAGTATCGGATAAGAAGAAGGAGGAGAAATGGAAAGAGGCCACGAAGAAGACGGAAGAGACCGCACAGAAGAAGAAACTGCGACAGGAAGAAAAGGCCAAAGAAGATGAGGCTAAGGGCAAACCGAAGGGGAAGAAGAGGAAAGCAGAGACACCAAATGCCGAACAAGCGACGAGTGACGGACCTATGAAGGAGTCTTCATCAGGATTTTCTCTCACCCAGGAACGCTTGATGCGTGGCTTGCCGCTCCATGTTGTTGACTTGGATTCGGTGTCTCCTGTCGATCAATGCATCTTGAATGAGTCCATCTCCAGTTTACTTGGTACCGACAATGGTCCTTCTCCTGGCGTCATCGATCTTGTTCTGGAATTTCTAAACAAGGTGGTCACTACTTTCCCTGGTTCATTATCATTTTGCTTGTACTGTCGTTTGGATTATTTTCAAGTTTCTAGACTTTTCCCTAATCTTGTTTTTGTGTTTATTAAATCCTGAGACTCTTCTTCTTATATTTGTAAAGGAGGTTCAAACTCCTTGTATGTTACCGTTGGTCGAGGTCCAGAATGTTCTTGTTTATAGTGTTCTCTCGTCGCCGAGATGACACCAGTGGAAGACCACTCTTGCAGAGACACAGAATTTTATGTCCATGAAATCGAGATTGCCTTCTGATATTTTGGTTTATTTCATAGAGTCACCAATTAGCCTTGAAATGGATATGTCTAAATCTCATTATGAATCCTACTTGTGCAGGCTTTCATTTATGGTTCTTCAACAAGTTACTAACTATGTTATTGAATCTTTTTTGTTCGGATTATGTCGCTTATTGTCTAATTTCACTCATTTCCTTCGCCATTTTCTCATGTGTGCAGCATGCCGCTGGCAAGGATCGATTCTTTGACACCGTATTGGCTAAGCGTCCCGCCGTCGATTTGATTGTTGTTGATGTTCCAAAGGGCCTACCTGTTCCGGGAATTTCCAATCCAGCAGCCTCCGTTCCTTACTGGAATCAGTTCTCGGAGGAGAAACTCCAAGCCGTCTTTGACTTTGCTGATACCTTTTTACACGACGGTGGTGGTCTTCTTGTCATGTACCCATACAGCCGACCCGTCAAGTCATCCGTTGTTAGTCTGGCCAAATCATTTGGTTACCATTTACAAATTGACTGGTTCGTCATGAATAGGCTTCACCTGGCTCTAGCCTCGGACATCTCAAAAACGGTAAAATCGAATACCATTCTATGATTTGGAGGTTTTACTCTCAAATTTGATTGTTTTTAACTGTCTCATATAATTTTGTATTTTCGTGCAGACTATGCGTTTCAACATGTCCCTTTATGTCAAATCTCGGAGTGGAAGTTCTAAATCCAAGTTCTCGTTCCACTTCCTTCCTGCTCACGAAGCAGTTGGAGTCAA
Organism: Antitrichia curtipendula; assembly: GCA_951230915.1. Lineage (NCBI taxonomy): Eukaryota > Viridiplantae > Streptophyta > Bryopsida > Hypnales > Leucodontaceae > Antitrichia > Antitrichia curtipendula. The sequence continues at coordinate 6,163,135 of OX579636.1, read as the reverse complement.
CGTAGCCAAGGATGACGTTCTCCAGAATTGTTGCGGGAAGGACGATGTGGCAATGAATGGCAACATTGCCTGGCGTGGTCCTCGAGAAAAGGATCGTGCCTTCATGCAGATGCTTGTTGAGGCGACAACCACTAGTAGAAAATTCAGCGTCCAAAGTGACAAAAATATGTTGATTTTTTTTGTTCATTTTCGTGTTGATTTGGACGTGTTGACTTGGACATTGCATAGCAAAATAGTGTTGATTTGGACATGAAAATTAACACTTTTGTGTGGTTCATCAACACAAAAGTGTTGATTAAGTAACTAGAAAGTGTTGATTTGACAACTAGAAAGTGTTAATTTTTCAACAATTTTTAAAAAAAAATTTGAATTTTTTATGAAAAAATGAGTTTTTATTAATGCCACATGGCAGCCGCCACGCGAGCTGGCCACCACGCGGGCAGACTGGCCGCCACACGAGCTGGCCGCCACGAGGGCAAGCCGCCCGCGGGGTTCGAACCCAAAACCTTGGGGTTTGGAGTTTGGACCCAAGAATCTTAAGCCAATGGACCACATGTATAAGCACATGTCTACGAAGTTGTGTGTTTCCTATTTAACTACTTCTAGGTTATTTTTTCATTTGCATTGGAAAGTCAGCAAACTTCAGGGGCTGTTTTCACATAGTAAATTAACTTATTTTTTAAAACTTTCAACTAAGAAAAGTTGTTAAATGAAGTTAAATTTTGTCTCCAAAAATCCGTTTGCGCTTTGGAGTCTTCAATAAAAAGTTATGGACAAAATTCAGAAAAGGTGTTCAAAGTGTCAAAGAAAAATGGCCATACCAACCCTTCTCTGAATTTTGTCCATAACTTTTCATTGAAGACTCCAAATTGCAAACGGATTTTTGGAGATGAAACATAATTTCATTTAACAACTTTTTTTAGTTTAAAGTTTTAAAAAAAAAATTAATTTACTATGTGAAAATGGCCCTTGAAGTCTGCTGAAATTTGTAAACACCGATTTCTGAATGATGAAGTTATTAAAAAAAAAATTGTATATACTATTTCCTTCAAGCATGAATATAAATTTCTTTTTTGAAGGTTGAAGTATAAATTTCCAGCATATTTCTTCAACATGTAATGAACACTTGCAAGTTCAAGAATTGACATACATTTTTTTGGATAAATTCTTTGAAAGATAAAACTTAACCAATTGGAAATTTAAAAAAATTAACTTCTAAATGACGAATTAGCATTTTTTGGCAATATAGAGATTTTAGATAGTTCATTGTGGATAAAATTTCAATTTTTTGGCTTTAATCCCTCAAGGCCTAACAATGTTTTTACAATGGAGGTTTTCAATGAATTGTCCAATTTTGATGTTTTTTTGCAAATGGACGTGTTTGAAATTCTTAATTTTAACCGTAAAAAAGTGAAGGATACTTTGTCTAGTATGCACGGAATTAATTGTGGAAAGTACTGACCATTAGATTTTAAAATTATAATAATTTTGGATGATCAACTCTTTAGGCAAAAAACTCTTCTGGAAAAAAAAATTATAAGAAGGTAATAAATGCTTTATTGCCCTCCAGAAAAATGGTTTTAGAATCTAAGGCAAATGTATTACTTTTTTATTTAAAAAATTAAAAAATTAAAAACTCTCCCAAGTTTGTAGACATTTTCAAGCAAAAGGAGTAGAAAGCCAAACCTGACCAAATCGGATTCTACAAAGAATTTAAAAATTGATAAATGTATCATTTTTTGAAATTTAACAATTAATATCATTAGTTCAATGTTTGGAACATCTCTAAGAAATTTGAAATCATTTTAATTATTTTTGTATTCTTAATCACATCGAATTGGATTTTGTATTTTTAAAATTACAAAAAATAAAAATTTGAATTTTTTACTTCAAAACTAGTTTGATTGTGCAAAGTAAAGACTAGAAATGTTTAAGAAAATGTCTTTTTCCATCCCTACTATTTCTTTCATTGTAAAAAAATTATATTTGCTCCCTTTTTTCTTTAGACTACATTTTGTAAATAAAATTTTAAATACTTCCCATATATATTGGAATTTTGAAAATCGGATAATAGCATAGTAATTAACATGGAACCTAACAAAATGGAGATAGGTTTTTAAAATTATTTCATTGTAAATTCAGCAAACTTTGGAGGTTGTTTTGGCATAGTAGAAGAAGGTTTTTGAAAAGATTTTGAACTAAATAAAGGTAGTAATTCAAAAAAGCTTTCATCTTCAAAATTCCATTTGAGATTTGAAGATTTTCCTCAAAAGTTTTGGACAAAGTTTAGAGAGAGGTTAGGAAATCATCACTTTTGACATTTTTGACATTTTTTAACATCTTCTCTGAATTTTGTTCATAGCTTTTGATTGGAGGATCAAAACTTCAAACATATTATAAGAAATGAAAGTTTTCTAGAATTTACAACTTCTCTTAGTTTAAAAGGTTTTCCAAAAAATCCTTTTACTATACCAAAACAACTTCCAAAGTCTTCTGAATTTACTAAAAAACAATTTCCAATACTTCTCTAAAATTTGTTCATAACTTCTGATTGGAGATTGAAATCTCAAAAAGACTGTTGGAGATGAAAGTTGGTTTAATTCCACAACTTTTTTTAGTTGAAAGTGCTTTGAAAAATGTTCATTTATTATGTGCAAATAACCTTCAAAGTCTGCTGACTTTATGGAACACCGAAATGTGTACTTAATTTTTTTTTAAGTACATTGTAAAATGAAGATGTTAAGAGATTCTAAAAAATTCCAAATGATTCTAGAAGGTTCAAAAAGTATTCAACAAAAATCTGTTGATTTTTCACTTATCGTCCAAATCAACAAAAAAAAAAATGTCACCATTAACAAAAAAATGTGAAGATTGTCCAAATCACCAAAAAAAAATGTCGCCATTAACAAAAAAATGTAAAATCGGACATTACAGTACCCAAATCAACATAAATATGTTGATTTTCTGTTAATTTGGACGTCATTTTCTACTAGTGAACTTTGCCTGGTGACGTCGTCATGGACTGCACCGCGTCTACAGGTTAGATGTGCTAATTTGTATTTTGCTGATGAAGATTTTTTCACACTATACTCTCTTCGTTGAATTCTAATCCGTCTTGTTTCGTTCTCTTTATATCATTGCAGGGGCAAGCATTTATGCTTGCCGAGCTACTGATCGCCACATTCTAGCCCTGGAAGAAGATAAGGCGATTTACAAGGCCTTGCTTGCTCTGCTCATCCGTATGCCTGTGATCGCAACGCCTATACCTATGCTACCTGCTCCTCTTGTTGTTGACCTTGACGATGAAGAGGTGGAGGTCCGCCATATTGTGAAGACCTCCCGATTTAGTAAGTAAGTTTTCCTTTAGTTTTCTTAATTCTTTCTATGTGATTTCATTTTCTACTTGATACTAATATTTTGTTGTCTTCCTATTTGTAGGCAACTTGCGAAGATGAAGGATTCTACCCATAAACCCTTTTTTGCAGATCCTGCATTCTTCCGAAGCCCTCCTAGACCATTTCAGCTTCCACTGTATGCTGAGGCAGTAGCTAGACAATTCCAGAGCCATGATCCTAAACCGCCTTCTAGGATCAGTTCCATAGATCCACGTGTTCTGATGTTCATAGACAACTCCACTAAAGAGTCTGATGGTCAGTCATCAGACTCTGATGAGAGGTCTACTTCTAGATCTTCTAGCAGTACTCTTCATGAAGATACTGCATGACACTTCTCTGCTATATTTTAGTATAGCTGTGATACATTTTGAGGACATATTATGTGGTATTTTTTCCCCTATATGACATACCGTCCCATTTCATATTTAAAATGCTTTAATTTCTGTATTTTTTTATGTTCAAAATTATAATTCCACCCGAAATCCGAAATCCACGGTCATGGGTCCTAACACCTATAATCACTGAAAATTACTTCATAAATTGGAGGCTCACAGGCTCCTAGGCTCCGGGGATCACGCTCCAAGGCTCACAAAATAGCACCCCCAGGTAAAAACATAGTCAAAAACCTTTAGGGGTTAAAGTGAAGGAAACAATTATTTTTGCACCTTCTGTAATTAGATTATAGAAATTTAAATCTTCTTATTTTAAAAACTTTTCTACCATGGATTTTGCATTAGAAAAAATCTATGTTGATGAAATGAATTGAGAATTTAGGAAAAAAATATACAAGTAATTTAAAATATAATTTGAACATTCTTTAAACAAATGATAAATAGAAGTAGGTATAAAATAGAAGGAAGAAAACTAAATTGCTAATAGCTCTAAGATGGAATTGGAACACACTAATCTCATTAGCGTGATTGTTTTAGCAAGCAAATTGAACCTTGTGGAACTTCTTATTTTGAAAATTGTGAAAATAAATAAAAATAAAAATAAAAAACATTATTTTCTCAAGAAGATGCAATGATTGCTTGCAAAAGAAGAAGCTTCATAACTTTCTCATCACTAATTCAAATGGACTGAATCAAAGCTTCTATATAGACAAATATACAATATTTAAAGGTTTTTTAAATTATAGTTTTTGTAGGTTTTCTTTGCTACTACTCTTGACTAATTTTTGGTTCAGGGATGATTGTAAGAAACACTTGTCCTATTTTTTTGCCCCCTTGGCCTTGGATGGGTGTTTTTTTGCTCATAACTTTTACAGCGTATGTTAGTTTTATATGAAATCTGAAATAAAGGTACATTTGATAGTTTTAGACATTTAATATTTAAATAAATTTAAATATATATATATATATATATATATAAATAATTTTCCAAGTGGATGTGTACCTTGGCCATTTTGGAGGGTTTTAGTACTAATTTTTACCCAAAAATCCAAATTTGAAGTTCAAAATTGGAATACAATGATTCCTATTGTAGTTACATAAGTATGCAAAGCAATTTTCTAAAAATAATAAACTATCCACAATCCACATGTGCTCAAAGTTTACTACTTTTGTGCAATTGCAGAGAACACATTTTTTTTCCAAAGATGACAATAATTGAGAAGGAGCATCTTCAAGTTAGGAAAAATGAACTTAAAAAAATAAAAAAATAATTTACTATTTTCTAAAAATCAAACATCAAAGTGTCCATTTTCTTGGTATTTTTCATTGTGTTGTTTTTGTGCATAACTTTTAGAGATAAATTTTTTGAGGTCTAAATTTTTAGAGAAATGCTATTTTTAATGTCTTAAAATTTTTTTATTTTATTTTTTTAAACATTCCAAAAGTCATGGTGTTTAGTAAAATATGCCATTTAAAGTCAAGAACGGTAGGTGTTTCTTACAACAACCTTTAGATGGCATAAATTTTGCTCCCACTTACTAGCTGGAATCAAAATTATGTTCACAAAAGTTAATGTGTTTTTCTATCTTATCAAAAAAATTCAAAAATTACACCAAAGATTGAATTTATAGAAACCTACCAAAACCTTCAAGTGTCTCTTGAGGGAACACTTGGACTTTAAGAGTTAAAAAAATTGTGAAAGAAAGTAGAATTTTTCTTCCAATTAAAGGTTCATATAAAGAAATCCTATTACTTCAGTTGTTTCACTATTTCCAACAAAAATACAAAAGAAATTGAATAATATACAATTCAATTGCAAATTATAAATAACTAATGTCAAAAATACTATAATTTTTTGGGGGTAATTCGTAAGTGCCAAGTCGCTTATAATATGGCTTCAGTTTTTTGAAATCCTTGAAATTCTTCAAATTGTCCCTACTTAAGAATTTGTTAATTAGACAGGGATAGTAATTCATGTTGAGAATAAGAAATAATCATCTTATTAGTGATAAGAGATACAATTCTACTTGGGGGCAAACTTGACTACTTTAGGAGGCATTTCTTACCTCCCAAAGGACCTAGGAATCTACTTTGAGTTTTTTTAAACTCAGGTAGGATTTGTTGACTTCATAATTTGAAAGTTTTGAATGAAATTTTAGGATGGATGCTTCTCATCCGGGTTCTCATCATAATCTATATGTCAAGCTTTGTTTATGTCATTGAGATAAATATTGTAAAAGTTAGAAGTTTAAAAAAAAAATTGATGTCAAATTGGGAAGCAAAAAATGTATAGTAAATAAATATTAATTATTTTTTGGAGATTGTATAGATTGATACCTATTCAAAAGCATTTGAAGCATTCAATTCCAAATAATAAGGTAAAAATTATAAGGAGTTTTTTTTGTGGGCAATGAAGGTAGAAAAAACATACAAAGTTGTCTTTTGCTTTTAATTTTGAAAATTTTCAAATGAAAATAAAAACAAAGGATATTAATTGTTTACTAGAACATTCTTTTGGTGGTGATATTCACTCTAAAATTTTGGAACAATATACTTGAACATGTTAACCAAAAGATCCTCTAGTTGAATTTCTTTAAAAATTATATATTGATGGTGATTTTGACCTTGCTTTAGGTGACAAGTATTTTTGAAGCAATTTTGGGCCTCTAAACATTAAAAGTAAGGGACAAAGTTGAAAGAAGAGTTATCAAAATACTAATGTTTCTTGTATTTAAAGAAAATTCATATTAAATATAAATTATCCTTGAAATAATCTAAAAGATTCATCACATGTATATATTAGAGTGTAGGACATCATAGTACTATTCAAATTTTTGTATAATTCTATGTTTATAAACATAGTTTTAGGTTCTCATCTTCAAACTACAATAAAATCTTCAAATTTGGATATTTCTTGAATTTTCTTAATGAAATTAATATTTTTTAAACACACTATATAGACATTTTGTTTTATTTATTTATTAATAGTTGGTCTACCTTTGCAAGAAAAGATATAACCTCGAGATGCATCATGAAAAGAATCTAAGTTCTCTCTGCAAGGGTGCTTAGAAGCTACCCCCCTATGTATGTTCAATACACAGAAGAAATCTAGTGGGTAGGTTCACACAAAGTCAATTCTAAATGGAAGTTCACAATTTTGACATAAATTTTAACGAATTTTGACACAAGGTGTGAACATATATCCCTATGGTGTGAATATTTGTTTTCTTACAATTTGGGTGCTTGGATCAAAAGTTATATTGCTAGCAACTTTTAGGGCATAATGGGCAACTTTTAGCAACATGTGCAAAACTCCTCTTGTGCTTTTGAAATTTGGCATGTATGTAACTAACATGATATAGGATGCAATTGTCAAAAAAGAGAACCCCATGATTAGTGCAAAAATCTCACTCTAGAAGAAGTTGAAGTGTGCTACCTCTATCATGCAAGGTCAAGAAATTCGTTTTCTTCTATTTTCAAATGCTATAATCTTCCTATTTGTGTGGTCAAACTTTATGAAATTTTTACAGCTCACTCTTATGGTAGTTTAGTACAAATTTACATAACTAAATTTCTCCCTCTCCCTAATTATATATATAATAATTATTTTTTCATTGCTCTAAAAAGTGGTATTTTTGACAATTTTTGTCCAAATTATGGTTGTCCTTTAGGGGTTAAAAGGGTTTTATAAAATGTTATCTAGTTGTGTTGTTTTATCCAACTATAAAATTATTCCCCTTCTTGGAAATTTACCTCACAAGAGAATACCTTAATTGTAAAAACTTGTCACGTGAGTGTCCATTGTATTTCTGGAAGACTCACAACCTGTGAAATTCTTCGAACTAGGATTTAGAGTAAACCTGCTATTTACTACATGGATCCAAATATTGGACAACAACCATTGTCATTTACCAACAATATTCACATGATTAAACTACCAATACAATTGTGATGGGAACAAAATTTTATATCACCACCCAATGACCACACACTATGCAGTAAAGGATTGCAAAGAATTTTTACTAGATTTCAGCTTCATAGCCTTTAAATTGCAATGAAATTTGTAGGGGGAATTTCTTTTTTCATTCTATTTTTTGTAGGTGAAGCTTAACATGACATTTATAATCACACCAAATTCTGAAACATGCAAGTCTCTATATCTATATGGAAGAGGATTTGAAATTTGTCTATACAGTGATTGGCAAGTTTACTCTACCTCATGAGGATATCTATAAGCAACAATTTGTTTGTTTTTCCTTCATCATGCACTCTACACATTAACCCCTGATGATCCAAAGTGTGTGTACCGGCTTTCAACATGGGCCAAAACTATCAAGAATTTGAGAAATTTGTTTGTTCATTTTTTTTAAAGATTGGATAGAATATAAACATAGGATCTTAAATTTCACATTGAGAATGAGCACCTCAAGAAAAATTTAGATTATTTGATTGCACAATTTAGTAGATATTTAAATTTAAAGTTTTATTTGGGTCAATGGAAAAATGTGGCAGCACACTTTGAAGGAACTTATCTTAGTGAGAATATTTTGAAACAATGACCTTTATGTTTCAGTGAAATGCAAAAGAGTTGAAAATGCTCATACAAAATTTCACAACATTGTGCTCATTTTGCAATTTTTGGTAGAGCTTGCAATGCACAATGGTCATTGAAATGAAAGTGGTGCTTGTAAGAAAAACAAGAATGATCAAGTACACTTGTCTTATCCTTGAGCTCCTTGATTCTACCTTTTCTTGAGGCAAATTTGCCCTTTTGAGGTGGGCAACAATTGCATTGGTTGGCTAACTTTCCTATCCATGCCTAAATTGACCCCCCTCTCCCCCCCAAATGAATTGTGAACTATACTACACCACTCAACTATAAAAAATTCTAGAAGGTGGAGTTTAACTCGGAATTTGTTAAAACTACTACTATGGAATATAACGCAATCTATTTTTCTGAGTTAATTTTTAATTAAAAACCATCAAAATTTGATAATTGGAAACTTAATAAAGAGGGGCAACAACCAAATAATGGTCACTTGGATCATTAGGATTTAAGGTGCACATTGGTCAAAACAATCATCTACTTTTGGAAAAATCATCTACCACATAATATATAACTTTCATCCACAATTTTATCTAACATTAGTAAATTTAATCCAAAATTTGGCAAATTTTGTATTTTTGAAGGGTATTTTTGGCAATTTTATCTAGACATTTTACCATTTTTTCCTACTGTAATGGTAATCTCTACCTAGATGAGGTAAGTTTTGGGCATAAATTAAACTCTCTAGAAATTTAAACACTTACCATGAGCATCTATATCAAATTGAATTTGAAAAACATTGTTAAATTAAATTTCACTAAGCAATCTTTACATTACTTAGGGTTTAGTGTAGAGGACCTCTTCCTATAAGGTAATTGTATCTAGTATCAACCTCAAAAGCATTCAATCTTGATTTTCCATTATTGTATTATCTAAATTATAGTTGGATCTTGGTAGAAATCAAAGTCAACAATTGATAGGAAAAAGGAAGTTAGAAAGAAAAAAAAGGGAATTAAAAAAAGATATTTAGAAGGAAAAAACATAGAAAGAAGGGTATGAATTCAAACATAGTGGGATTTGGATTAGGTTAGGAAGAAGGGAGATTTAAGATTTCAAAGCTAGTGGGAAAGAATAAATTAAATTTAGGAATAGGGCTTGTGTTCTAAATCTTCTACCAAAATTACCATTTAACCGGTGAATCAAATTACAAATTAAATCAAGAGAGAACAAGATGGCAAATGAGGAGGGTGCCAAAGGCATCTTTGACCACCTCTTAGATGAGATTCAATCCAAAATGAGTGTTTTAAGTCCCCCTCTTTTCCTCTAAATCTTCCAATTAGGAATTTTAAACCATAGCCTAAGTACAAGTTAGATTCAGACCATTAGACCTAGGTTTTATTTCAATATTAGATATAGAAGCTCGTAGAAGAGGTCTAGGGCTTTCCAAAAACGTAAGACACTTAGAAAATAGACTTAAAACAAGCAAGATAAGTATGGATGAAGTTTAGAAACAATAGTGGATGAAACTTAGTAAAATTCATCCAAAAGAAACAAGAATGAAAACTTAGAGAGTAAATTTTCAAAATCGAAAGTCTAAAAGTGTGAGTAAAAGTTAATTTCAAGTTGTAAGTTAGAAATATTTAGCAGATGAAGTTTGACATATCGATAGCAATCATCCATTTATAATTTTCAATAGGAAAGTTCAATCTTCAAGTGCCTTAGCAACTAGGTGGGTGGATTAAGCTCTATAAGGAACACATTCTAAAACTTTAAAAATAATAAATTAATAGAAGAAGTCTAGCATTTTTAGAAATAAATAAATATTCATTTAAAATCTTAATAAGACAACCAAATAGTAAATAAAGCTTAGAATCTTATAGGAGAAGGTTAGAGGAGTCAAGAATTAATTTATAAGTAGAAAATCAGTTTAAACTTCATAAGATAATGAAGGATAAGGTTTAAAATGGAGATTCAATGAACTTGTGGGTTTTATTTCCATCTAGGGTCAACTTTAAAACTTAGACAATAGACTTTATTCCATAACTATAGCCAAATTCAAGGTCAATTTGAGCTTGAAAGTCTTTAAAAAATCTTGAATGAAGTTTGAATTGCAGTTCCAAAGATCAAATTTCATCCAACCACAACTTTCTCTAGGAACATTGGAATTAAATAAGTTTTATATTTTTTTAATCCCTAAAGATTTTTTACTATGTTTTCATCAAAATTGCTCCAAAACCATTTCTAGTACAAGTACCAAGTTTTAGAAAAAAAGAACATTTTGGGACACATGCAACTAAAGAATATTGTAGTACGCTTGTTTAAGAAGATGTGAATTTTTTTAGAAATTTCCACCATGTAGAATTGTACATTGTAGATTGCAAGATATTAGCATTTGAAGTGACAAAAGTCATTTTGGGGGCCGGCAAAACCCTGGGTAGCTACACTTCACAAAGTCATATCATTATGAAAAAATGTCCAAAATGGTTGTAATTCTTTGGATTCATTCTTCAAGGCAAGTTGACTACATGCTTGAATTTTTTTAGATCATTTGGAATTGTACAACATATAGGAAAAATTAGTAATTAGAAAGAAGTAGAGAATAATACAAAATACTAAAATTTTAAGAATTTAGTCATGGAATTAAAAAATGCCAATACCAATGGTTGTAATGTTGTAATAAATAGCGTAAACCTAATATTTTTATTTTTTTCCCCAAATATTGAAAATTGAGTTAAATGAAGGACTTTAAAGTTTATCTTAGAGTATAGATTCCATAACTATCTGCAAACTATCTACAACTAAAACTCCTCATAACTTTCATTTCATTAATCAAAATGGAACAATTCAAAGCATTACACACATATATAAATATATAGAATCAATTCTTTTAAATTTAAATAAAGATAATGATTTTCAAAGAAATTTTTGGTTGTTTGAGCTACCTGCTGAGCAATGAAAACTACATATCTTACAATAACTTTTTAACCATGTAGTTAAGAGTTATGAAAATTGTAAGGCTTTAAAACTACTCATTGGGCACATGTTGTGTGAAAACTTCAAAGAAAATGAATAAAAATTCCATTCATAGTGAGCTACCCAAAATCGTTATTTTGCCAAGAAATGCAATTTAGTCCTTTAGGGGTTAAATGATCTAATCTGATCTACAACTTAGGGTAGATAGATTTTATATGTGAACACCTTGCTTTAAAACACAAAATCCTTGATTAGCTTGATCATTGGCCAAAAGTTTGTTTCATTTTGAAATTGTTAGTTGTTGTTTTTTGCAATATATCACACTTAGACATATAAAAAGATTCATTGTTTGGAAGGCACAATGGATGACACTTAGGCACCTACATAGGATAATTTACAATCTGAATCTAAGACCTTGGTTGTGCTTATTTCATACCAAGGGTGGATACTAAAGCACTCACACAACCATGGACCTTGCTCTGAGAAACAAGCAAACAAAAATATCCAAATACTTGCATTTGCAATGAAAGGTTCCAATTTCCTTTCTACTCTTCCTTCGAATTTGTCATGGGATTATTGGAGGAATTGGCCTTTGGATGATGATGGACGGGGTGGGGGTCTATTTCTTGTCCCACCAAGAGGATATCTAAAATAAGAGTTGGTTCTTTTACTAGCATGCAGTTTTGATTGGACCGTAGCTTTGACATGCTTCTAAGGTGCCCAACTCTCTCTCTCTCTAAAACGCTCAAACGTGTTTGAAGTTGTCGTCTTCTCCATTGTTTCTGGACCGCAATTCCTCCAATTAACCCCTATTCTAGGAACCTTTGAACCTTTAAGGGGAATTTTTTTTGAAGTAAGTAAAATAGTTATCGACAAAAATTTGACCCTCTTCTCTCGTGTACAAGAGCTGTACATTTTATGCAAGAATGCATGGGACTGTTTTGCAAAAGGTTGGACCATTGGCCTTGAACAATCCAGTGAAGTACTGAAGTCTTGGCTCATGCCCTCTTTCGGTGGTGCAGGAAACTTCCAGATCACTGGCTCCCCAATAGCCTTGTGGAGCCACCATCAATCAGCTTCTGGAAAGATTCGCTTGGGCTCTCCCTGTCTCGGATCCCCAACACTGTGTTTAACGTCCCCTGAATAGCGTTGAAATGGCGTTGAAATCATTCTGTAACTCCATTGACTTGCTCTTAGAATATTTGCCTGCTTGCTTTGACTGAAGGATGCTTTCCCCATCCTCGCTTAAGCTTATGATGGAGACCATGGAGACAACGGGGCACTCTTTCTTTGAAAGTTAAGTTAGAAGGAATGAATTGCTCAGAACAGCAACTCCACTCTATCATCTCCATGGCGCTCCGTACCTCAGACGTTTCCAGAGTACAATACTAAGCCTACATGGTTTAGATGCTCGGACCAAGGTTTAGATAGTAGAACTAAAGTGGATACCCCCAAATCCGCCACTTTTTGCTACTGTACCTAGTTACTATTATTAGACTAGTCAAAATTTTCATATTTTGTTGTTGGCAAGTGAAAGGAGGTTCCAACGCACCAAAGAACGTGACATTTCGATACTCTATGCAAAAGTTATTAAAGAACAAAGTTTGGCTCTAAAACAAGTTTCTTCCACGTAGGTACCAGGGCTTTTTTTTGGGCAAAATTTCGCCAAACTGTTAGAAATCTGACCACTCTGGCTTCGTACCTCCAAAAACTAGCCTTTGCACTGAAGCCAGCAGGGGGGACATGGGTCACAAAAAAAGCCTTGGTAGGTACGTAACTGATTTTGGAGATCTACACAAAGTGAAGATGGCAGTTTAGGGTCAATGGTGCATTAAGGGGGCCAAAATTATATCCCCAACAGACTTTTCATCCGTGCTCATCATAATACCAAAGATACTCTTCTTTTCTTTCTAGAATAATTGCAATTAACTCCTACATGACTAAGTAGCATTTTTTTAGGGGCAAATTAGTATTTTTGGTCATGTATTTACAAACGAAATTTTCATTTTTTTTTCTTTGAAAGTTTCACACAACATGTGCACAAGGAGTAGCTTTAAGGCGCAACAGTTTTAATAACTTTTTACTACATGGTTAAAAATTAGTTGTATAATATGTAGTTTCTTTTGAAGTCTAGTCATGGTGTGGGCAGCTTAGAAAAAAATCACTTTTTTAAGAAATGAATATTTGAAATAGGTTTTATAGATTTATGTATATGTGGAAAGCTTTTAATCATTCCATTGTGATTAATGAAATGAAAGTTATGAGGAGTTTTAGTTTGCAAGTAGTTATGGAATCTCTACTCTAAAATAAACTTTGAAGTCCTTTATTTAACTCAATTTTCAATATTCAAGGATAAAATATAATCATAGGATGTAGATTGTTTATTACAATTGCCATTGCAACCATGGGCATTGGCATTTTTCAATTCCATAACTAAATTCTTAACAATTTAGTGTTTTAAATCATTCTCTATTTTTTTTTACTTGTTGAAGTTGTTATATATATTCCCAACTTATTTCTCCAACATATTATAGAAAGTTGCAAGTTTTAGGATTTGCACATTTTTGGATAAAAAGTTTGAAAGATTAAATCTAACCATATGGTAAGAACTGAAAATACTTTTTTTTTGAAATCCAAGGATCATGATTTTGCAATTGGCAAGGTTTCTTCTTTTGAAATTTTAGGAGGGTGTACTCTAACATGTTCACTAAAAGATCCTAAGGTTGGATTTGTTAAAAAATAAATATAGATAAAGATTTTAGCTTTGCTTTGGAAAGTAGTATTTTAAAACAATTTTAGGCCTCTAAACATGAAGGAACTTTGAGGGTTAACCCATAAATGCCTAGGAGGCCAAAAATGGCCTTTGAATGACATTTAACAACTCAAGGAAATTAAAAAAAAATCATCCAATTTTTTGGAGGACTTGGTTGTGCACTTTTGCAAGGTGGTGTTGGAACCCCTCTTTTTGTGGTATTGTTGACTTTTCTACACAAAAAGATGTTTAATCCTTTCCTACCTATGCATTCACAAACTATCTTCTAGGTGATTTTAATAGATGACTGGTAGAGGATGTAAAACTACAATTTTTCATCCAATTTTTTCAAGAGAATTCTTTGAGTGTGTTTCTAGTTCATTGTGGTAGAAATTTCCTTATTGAGATAATGTTGAGTTCTCTATAGAAGAAGATGCTAAAAAAATGATTAAAACAAAAGATGTATTTCTAGTGTATTTTGGAAATTCCTACCTCTTTACTCTTGAATCTGAATTTTAAACTTGAAAATGATATTTTTCAAATTTAAGTTTAACTAATGAAATGAAGCTTAATTGGTCTTGTTTATACTCCATTTGAAAATTTTGAAAAAAATTCATAAAATTTGTAAAATTTAATTCAGTTTTGACTTTCGAACACTAGGCTTATAATTGCAGTTTGTTTATTTTCTAATTTTAGAATGAAAGGAAACTTTAATTCAAAGAATGATGTTCTACATTATATTATATACCGATGGAAAAAAATTCAGATTTCTTAAGTGTATTTTGTATTTGACATGAAATTTGCTCATTTTTTCTTTAAAGTTCATAGTAATTTCAAAATTTACAAAAAAATCTGAAAATTTCAGAATATCTAGAGAACATATGATTGCATATTTGAAAAATAAAACATAAGACCTTCCACTCATATAGAGAGAGAGAATGCAAAGCAATAAATATAAAGTTCTTTTCATAGTCATGAGTTCCATTCAATTAGGGTTAATCTACAAATCACCATGTAATGTATTTTATTGCAATTTGAACTTTGGACCTGTAATTACAATCTATAGAAATACAAGGTAAATTTTTTTACTCTAAGATAACCTATACTATCATATAAATTTATGAAAAAATATTAAGACTTTTGGAGCTAATTTTGTATTCAATATGAATTTTTAATATTTTTCTTTAATAATTAATGGTAATTTCAAATATTCCCATCCAAAATTGAAAATTTTATGACTTTTATAGTCAGTGACTTTCAAAATACCAACTCAAATTTTTTGGTGAAAACAACTTTTAATACAAGTACAGAATATTTAAGATTCTTTAGTAAGTAGAATAAAAAAATTCTTTAGAATTTGTGATAAAATATTCATAAATTTCAACCCCTAAAGGACCAAGGCTGACATTTTAGGCACAAATTGTGAAAAGCTACCACTTTTCATGGTTGTATAGCTTTTGATTTGGGCACCCGATTTGGAAAAAAAATTATATCCCAGTAAGGCAGTAAGGGGGGATATGTTCACACCTTGTGTCAAAATTTTAAAAACATTTGTTGAAAAATGACTTTATATGCACCTACCTGAGATCACTTGCGTACATTTAGTGTTCATTTGGTCTTTTAGGGGTTAAAGTATTATTAACTAAAAGATGACCTCAATTATTTATATTTTATATCATACGTTTAAAAATCTCCAAAAAATTGTATAAAATATTTATATGTTACATTTCATGATTTGTTTGGAGAATTTTGGAGAGAATTATAAATTAAAATCTAACTATTTGGAGTCATATTTCAATCAATAATAACTCATTCAATAAGTTTTTAGAATTCATAAAACTTCTATCATAAAATTCCAAAAAGAATTCTCATTTCTCTTACTAAAGAATCTTGAACCACTTTGTATTTGTATTAAAAGTTTTTAAATTAAAATTCTAAAAAATTCTAAACTTTATTAAATTTTAAAAAAATCATCTTATATAATGGTGTTACTTTAAAAAATTTGCTAAAAAATGAATCTATTTTTTTAAATTTATTATGGTAGTTTTTGAGGTGTATAAAAACTTATGATAGTCACCACAGATAGATCACTTGACAAGAAGAAGGTGGATTTGATGAAGAAGCAAACAAAAGTTAATGACTACTTTGATTGATGTTAAGAGGCATTCTTGAAGAAGAGTTGATGAGGCAAAGGCATGGTAGCCGTTAGAAAGTTTGTCAAAGACACAAGGAAGTTCAACACAATCACTTTCTATGGGATTATTTTGTTGCTTTTCATGTCTATATTTATACAAAATTCTATTATTAGCATTTGTTGGAAAAGAGGTGTTTACAAAAAATTTAGGCTCCATATGTGTATTTGATTTCTACCTCTTGCAAAAACTTATTGCATTGAGTAGATTTGGGTTGTCTTCCCTATAAAAATGCAAATCAACAATTTGTAAGCTTGCATAAAGAGGTGTTGTCAATGCATTCAATGAGAATTGCCTCTTGGAAGAGACTACTATATAGGATATAATGGAACAATTCATGAACGCCATCCATCATTGCTTTGAGGCTGTATTTTGTAGGATTTTGTAGTATTCCCACTTAGGACGGTGTCCAAAGGCAAATGTAGGTAGATGCAAAGGAGAGTTCTTGGTCATATTTATATCCCTTAACTACATGCATTGGATATAGGAAGATTTCTCTATGACTTAGTATGGGCAATTTTAAGAGAAGGGTGAGAAACACTGTCATTTTTGAAGCTATAGATGACCAATCAGGGTGGATCTGGCATTCATTTTTTGAATTGTTGGGAGGGAACAATGACATCAATGTATTGGACCGGTCCCCTATCGTACAAGATCTACTCATTGGTAAAGTCTCGGGGAGGTTATTCTATGGATTTATACAACCCACGTGTGGCGAGGATTTTGGATCCTCTATTTACTTCTTCAAATTTAAATAAAAGAAAAAGAAAAAAATATGTGTAGATTTTTCTACTTTGAAAGTTTATGTTATGAACTATTGATAATTTTATATATAAATTATAATTAGAAACAAATTTTTGAAGTAAAAAGATACACTATAAAGCTAAAAATAACTTTCACACCTCTATTTTAAATAAGAAAAAATTGTTTAAAAAATACACAAAAAATTCTCAAAAATGAGTCTCTATTGAAAGTTTATATTTCTTGAATATTGATGCAATGTTTGTCTAAATGTGTTCTCTATAAATACTTGAGTTGAAAAACATGTCATTTTAGTTCATTTTTCAATCTTCTATAGAAATCATTTCATATATTATTTGGATTGAAGATTTTGGCAATAGAATCTTATAGTCTTGATTAAACAATGCTCAAAATTATAGGCTAAAATTATAGTTTATTAAAAAGTAAATAGGAGGTCAAAAGATCATTTAGCCACACGTGGTATACTATAGATACACTAAGTGACCTCCTCGAGGATAAAGTATGCCAAACATGGGCTTTGTGGTCAATGATAAAGTATGTCCCAATTTCTACCTTCTAATATATACAATATCTATTTTGGTAGAACTACTTTGGGCAAACTATCCATGAGCCTCAAAGAGAGAAGTGACACCATTTTGCAAAATTGCAAGAAGATGTTTAGAAGGATATTAAGAGAGTGTTTGCATTTGCATGTAGTATGCTCATTGGAACAAATGTTCAAAGTAATCAATGCCAATTTCGTGGTCCCCAACCATACCTATGACATTACTACCCTACTTTTATAGTTGCATTAATGATATTCTTCTAGAATATCTTTGCAAATAAAAAACACTAGTTTTTAAGAAGAGTAACACATGCAAAAGTTTGATATGAAATTGGAGTCTCCAATTATGAATTGTTACACTTGTTTATACTTGCATATGTTTGAATGCAAACATTAGAATAAATTTATAAAAAAATGTATACAACCCACTTAGGATGAACTACAATAATTGACCTTAATAGTAGAAGTGCAAAATTAATGTCACTTTATAAAAAAATTAGCATCAATGAATGCACAAACAAATTGATGAAATTTGTACAATATGATAATATTTCAATATAATTTAATTAGATATAGTATGACTTTGATAAATTAGTATCACATTTATTAATACAATAATTAAGTGTAATAATGAAAAAATGATGCATATAGACTATATTAGAAAGATTGGCATGTATATTCTTTGTATTGTGGCAATGGATGTTTGCTTCAAATGATTATATTTGAAGCCATTATGAAGCCATAGTTTTCTAAAAATAACCATTATTCAACAAGCATAAGCCAATTGTGTTGTCCTACACTATGTGATCATGAAGCTAGCTCTTAAGGTAATCCATGAGGTAACCCTCCCCCCGTCTTCCAATATCCAAAAGAACTTAAGGAAAACCTTGTAAAAACAATCTAGTCCATAGTGAAGGGGCCTAGGAAGAAATGGCATGCCAAGGTTAGTCCAATGACTTCTTGTTGTGGCTTTGATGTGGCACTCAACATATGTATCTCCAAATTATAACAATAATAATAAGTCTATACTCGTTAAAGTTATTTTCATGAATAATCATTCTAAAATAGAAGTTCCTATCATACCAAAATGTTCTTGACCAAAAATTCCTTCAAAGAAATCCAAAATATTTAAAAAGAATATTTACCCACATTTTCCCCCTTAGTTGATCAGAAATTACTAAATTTCTACAATCCTTGGAGATAACAATCCCTTTCTAGGCTAAATGCACACACTTTTGGATGCATAAATGAGTTCTCATCTATATTTTCATGTATTGTGCAATCCATGGATGAAAATAGCTTCATTACTCTAGTTAATTTGCATCTTGTTGTTGCCCAAAATAAATTAAATACCCCCCAATGTTTTACAGTATTGGCCCCATCTCAAATTTAAACACACAAAGTACATAGAGTACTTGATCGGAATATACACAACTAGTACCTTATAAGAGGAGCAAATCCAGATTTGTGACCAGAATTAGAATTAAGGTATATAGGAGGAGGCTTGAAAGCAGTTTGGGCAATAAGAACCGCCCCTACAGAAGTGTCCAAAACAGTGCACATGGGATGTAGAAATGGAAAGGACTTCATGTGTTTCTAGAAACTGCCAACCAGTGTGTGGGATTATAGGTTATTAAATAGGTGACATGGTTCATCATCATGTGTGATTTTACTCATAATAAATACCTGAATTTGGTGAGGTCTTCAGAATGACTGAGAAATGTCAAAAAATTGCAAAAAACACATCTGAGGCTGAACCTCCTTCTACTAAAATGCTTCTTTGTCACTCAGAACTTCTTAGATTGATGAGAAATTTTAACCACACAAACTAGACTAGTATGTGCAACTTTTTCAAATTTTTATTATTAGAAACAGGCATTGTATGAAGAAGAAACAAGCCGTTGAAGTTCACTATAATCCAAAATTGTCAGGATTTTAAACTTTGAATTGCTCTCAAACATTCAAAACAATTTGGATTGACATGAAAATCTTAACACAACAACTAGACTTCAAGGGAAACATAACCCAACAAATTTTATTAAAAAATAACATTAGATGAAGGAGATACAAGCCCCTGAAGTTGCAACCATCAAATGCAGTTTTGTGGACTCAAATTGAACTTGTGAGCTTTGATTGGCTTCCAAAAAATCAGTACATCTTGTATTGGGGAGTGAATTGAATAGAAATGTACAGTGGATCATTTTTAGAATCATTGTTTCCATTTAAAGGCATGGTTAGGACCATTTTTAAACTCACTCACTCCATTCAATGGCATGTTTTGATTGATTACAGTTGCACCTATGAGCATTAATAGGGACCTATGCACCTCAGGCTTTTGAAAAATCATATCTTATTCATTTCAAGTCAGAAAATTAAACTTAAATATTTCCACTGATGTATTTCTCATTTCTCTTTCTTTCACAATGATGTAAAAAAACTTTGAATCCACCCATTTTTATATAGAGGTCCTTTGTCCCTTAGATGAGTGCTTTCTAAGCCTTCTACCTTAAGGCCTACCATCTAATCCGAGTTCCTCGGTGTTTGCTCTCTGGACTTACAATTAAAGTTAAACAACCCATCATGGTTGGAATTGCTAGTTTGTCCTCATGCCATGGCTGAATTTAAAAATAAATATTATTACATATAGACAAGTGTGAGAAATAGCAAGAGCAATTGAAATTATATTTTTTCAACAAAGTGTGAATTCACTATGATTTTTTGAAGTATTATGTCCAAAAGAGTCTATAGAATAAGGTAACATTCTCTTAAAGCGACCATTTAAGGGTTGGTCCCCCTTTTTCACAGGCTTCTGTGGACAAAAATATTTTTAGATCATTTTTCAGAGAAAGAAAAATAGATGTGGAACCTAACATAAGTGATTTTATATTTTTCCAAGCATTTTTGAATTACTTATAAATTTTCAAAGATTCGGGACATAATTAGGCACCTATTTGTGACCTTAGGTCTTCCAAAATCTGTCCACTTGCAAGTTGTAAAGAGATGTGTGGAAATCAAAGACAATGATTGGCTCTTGCAATAGAAAAATATTTTTTCTTCCATGCATTCAATTGCTAAACCGGTCCATTTAAGGATCACCCCATCTTCATTCTCCACCTAAAAATAGGTGCGTTTTGAAGAAGATGGGCACTTTTAGAGCACACTACTTTACTCCAGAATCAACATGCAACTATTTCTCTTTCTATGAAAATAGTTACAATATATTCTCTTTCTAACATGGAAGTCCTTAAAAAGTCACTTCCTACCATGATTTACATTGAAATAGCTAGGTGTTCCTAATGAAGTTATTATTTATTCCACTAATGTTAGGTAAGACATTGATTGTCGCCCAAAATCTCACAAACTGAGAAAAACCATCATGAAGTGATTGGGATCATTCCTTAGGTGTCTGTCATGGGTCATTTGACCATGATGAGTTGTTCTACCTTAAGTGGAATCTGACTCTCCCCAAGATGAAAATTTCCTTCGCCCTAGCGTGAAATCAGCCTCTCTACCTGACGAAGACCCTCTCAGTGTGTTCTTCAACACGCATGTGTCAAAAAAATTCCAAAAAAATTCCAAAAAAAAATTTCCTTTGCAAAAAATAACCGGCAACATCTTTAGGCTGCAGCCAATTGGTGAAAAATCATGCATACCCAAAACACTGGCACCTCAAACTTCAGAGCTTGCAATTGTGCCCGTAGTTTCCTATCTAGGAGTGGCCAAGGTAATAGTAATTGACTGTAGCTGTCAGCAAGGGATTTGAAGCTTATCTGGTGTATGGTACTGCGGGGGACGGACATGGAGCCAGTCAGTGTTTTTAGTCCACAATGAATTACTTTTTTAAATTTACGAGCAAAGCAGGCTGACGGACTTTTTGGAAATTCTTGGCTCCCATCCTGTAGAGGAGTTTGTCTGGACAAGCACAGATAGGCTGATGGAGTGGATTGGATCAGCCAATCCCGTCTAGGAACCCAATAGAAGCTTAAATTGGTTTTTACCCGCAGTGGAATTTTATTTCTGTTAGGTTCAAAATAAAGAAGAGGAATGTCCTTTGTTTACACGATCACTTTTCAAATGGAATGGGGTAGTTTGTGTCACATTCAAGAGCTAAGGTTTTGAAGAATGACTACCGCACTATTGTACACTCTTTTCTATCCTCCCACAGAACCTCTACAGGAATTATGAACTCTGTGATTTACTGCTAGCCACAAGCCTCTGCATGCTACATAGCTAAAGACCTCACACAAAAAGTTTTTTTTTTTTTTTTTTTTCCCTTTTACCCATCATAACGCTTGATTTAGTCTTTACTCCAGAAAGGAGTCTCAAGATCTCAGTGGTGCATCATCATGCAGGTGTATTCCGATTCCGGAAGACGGCACCTCCAAGTACATTTTATCCATAGATTTTTAGCCCAGTGAAAAAGGGTGTTGCTGAATGCCAAGCAAGCAAACTGCTATTCACACCGTTCTTGTTTTTATTACATCAATTCTGAAAAGCAAACCGTAACAGTGTAACCATGAGGCTGTATTGGAGGTTAATTTATTGATTAGTCGGACCCCGTTATCTCTACTCCAACCAAACCCTAACTGTGTTGTGCATTGTGAATGCTGTTGTGGATAGGATTTGGAAACTCAGATTCTAAAACTCTAGCCTATACTATAGTCTCTATCCTTTGGACAAAGCCAATAAATTCTTGCAAGTGACATGAACCATTGTGGTTGACACTAATTTTACACCCTCACTAACTAATCGGACAAATCCTTACAACTTCATCCGAGTTCACCTGTTTGGACACTTAGACGCTCGGACCAATCGATACTGTATTGTGTTGCTCTTGTTCGAGTACTTCCATATTATCACGTGGGTATTGGGCTGCCAGGGTGCGATCTCAATATTTTGGTTGCACGAGCCATTTCAGGAGGTGGGCCCTTGTTTTAATGGCACCCTCTCAATTTTCTGGCCCTCTCATTTTAGGGGGTCCGGAGGCTTTAAATTTTTTTTTTTTTTTTGACAAATTTGAGGCCTGCGGCTCCAAATTACTCTAGGAGGTCCCCCTTTACATTAAATAGGGACACCCCAAAAAATAAAAATAGGGGCAGGTTTTACCCCCCCTCCATTAGCTCGTGCAACCAAAATACTGAGATCCGCCGGGGTGTGACATTACAAAACCCCAGCTTCAGTCAACCGTCAAAGCAGGACCGGTGGAACTCACTGGGACTCTCACTGGGAGGGGTGGACCCGTTTGAACGGGGGTTGAAAACGGCATATTTCATTGCATTGAAGTCCGTGTAAGTGTATAGTGGGACCGTGTGAGCACGAGGATTCTTCCCAGCAACCAACTGGATGGTTGCAATGCCCCACTGTGTAGTGTGTACCCTTCCTGGTTTTATCCACAGCCCCGCAACAAAAAAAGGGAACTCGGGTAGCGTTGAAAAGACTCCCGAGTGGTCGGATCCCGTCCCCTCACGCGCACGGGCGATCAGCCAGGGACGACCAACGCTAAAAGGCGAAGCCCTGAATTGGACTTTACGTTACAGTATTACTGCTACTCTGCGGACTGTGGACTTCTTCCCTCACGACGGCGCTCGTCGAAGCGGCTTTTCTCTTTCCGAACTATAAACCCCTTGTCACTACACCCATCTCCCCATAACTAGCTAGCTTGTGCCACTCCAAGCACACCCACTTACACTTACAGTACAGTGACACCCCCAAACAGGTACAGTGTATAGGCTCGATCACAGGAATCACTGGACTAATTGAGGCGTTTCGATCATTCGACGAATTTGAATTGAGCAGAAGGGAATTGCGAGTTGCGGGGGTTTGTAGCATATGGTTTCTAGGATTGCTGGATATGGAGGAGATCAGCCAACACAGGAGCAACAGAATTTGATTCAGATTCGGACGCAGGTGATTGTGAGTTTTCCCCACAGCTTTTAGAGGTCGTCCGTGTTGTGTGTGTATACATGAAGTCATCGACATCGCAAAGGGGTGAGATCGTAGGGTGTTGATCGACCAATTCAGGATGGGCAATTAGAATTCTGAAAATTGTAGTACTGTGGATAATTTTCAAGTGCGTGGTTTGAATTTGAGCTTGGTTTTGAGATAGGGGTAGGGTTGTCTTTCATGTTGAGGGTTGTTGGAATTGCTTTTCTGGAAGCAGTCGGCGTTGCGCATACCCAGTTTGCGAGGTTAGGAATGACTGTGGGCAGCCATTCTTGAGTCGTGACCAAAGACGCAGTCTTGTTGGGACTCCTTACATGTATCGGTGGGTGGGAGGAGTCAACAGGGTCGAAATATAGAAAGCACTTTTATGCTCCTTCTAATGTCTAATACACTGATATCTGATATCGGTGGAACTCTCTCCTACTTCCACGGCACTGTTCTTTTCTTTTAGTTGCTTTCTTTGCCCACCGGGCTCACATGTAAGCTGGCGCCAAGTCTATCGCGCATGTATCAATTCATATTTTAAATGGATTTGATGCTCATTAAGCTAGACACGTCATGTGCAAGGAGTGTGGGAGTTGGTGTACATCATTCAGTCGTCATGGCGATTTGACTTCTATGACTGAAGGCTACAGTGCATCCGCATGATGGTTGTCCTTTCTTTTGAATGTGCTTGCTGGTTTTGCTTGTAATCATACCCCTTTAATCTTGCAAGACTAACTCGTTGTCGACGACCGTGCTGTTGTATTTCTGGCGCTCCATCAAATTCAGGGAAGAATTGAAGTTCGGCCAAGAGTTGAACAAGCTTTGGAGTTCGTTTGGACGCAATTTTGACGACCATTTGGAGAGGAATTGGACAGGAATTTGGGAACATCTGTGGAAGAGCTTGATGAATTGAGAGAGACGGTGCTGGTGTAAGCAAGTGGTTCGCCATGGCGGCCCCTGCGCCGTTGGACAGCCTTCAGGAGTTTTGGGGCAGCCGTCGCTCGGGTCGTTCTTTCCGCGGGGGCTCCTCGCGCAATTGGGGCATCGGGCCCGACAATGTGTTCGGAAGAAACTCCGCCTTGTCGCGTCGGGATGAGGCAGACGACGAGGAGGCGCTCAAGTGGGCGGCGCTGGAGAAGCTGCCCACCATCGACCGCCTGCACACCACCATTCTGCAGAAGCAGCTGGGCAGCAGGATCGTGCATGAGGAGGTGGACGTGCGGCGCATGGGCTTCGTGGAGAGGCAGCAGATCATCGATGGACTGCTCAAGGTCACCGAGGAGGACAATGAGAGGTTCCTCAAGAAGCTGCGAGCACGCATCGACAGGTGGCTTTCTTGCTATTGCTATTGCTATTGCCCATTGCCCTCCCCCTTCCCTAATTTGATGCTCTTAATTGTTCTCTCCCACTTAATTTCAGCGTGACTGTGTTCATCAAAGGCCCGAAACTCTTGAATCAAGCTTGCGCACGGATCTCTAAATTCGAACACTGGTATAAATCCGAGGTGCCAGATATGATCTTATACATCTAAAGTTATTATGGTCGAATTTGTTGAAATGGAGTGTTTGAAAGCGTCAGATTTCACACTGTCGGATTTCAATTGCGCAGAGTTCTTAGAGGTAGAATTGGTATTTATCATTCTGCAGTTCCAGACGAACTGCAACGATCATATTCGTTGAAATGGCTTAATTCAAAGCGCCAAATTTGTGATGTCCAATCAAGCACACCGTGAAGCTCTAAAACTCGAACTGAAAGAGATCGGAGCTCCTAAAATTCGTCAATGTAATGAATGGTAATTTTTGAAGTAGTGCGTAGGTCAGAGCTCCAAGAGCCTGAGATGGAAAGCTGCGCAAAATCCAAGCATTTAACAATCCGTGGTTTGACAGAGTTGGGATCAAGCTTCCCACCATTGAGGTGCGATACGAGAAATTATCCGTGGATGCTGATGTGCTCCTCGGGGGGCGGGCTTTGCCTACTTTGAAAAATGCCTCGCTCAACTTCCTGCAGGGAGCACTTGACAGCACGGGTCTTGTAAACAGCAAGAAGACGACGCTCAACATTCTTCACAGCATCAGTGGCATCATCAAGCCAGGAAGGTTTGTCTCTTGCCATTTCCTCCCCTGTCGTCACTTCTAGAGTATAAGTCACCTTAAGGCGAACGTTGTGGATGACTTTTGCACAGTGTTAGTTATACTCGACTCGACGACACTTCAAATGTCTGTATTCAATTGGACAAGGTGGACTGACTGGAGCTGGTGTTCCCATTGCTGTGTTCCAGAATGACCTTGCTTCTGGGTCCTCCAGGGTCGGGGAAGACATCCCTGCTGTTGGCGTTGGCTGGGAAGCTGGATCCGGATTTGAAGGTGAAAGGGAAAATCACGTACAATGGACACACTCTTAACGAGTTTGTTCCTCAGAAAACGGCCGTTTACATCAGTCAGAATGACCTCCATGTGGGTGAGATGACTGTCCGGGAGACGCTGGACTTTTCTGCTCGCTGCCAGGGCGTCGGCACCCGCTATGGTACGACCCCTTGCCACACCCATGGCTTGCATTGTAGGAATCAACTTACTGCAAATTATTATAGGATGACTCTGATTACGGGAAACAAATACTGAAGTACGTACTAAGTATCTTGTGCTTTACGGGCAGATATGCTTGTGGAGTTGGCAAGGCGCGAGCGAGAGGCCGGCATTCACCCCGAGCAAGATGTGGATGTCTACATGAAGGCGATTGCAATTGAAGGTCAAGAGCACAGCCTTGTCACAGACTACATGATGAAGGTACCGTCATTTATGATTGTCCAGGGTGTGTGATTCATAGCTTGGGCATTTGCTCAAATAATCGTACGAAAGACGGTAGCCGTTTTTATTGTTGCGGTACCGGCTGTTACTATGCGCTTTCCCTGCCTTGAATTGGAGTTTGAATGGCCTGTTGTAACACTAATACCCTAATGTTGAATTTTCAGATTTTAGGGTTAGACATCTGCGCCAATACCATGGTTGGAGACAACATGCACCGGGGTATCTCTGGTGGTCAAAAAAAGCGGGTCACGACAGGTATGAACGCGATTGTGAGAAGTGCCACTGATTGCGACTTCTAAATAATGTTACTACACTCCAGTGAATGGTGCGTTCCGAGTCTTGAGATCACTAATTCAGATTCGTGACTGACCACTCGTCAAAAAAGAGCTTGGCAGCAACTGTTCGTAGCATCTTATTTCCGCATTTCTTCACTCCCCAACTCTTGAGAATTGAGCTTTTGATTATGTGTATGGTTAGTTAAAATGTTTTGAGGCCGGGTTCGGAATGCAGGTGAGATGATCGTAGGACCCACGGATGCGCTGTTCATGGACGAAATCTCGACGGGCCTGGACAGCTCCACCACGTACCAGATCGTGAAATGCCTTCGTCAGTTGTGTCATGTGATGGAGTCCACCATCTTCATGTCGCTCTTGCAACCAGCGCCCGAGACCTTCGAACTGTTTGACGACGTGGTGCTTTTGTCGGAGGGTCAAGTCGTCTACCACGGGCCCCGAGGACACATTCTGGAGTTTTTCGAAGGGTGTGGGTTTCAGTGCCCAGAGCGGAAGGGCATAGCTGACTTCTTACAAGAGGTACTGGCTCACTCTTGCCTGCAGCTTTGCGACTCTACGGTCATCTTCGTTACAATTGGCGTCGGTGTTTCAGAGTGCCAACATTACTGTGAAATTCATGTGTACAAAGCTCTAAAACCGCGGACTGACCTGACTGCGGGGTTTGCTGCGAGCGTTCAGATTGATCAATGCCAGTTTTTGAAATTTCCCCATTCTAATGTTTGTGGGGATTTTGAGTCGGACTGGAGTCTTCATATTTGCTGAAAATCGAGAGTGGAAAGTAGATGCAACGTTTCTAAAACACTGTTCAATACAGGTGACGTCAATGAAGGACCAAGAGCAGTATTGGTTTGACAAGCGACGCCCATACAGATTCGTGTCTGTCAAGCAATTTTCCGACCTTTTCAAAACTTTCCACGTGGGTCAGAAGATGGCGCACGAGATCGCAGTCCCATACGATAAGAGTAAGAGTCACAAGGCGGCTTTGGTGTTTGAGAAGTACTCGACTGGTCGCTATGAGCTTTTCAAGGCCAACTTTGCGAAAGAGTGGCTTCTTATGAAGCGCAATTCCGTAGTTTACGTTTCCAAAACGATTCAGGTGAATGATCAGATACCATATTGCTTCGCTTTTTAAATTAGTAGACCATTTCCTGCGTTGACAAGAACTCAGACTTATGGACGTACGTAGTCCAACATGTGCTTAAGGTTGAATGGTCGTAGTCTTGAAAGTGGCATGTTTCAGAGCGCCAGATTTAGGAAGTTCAAGTGCACAAAGCTTTATGAATCTGAGGTTCGAGATGGGCATCTGGAGAAGTGCCAATCGATTTCATGGAGAGTTATTGTTTTAACGAGTATGGCGATTTCGAAATTGGATGCAGGTGGGAATCGTGGGTTTGATATCGATGACGGTGTTCTTCAGAACGACTTTACACCAGAACTCCCAGGCCGACGCGCTGCAGTACATGGGCGCCATGTTTTTCGGCATTGTGATCATCATGTTCAATGGCTATGCGGAGCTGTCTCTCACTCTGGATCGTCTGCCCGTGTTTTACAAGCAACGGGATCTTCTGTTTTATCCCGCGTGGGCGTATGCGTTACCCAGCTTGGCGTTGAGCTTACCGTCTTCGGTTGCGGAGGCCGGCATCTACACCCTCCTAACATACTACGAAATTGGCTATTCTCCCGAAGGCCAGAGGTAACAGGCTCCATCATCCCTTCAGAGCGTGCTACGCATCAAGAGAATTTTCAAATCCCAGTTAATTCGCTATATTTTCATGCCGCATAACCATCTGGAGAGCTTTGGAATAATTGCGTGTGGCAGAATTGTTTGAATTATCCTGACATTCCGTCAATGGGGAGTGTGATAAACTCTAAACCTAAGAAAATGGTCCGCTATTTCTTAATCAAATGATAAGTCACAGAGCGAATCTGCTATGTCGTTGCGAACCTCTAACCTCGTTTTCTGTTGAATTTCTCGACTATCCAGGTTCTTCAAATACTATTTGATTCTGTTCCTGATGCATCAAATGGCGGGAGCCATGTTTCGGATGATTGCTGGCATTTTTCGGACCATGGTGCTGGCGAGCACGGGAGGCACTTTCCTTCTCCTGATCATCTTCACTTTGGGAGGATTCATCCTTCCCCGTGTGGAGATCAAGCCCTGGTGGATTTGGGGCTATTGGGTCTCCCCTCTCAATTATGCCTTAAGCGCCCTGAGTATCAATGAGTTCCTTTCTCCACGCTGGGATAAGGTAGGTTTGTTCAGTATTGTCCATTTTGAGCCCGTATATTTGCCTAGCCAATTCTGTATGTGTCTGATCAGAAATCATCCAATTCACTCTTCGGAAATGCAGATATCTGCACCGAAGAAAACCGAATGTCTACTTTCATAGGATAATTAATTGGATTGATCCGACTGTGCTTCAGATTTCAAGTTTCTAATGAAGGTTGGCTGGTGTTTCCCTGATGTGCAGAACGTCAATAACCAGACGCTGGGGGTGTCGGTGCTTGCGAGCAGAGGAATCCCTGCGCGGAATTCTTATTACTGGGTGGGAGTGGCTGCTTTGTTGTTGACCATCGTCGTTTTCAACGTCATCTATGTCATCTCTCTCACATACTTGAGCCGTAAGTCCAATTTCCACTGCGCGTATATTTGTTTTTTTTGTCTACAACCAGTAGAGTGTTTAGCATTTTGTAAAGGGAGAACGGGACTAGATCATAGATTCCAGTTTTAATTAATATTCCTTGACCCAATTAGTTTAGTGATTCCAGATCCATTCCAACTTGGTCCTGTAAAGCTCTATGACGGCAACATGATGTTTGAGGCTTGTGTGAAGGAGACAGTGAGGACTAACAATGTACACTTGTTAATTATTCGAATGCAGCGATAGGGAAATCACAAACGTCTGTTTCTGAGGAGGCTTTGGAGGAGAAGAAAGCCAACCTTTTGGGAGAAGAGCCATTGCTTTCAGGACGCTTGAGGAGCCAGTCAAGACGCAAGTCTCGCAGTTCGCTGGCAGGGCTACGACATTTCCAGAAAACATCCAAAGTGAAACGTAAGATGCACAGCTTAGCCTATCATTTGCATTCTTGACATTCGCCTGATTGAAACCTTTATGCCATGGACCCAAGTTTTGTTTATCTCAGGCTGTTATTTCTCCTTTACAGCTCTGAGATACATTAGATATGGCCTGCTCTCTTGGTTGTTTCATTGAGTTCTACAGGTCCAAACCTTTTTGTAACGCTATTTGACACTGCATGTCAACAGAAAATCCTTTCGCGTCGGACAACACCTCTGGAAATCGGCCGAAAGCGGAGAAGTTGGAAACTATGGACCTCGACCGTTACGCCATCGGGGGCGACTCCATAAGCGGTGCCAGCGCCAGGATGGGCCCCAAGAAGGGCATGATCTTGCCGTTCCAGCCGCACTCCATCGCCTTCGACGACATCAAGTACTACGTGGACATGCCTGCGGAGATGAAGAGCCAGACAGACGAGACTCGGCTGCAGCTGCTGCACGGGATCACGGGAGCCTTCCGACCGGGCGTTCTGACGGCGCTGGTGGGAGTGAGCGGCGCCGGGAAGACGACGCTCATGGACGTGCTGGCGGGGCGGAAGACGGGAGGCTACATTGAGGGCGAGATCACGATCTCCGGGTTCCCGAAGAAGCAAGAGACATTCGCTCGCATTGCGGGGTACTGCGAACAGAATGACATCCACTCGCCGCAGGTGACGGTGCGCGAGTCGCTCGTGTACTCCGCGTGGTTGCGGTTGCCCGGGGACATCGACAAGGACACTCGCGAGGTACCAAAGCCTTAGTATAATCATGTCGCCTGCGCACACTTGCATGAATATATTTACGTCGGTGATATTATGTGAAGTGTATTTGCGGTGGAAATGGTATCAGTTGTAATGGATTCTGATATTGCCTGTGCCTGTAATGAAAATAATTGTCGTGTCGGCTGTGAAAGGAGTTTGGACTGACACTGACTTGGAGTTTGGGTGCCTGTACGTGCAGCAATTCGTGGATCAGGTGATGGAGTTGGTGGAGCTGACGCCGTTGGAGAATGCGATTGTGGGACTGCCTGGAGTGTCTGGTCTGTCGACCGAGCAGCGGAAGCGCCTCACCATCGCCGTGGAGCTGGTGGCCAACCCTTCCATCATTTTCATGGACGAGCCCACGAGTGGTCTGGATGCGCGCGCGGCGGCCATCGTGATGCGCACTGTGCGGAATACGGTGGACACCGGTCGGACGGTTGTGTGCACCATTCATCAACCCAGCATCGACATCTTCGAAGCTTTCGATGAGGTATGCATTGCGATTCTCGTCTTTCAGATCTCCAAAACTTTCGGCGTGCGCGAGTTCTTCTTGAATGTGCAGTGACAAGCGCTGCGAACAAATTTATCTGCATCGTACTGAAGATTTTATTGGGTATAACTGTCCATGCAGATGCTGTTGATGAAGCGCGGTGGACGAACCATCTACATGGGACCTCTTGGTCGACAGTCCCACAAGCTAGTTGCATACTTTGAGGTGAGTATTGACTATCACAATCTGAGTAACCTTTCCAAAGTTATCAGCTGTGGTTGGATTGTATGCAACTCTCTTACATATCCCTCAGCAGATCTATGCACAGAACTGGAACTGACAGGTGAATTCTTGCGTTTCCCATGATCTGTAGGCTGTTCCTGGCGTTCAGAAGATCAAGGAAGGCATCAATCCTGCCACGTGGATGCTTGAAGCCAGTAGCGTGTCCGTGGAGACGCAGCTGGGCATCGACTTCGCGGAGATTTACAGAAACTCATCACTCTGCCAGTACGTTTTTTCGATTCTCCTCAAATTACGAAAATGTATTCAAATGTGCATTCCATTTTTCCACATAGTAAATTCGTTTGGTATCAGTGGCAGAGAGAGGGAAATTGACGTTGCAATTATGTGTTCCTCGTTGTGGCAGGGCCAACAAGGATCTGGTGCGGGATTTGGGGGTGCCTCAGCCAGGAATGGAGGACTTGTACTACCCGACGCAATATTCGCAGCCGTTCTTCGTGCAAGTGCAGGCGTGCTTCTGGAAGCAATGGTGGACGTACTGGCGGAGCCCGCCGTACAACATGGCCCGTTTCCTGTTCACCGTCGTCGCTGCTTTCCTCTTCGGCACCATCTTCTGGAACCAGGGCCATCAGATGTACGCCACCGGAACCCGAGTGTGAATGCGTCTTAGAAATGCATCTTGAATGAATCATATGTTTAACTTGGCTGTTGGAGGTTTCTGTTTTCTATTATATTTTACTTGAGTTCACTTTCTAGAGACGAATTTACTCATGGACCTCGGTTTGAACTTACCTCTACAGGACGAAAGCGGTGACTCTTCTGAGTGTGATGGGCTCCATGTATGCCGCGACTTTGTTCATTGGAGTGAACAATGCCTCTGGCGTGCAACCGGTGGTGGCCATCGAGCGAACCATTTTTTACCGAGAGAGAGCAGCGGGGATGTACTCCGCATTCCCGTATGCCATGGCCCAGGTATGAAGTCAAGGATGCACCACGTCTTCACCATCAGTCTGTAACGTGAACGGATGTTGATTGTCATGAATGCGTGTATGATCTTCCAAGCTGTGAGCTGACCTCAGGAGAATTATTTAAACGTTTTGATTTCGATGTTTGTGCAGGTGCTGATCGAGATTCCTTACTGCTTCCTCCAAACCATCGCGTACGCGTTGATTACCTACTCCATGATCAACCTGAATTGGACGTTCATGAAGTTCTTTTGGTACACATACATCCTTTTCTTCACGCTCCTCTACTTCACGTATTACGGCATGATGGCTGTGTCTCTCACCCCCAACCACCAGGTCGCGGCCATCGTGGCGTCCGGCTTCTACTCCATCTTCAATCTCTTCTCGGGCTTCGTGATCTTCAAGCCGGTAGGTCTTCGATTTGTCTTTACCATTCTTCCCTTAACGAATGTCATTTGTCATTGAAAGCACACCAGCATCATTGTTGTCAATAGTGTAACCTTAAAACAATACTACAATTATAATTATTTCTTGGTAGTGATTCTCAACGTTTGAATGTCGGCCTTGAACCATGCAGGACATTCCCGTGTGGTGGGCTTGGTACTACTGGATTTGCCCCACAGCGTGGACGTTGTACGGCCTGATCCTCACGCAGTTCGAGGACCTCGCGGTGTCGGTGCTGCCGGTCGGTTCCGACAAATCCATTCCGATGAAGGAGTTTCTTCGTAGCACCTTTGGCTTCGAGGAGTCCATGCTGGGTGTGGTGGTCTTCATGCCCATTTTGTTCACCCTGCTCTTTGCAGGGGTCTTTGCGTTTGCCATCAAACATTTGAATTTCCAGCAGCGGTAGTAGTAGTGGTGGTAGAGCGCTTCCTAACAGAGCCCTTGCTGATAGAATTCTAGGCACCCCATTTCTCGCCCCGCAAGCTGTATTATAGGAGATTGGCTGACCGTTGCGGGTGCGCCCCTTGTCCGTCGTATCAGAGCGGACAAATATACTTTTGTAACATTTTTGGACGATAGTGAGTATCGCCTGCCAAGTTGCACATAATCACTAGCGAGGGATATTTCATCCGACCAAAGCTAATTTTTGCAGTGATTTGTTCGTTCGCTGTCTCATCTTAGCGTAACGACACCTGACTTTCGTGCTTGCAAGCATCTGAGCATGATTTGGGTGAAAGACACAGAATTGGCAAGTACAGGTGGATTGTAATTTGGGATTTCTGCAACAGGATTGAAATTAGCCTGTCCATGAAGACTGATGGGCACTTGTGCTGTTGTGAATGGATCTTCAGATGATTAGTGTCGCACTGTTGATTGAACTGCAACTGGTGTACTCTTCTCCTCAGCAACTGAGGTTTGCAACAAATGTCATTCTCAAACTTGCCGGTAATGGAATGTATACAATAATGCCATGGTTTCAATATGATGATGTATTGCATACAGGGTTTGCATTGACCGACAGAATTTAGCGTTGCAAGGACTTCTCAAAAGCTGGTGGGGCACAATGATCAATGAAACAACATAGTAACAATGTTTTCGGTTGTTACCAGACAGTAGATGGTCAATTTCGTTAAAATGGCGGTATTCCATGTGGCATTTTGACATGAAGGTCCAATGAGGTGGTGCAACATTTTGCTTTGTAGTGGGTTGGGTGTCGTCAGAGATAGTGCGTGCCAAATTGAACCCCTAGACACTACACTAATGATGATAAATAGTGTTACCTACACTAATTGTTTTAGAAATGCTATAAGTTTTTACTCTTGATGAATATTTTTACCAACTATGGGTGCCGATCTTTCCCACTTAGAATGACACTAGAATTTATGCACTTTGTAAAAATATTTATGAAGAGTAAAAACTTATAGCATTTCTAAAACAGTTAGTATGGGTAACACTAAATATCATCATTAGTGTACTGTACGTTGGGGGCAGGATCGGCAAAAAATAATTATTTTAAAAAATGCCGGAAAAAATTGTCAAATTCAGCAAAACTTAAGTTGTAAAATAATAAAATTTTAAATTTCAATCAACATGTCCAAAGACCCTCTATCATCAAGTAAATTTTTGATGACATAGTAAAGAAAATTTTACATTGACATTTAGTGAGAACGGTGGGTGAAGAGGTTAGTCTTATAATGAAATTCATTGTCTTTTGTGAACTCTAAAAGGATATGGGATAATTTCAAAATTGAACTCCTACTAATTTTAACCATTTACATATCCCACACGGGTTGTTTTACCTCCCATCATCCAATTTGTATAATGAGCTTATCTTCCTCAACTTCTCTCTCATTAAAGGAAGTAGCTTCTAGAGTCTGCTGTCTATTATCTTAGGTTTTTTTCTATATAATGTTATATTTTTATAATTCAAAATGCAGAAGTTACTTTGGAAGCCTTTTATAAATATTTGGCGTCAATGTGTCCACTTTGCCCCCAATCTACGGTAGTTGGTGGTGTTCTACACAAGACTTGTAGCAAAGAAAACGGGCTGTACATGTAGTTAGTACTGAAATTCCTATTCTGTTAATAATTGGTTAACGATGGAATATTCTTGAAATCTTTGATGATTGAAGTGGGTGTTGTCGCCCCTTAAAATGAAGGAGGAAGGGGGCACATTTGGATTTAGGTGGATCGATGGGTTCAAGTCTGGGTGGTTGTTTAGATTTGCATTGTTGATGAGTGTGTGGTCAACAAATAATGAATCCAAAATATGGCTCGTTAGAATGGACAAGAAATGGAAAGCAAAACATTTGTCTTTCTAATTGAACAATATAAAAGGTATACATATCAATGAGTATGCACTCCTTGCTTCCTAGAGTTTGCAAAAGAGTTGGAAAATAAAAAATAATATGCATGCATTGAATGTGAAGATTTGACTTTTACAATGCAGAATATTATAGCAACCATTGAAGATGTTCTTTTCAAGAGCCTTCCCTAGAGAATTCATATTCATATGCCTTGTTGTTCTTCCTCTGCCATTTGAAGTAAGCAATTGACTGCAAATTGAACTTGTTGATGAAGTGCAATGAAGCTGTTCCCATACATTAATTAAGTATTGAATCCTAAGATTAGATATGTAAAAAAATAATTCTTCAAGTTTTTTGCTCTTTCCAATAGAAATGGCAGTTTTGAGTGGTTTTTGATGGCAGAAAAGCCTTGGGACTGTAGGATTTAAAGTATATTTCAAAAATAATCTTAAAAAAAAATATAGTATTAAGAATAATAACTCGGTAAGATTTTATTTAACTTCTAAGGGTCCACATTACTTCAAAATATTTTTAATTATCACCTACGTATATATCTACTTTATCATACATCATTTCTCAATTTCACTTGGGATTTGGGAAGCACCATTATATACTTTTAAAACCATTGAAAGTCATAGAAACTTCCATTCTATACATTCCAATAGCTTTCACATTCAATTATGTTTTAATAATGGTTTATGACTAAGATGATTATTGGAGGCAACATTAAATCCATTGGATAAGTGAAGGTTTTCCTAAGCCTCCATCTATTAGCTCCCAAATTCACAAAGCACCTAGCAATTGTTTCCACAATACTTTGTAATTAAATGAAATCTTACCAAGTTGTTCGTTCTAATAGTATATATATATTTTAAATTCTTTTGAAAAGGTAGTTTAAAGATTGTAAATAATTTGATTCAAAAAATGATTGATTATAGTTTTTCTTTTAGAAGATTTTGTACAAGGATATGGACTGGTAAGCTTGATTTTGTACCGTTTAGTTGCCTTGGCTATGAGCCCTAAATACATCTAAAAAGAACTTAAAATAGATTTTGAGAAGGTGGAAATTAATCTTGTTTTTGCATGTTTTGTACTCAACAATTTCAAGCCCAAACTCTAAATCCTAAAATGTATTCTACCATCAATACAATGCATAGATTCTAAACGGTTGTTTTTCCCCTTGTCCTAGATCCACAGTCACCCACCTGCAATTGCCTTGTTCTTGAAAGTGGGATTTTCAAACCTTCAACTTCCCTCCGCCTAGACCCGTAGTCGCCCCTTGTCGAAAAGTAGGATTTTCAAACCTTCAATTTTCCTTTGCTTGGACCCGTGGTTGCCCCTTGTGTAAAAGCAAGATTTTCAAACCTTGAATTTCCCTCTTCCTACGCTCGGTCGCCCTTGGTCTTGAAAGCGGGATTTCTAAACCTTGAATTTCCCTCTTCCTACGCTCGGTTGCCCCTAGTTTTGAAAGCAGGATTTCCAAACCTTGAATTTCCCTCCTCCTATGCTCGGTCACCCCTAGTCTTGAAAGCGAGATATTTAGATGTTGAATTTCCCTCCTTCTGGACGCGTGATTGCCCTACTCGCGGTCGCCCTCCACCCATGGTCACCTACCTACTCCCCAAGCTAAAATTTCATGTGTGATTGATAAAGCTGGAACAAGATTCGAGCCTCGAAATGAAGTAACAACAAGTAAGCAAGTTGGCTTCTGCAATGAAATTTTGTTCTTTTGAAGACATTTTATTTGGTCGCAAAATTGTGATCAAGGTCAGGTAATCGACGTCAAGGATTATAGAAGAAAAATTTGGATTGATCGAAAACAAAAAATTGTTGTAAAGCTGTGATGTCAAGGTTCCTCCACTCATGAATTAATCCCTCAATCGCAAAACCAAATTAAGATTGAAAGACTCAAATAACGTGACGTGAATATGAATTTTCCATTGCATGTGTATGAATTGAACAATTAAGTAATCTAATTCAAAGTTCTGAATCTCAAATCCAAATTGGTGGGTCAATTGGAGGTCGCTGTGGAAACTGCGATGGGGAGATTAGAAAATTCATATGGCCATAGGGTTTGGTGCATGATTATAGGTCTATTTTTGCGATTATAGGGTTGGATTTGTAGTTTTTGGTTCATTGCACGCCCGTATAGGCCAATTGCATGGTTTTAGGATGGTTTTGATGGTTTTAAGGCCAATTGCTTAGTCTTAGGCTCATTGTACAATTATAGAGGTTGATTTGAGCGGTCTTAGGGACCAGATCATAGTGATAGGTCTGTGTGCAGGCTAATAGTTCTGTAGACCATGGCTTAAGGTCGTTTTATTATTATAATATGAATTTCAAAGTGTTTGGTCTTGGAGTTTATATATTTGGACAAGTTGTGATTTGTTCCAATGTTATGTTTGTATGATTTTAGGGAATTAACCAATGTTGGTTTGGATCATTTGACTTGAAAATTTGACCAAATGTAAATGCAAGAGAAAAAAAAAAAAAAAATAGACCATTGGTATAATTCTAAATTCATCATACTTTGCATAACTTGAAAAATTTGACGTAGAATATGGAATTACTAGACATTTTTGTATAAACATGATAGCTGTAGATTGACTGGATAATTTGACCTAAATATAAAAAATAATAATTAATGAATTATGTGTACTATTTTATAAATATTACCTTGTTATAATTTGGTCATAGAAGCATGCATTGCATAAGAATCATTTGACCAAACCTAATTTATTTGACTAGAATGATTTGACCTTCCTTTCAAAACACTATATAGGAGAGGAACTTCATACATTGTATCACAGACATTAGTAATGAACTGACAAATCAAATATTCACATACCTAGGAATAAGAGTGTTGTAATATTATTTCAAACTTTTAAATAAAAATCTATTTGAAAGTGACTTTTGTCACAAAACGTTAGACTGATTAAACCTTTTCCTAAAACAAAGAACCCCTATACTATTGTTTCCTGGGTTTTGTAAAAGTGCAAAACCTAATTCACAAGGATCAACTCAAACATCCAGACATTTTTTGAAATGTTTTTTGGAACATCTACATAGACTTTCAAACGTTTTCTAAGACGGTTATTGAGACATCCAATTGTTTTGTGATGACTACTTAAATGTATGCATATCATCATACAGACCTCTTCACACGTCCAAATACAAAAAACCCTATACTATACATAATATGCCATACACCATATTTGACAAATATGTCATAAAGCTTCTAAAGTCATTTATTGTGCATAAGCAAGAATGAGAAGACAAGCTATATATACAAGCGAGGTGGTAGGAGGTAAGACAAAACATATGGGATATGAAAAACTCTAGAATTGTATTGCAAGTGGGGACAACACATAGACATCCAACATGATGTCAAGAGGATGGAATGGGTTGTCCACTTCTATGTTTCCCCAATGATTACTAGTGTCTTGAAAACATTCCTTGGAGGACAAAGGGAGTGGTGCCCGATGTTGAGCATGACATGTGTTTGATTACTTTGATATCACTATTGTGTTTAGGGTTGTTTACGTGAAATGCATGCATAATTTTCTCAATTATCCTAAACCTTGCCTTGTCTAGAATTTTCTTATTAGTATTGCAAAGATAGTTTATTGCATTATTTATCTCCAAATAATGCATTAACTATCTTGTTTGAACCTTTTGCTCCTTTTCATAATTCATATTCATATGTTGTCCCACATCCATGTATTATCCACTGAAATCCATAATAAGACGTCGGCCGCTTAGATTAAAGAAGATAATAACAATGACTATGTACATTTTTGGTGTGCACTGTTGTGTATAATATACACAAAAGCTGTAAATGATGGACATTCGTGTGGTATGGAGCATGACATCAAGTCATACCAGAGGTTGCTAGACATCTGCAAAAACGTCCTACATCGCTTGTTGAACGTCCTCTTTTCTAATGAATGCCACAAAACATATGTCAAATAGCATAAGGTAGAAGTTCACATTTGCTTAAAGATGAAGACAATCTTGCTCCTAATAATGTCTCCCAAAATGTCTTCAAGTGTATATTGACGATTTGACGTCTTGAAAAACATTGTAATGACTCAATCTACATCTCCAAAAATATTGCAACATCACAGTGTACATCTTCCAAAACGTCTCACCGTCTCCGTCAACATCTTCTAAAACATCCCCTCATCTCCATTGATGTCATCTAAAACATCTGAGAGTCTCATTAGATGTCTCAAAAAACATCAATGAATATGTAAAGCATAGAGCCACTTCATGCATTTGGATTGCCACGTTAGCTTTATTGGATGCCAAGTCAATTAATTTTCACGCCAAATGGCATGTCATACGCCACATCATATTTTTCCATCTAAAGGTTGCCATGTGGTTGTCCATCCTTTTTTTTTTGAACTTGGGCAATGATTTTATCCAAGATTGCAGTAATTTCCACAGATTTATCTGAAGTAAAAATGGAAGAACGATGCTAATGTGGCAATTAATGTTTTTTTGGACAATGCTTTAGACATTAATACATCCTTAGCTATGTCCCAAAAATCTCCATGTCGATTGCAAGACCAAATCTTTTCACTACAAAATTCTAGTGTTGTGCACAACATCCACAAAAATCCACCCTAAACCTCGATCTGCACCTCACACATCTTGATGTCCCCAAAGATATAGCATGCTCTACTCTTGACATTGAGTGTTTTTTGGTTAGACATAAAAAAAACCGTAGATTTCTTATGTGTGTTTATGCTATCTTAGTTTAATAAAGAATTATGACTTCCTTGCCTTGCCCACTGTTTGTATTTGTCTCCTATGCTCGATTCCCCCCTTCGTACTTCCACTGGCTCTGTCCTCTTCCTACTTGCACGTTTCCAATCTAAGGTGATACAATTGTGTAACTTCCTTGACATCAGAAATCCACAACTATGTGACTCAGAAATGTACTAGAACAATGTTTCTACAGTTAGCAGGAGTGGAAATACAAATTCAGTAGTTAGGGATCATGAGTTTTGAAATGGCACCCAAAAAGTTCTCAAAAGGTCATAAGTCATAAGGGAAGTCATATACCGCAACTACATCGGCACTAGTAGTAGTTGTCTGTAAGTTGTGGATGGAGATAAGGACTAAGACCTCACTGGCAAAAGTCATTCACAAGTTACGCCATAGTCACTATAAAGTGGAAGGCCCTACGTAGTCGCTCTTGTTTGTTATGTCACTTAGCCTGATGTTATTGCGTTGTATGCCTGTAGTCGTGGATGGAGGTTGAAGAATACATCCGGCTACAGGTGACTATGATACTTGCTAGGCTACCTTTGTCCAATATTCATAGGCAACGACTACGAGATGAAAGGCTATGGAGAAGAGAGGTGCAATGGGCTTCAGAACTACGCGTGACAAAACTTCATTGCCCTTGCACTAAATGCCGAGGGCGGAAGAGACTTCAAATTTGAAATGTCCGGGACCACTTGATCCGCTATGGCAGGGATCCAAGCTCACGGAGATGGACTGGCCCGGGCAACCATGACTCCCCTGATCAGGAGTGGGAGGAGGACTTTTGGAACAAGCCTCAAGAGGCTACACCCGAAGTGGATGCCACAGTAGATGTTTGTGGCATGGTGGACCAGACATCACGCATAGTTGAGGAGGCACCATCTACAGCGGAGAGGTTTCAGGAGGAAGTGCTCGAGGCATTTGCAACAACGGACTCCATCCACGAAGAGTGTAGGGAGATGGACCTTGATGATGTTATGGACAGCGAGGAATGTCGCGACGACCCGTGCTTGGAGGAGGATTCCGAGGAGGGCAACAACAAGGAAGATAATTTTGACATCACAGTGTTGGAAGAGGCTATGAATGTCTTGTACGATGGCGCAAGATCCAACAAACTAGCGGCCACGGTGTTGTTGATGAACCTGTGCACAGTTCATGGTGTCAGCAACACTTTTGCCAACGAGTTGTTCAACATCCTCAATCAACATCTGCTACCTGAGAATAATGCATTGCCGAAGACGTACCATGTGGCGAAGTCTCTCACTGCAAAATTAGGGTTGTCATACAATACCATTCACGCATGCGAAAGAGGGTGTGTGTTATTCCGTGGGGAACATGCGGATGCGCTCCAATGTCCTAAGTGCAATGGACGTCGATTCAGAGATGAGGATCGGAAGGCCTTTCCTGTGAAGGTTCTTCGTCATTTTCCAATAATTCCGCGTTTGCAGCGAATGTTTAGGAGTCCGACTTTATCAAAGCTCATGGTATGGCATCACGAGAATCGAAGTAATCAAGAGGGAGGGGATGGCCTTGTTCAGCACCCGTGTGATTCCAAAGCTTGGCGGCACTTCCATGACAACGTGGACCCTATGTTTGCTCGTGATCCCCGAAATGCTCACTTTGCATTGGCCGCAGATGGAGTGAATCCATTCTCGCAGAATCGGTCGTCGTGGTCAACATGGCCAATCTTTTTGTTGAATTACAATGTTCCTCCCTGGCTTTGCACAAAGAAGTTTTTTGTGCTCTTGACTCTTCTAATTCCCGGGAGAGAGTCTAGTTGTCACAGCAGAAGTGTTTGACGTGTACTTAGAGCCCCTTCTGGAAGAGTTGTTGCAATTGTGGTCTAGAGTTCCGGTGTACGACGTAACAAAGAATGTAGGCTGCAAGGCATTCCAACTCCGCGCAATGCTGTTGTGGACTATCCACGACTTCCTAGGCTACGGGACACTGGGCGGATTTTTCCATCAAGGCTACGCAGCATGTCTGTGGTGCGGCATGAATTTGAGTGCCGAGCATTCCGTGGAACTGGGCAAACAAATTTACGGTGGGACGCGTCGATGGTTATCAGAGGACCACCCCTATAGGTGTGCGCAAATGAAGGACCACTTCAATGGCGCACTTGAAACCAGACCGAATCCAAGAGTAGTGACTGTGGAGGAGCAATTGTCGTATGAAGTGGAATTTGAGGTGTGGAAAGCAAATGGGAACAAAGACGGTGCTTCTGGTGACCCATCTAAAGCAGGCTTGTCTTGTCGGACAGGTTTTTGGGTTTCGGTGACGTATTAGACGTGTCGCGTCGCGTGTCGTATATGACATGTGTCGAATATAGGCGACAAATGCGTTGCCAAAAAATTTAGGGTTTTGAAGTTTTTTACCCCATGGTAAATGGATTTGTCCTACGTGTCTGGTTGTCCGCAGTGACGTGGAAAGATAGAACCACGTCAGCTTGTGCGACTGCGAGTTAGGGCGAGTGCGGGTCGGGGTAGGGAGACCGCGGGTCCAAGAATCAGGGCGATTGCGGCTTCTGGAAGTGGGGCGAC
This sequence comes from Antitrichia curtipendula, assembly GCA_951230915.1. Taxonomy (NCBI): domain Eukaryota; kingdom Viridiplantae; phylum Streptophyta; class Bryopsida; order Hypnales; family Leucodontaceae; genus Antitrichia; species Antitrichia curtipendula. Next base: position 6,120,980 of record OX579636.1, on the reverse strand, counting down.
TTCGGGTCCAATGTCTATGGGCGACCGCGGGTGGGGGATGGGTTGGGCGACTTTGGGTTCCCAATGTTTGGGCGACTGCGGGTCCAAAGGCGACAGCGGTTGGAGGATTCAGGCGGCGACCGCGGGTGGCCTCTGCTGTAATTGAACATGACATCTATTAAAATCTTCTTAAAACTACATGCTTAAGAAGCATTACATTGGCCGCTTATTCATAACGGCTTATACAATTTGCAATTTTGAATAATATACCTCAGGAAATGTAGAATTCAATTCCTCTCATTTGAATGAATGCACAAAATCCAATACAAGTCCACAATAATTATTATAATTATATTAATAACTCATATATATATATGGGTCAAGTCCGGGGTATACAAATGAAGTTGTAATTGCATTGCACTTCCTACTACTTTGTTATGGTCACCATTCCAATGCTTGTGAAAGTCTACACATTCCAAAAACATTCAAACCTTCCTATATGTTTCTCAGCCTCACATACTTTAATATGAGGATGTACAAAAAAGTCACACATAAACTATTAATCTATTATAATCTTCATCTACAAAGTTTCGATACAGAAAATGTATGTTGAATCCTTACGATAGTACTATACTATACTATCTCCACATCTATTCACTTAGATCAAAGTCGTCATCATTTGACACTTTATCGGCGTTGGGGTCTATATCTTCATGCGACTCGTCCCTATTCTCGTTGTCGGTCAAGCTCTCGTTCTCGTCTTCTTCTCTTGGCACTGGTACGTTTCGTACCTCTCGTTCTACCTCTGAATTCAGATTTCGCACTTCAGTATCTACACCGGCAACGCCCTCTGTTTGCACCAGTCGTTTCGTGCGCCTCAACACGTCCGTGGTTCCATCAGTGTTGGGTGTACGGTGTTGCCCTCCTCCACTTGATTGACCGACATTTTGATTGGAACATTCCGCCCCCATGCTGAACCGTTGGACAACTTGATTTGGACGTTTAGGATTTCTATGGACCACCTCGTGAACCCTCCTAATACGCTTCCTTCCTCCACTGTTGTGTCTACGTGTGCCCAATGATGATGCCCCTGGGGCTAACGTTGATGAAGGTTGAGTGGGTTGCGACGCTGAGGCATGGACTTCCTCATCAATGGTCCGTGGTGGACCTCGATGCACCGGCGGCCTTGGCAGATGGGTTGGAATAGACCTTGTGACCGTAGCCACGCTTTGACTTGCTCCTCGATTTAAAGGTGCATTACGATTCAAATTCAAAATAGCTTGTTGAGGCACATCTGAATCGTACTCCACCGTTTCTGTTATTCGGGTGGTACGCGCATTCACTACTACAGGAATTGGGCACCCCTCATGTACAACCTCATCAATGTGTACTGCCTCTTCTTCTCTTTCACTTTTCACAATAACTCGTGCAGCGCTCCAGAGATTTATTGGCATGCTTCAAGACGGATGTGCTAGTACTGGAGATCTTGCAGGCTCTTCTGGTGCAAGCACTGGATTTTGTACGCTTTCGTTGTTGTCATCAAAAGTTCTTTCCCTCGGTAGCGGTGAATATGCGGTTGGAGCTTCATCCCATGCAAAGACGCGATTCCGTTCTGGTGTACGTAGGGGCTCCTCTTCACCAAAATTGTTCTCATCATTACCATCCATAAAAGTGTGGCCGTAACGTCGTCTTGGGGGGAGGTCAACAACAGCAGGCATCATTCCAGCCCAAGGATTTTCATGCAAGCGCTCTTCTTCCTCCAAACGATTATCGGCAGCCCAACCAACTCTAGAAACCACGTCATCTTTGTCACCCGAAGACAATGCCTCCTTGTTCTCTTCCTCGATATCTCCATCTATTAGGTACTTATCGTAAAAAAGGGCAGGATTGTGTCCACGTTTCTCACGTTCGAGCTTGCTGTTGGCGTAAATATACACCAATGCCTCCGCCTTGGATGTGGCCAGGCAATTTCGCACTTTACTGTGTACAAACGAATATATGCTCCAATTCCTTTCATATGAAGATGCTAAGCATGTCAAAGATAGAATTCTCTTTGCAATTTTCGGGAGAGCATTACCACCTACATGGTTCCACCACTGATGGGGCAGTAGTATACCTTGAGTGATATCAGGAGCCTCCATCAAAGGGTCAAATGGACCTGTCTTTTCTTTGAATTCCACAAGCTCACTCATTGCCTCCATGGGTGACACTCCCAATGGCTTGCTGAGTTTTCGTATGACTCGATTCAAGGCAGATTTGGCCTCGCCATTGTTTTGAATGGTTGCTATATCAAGCAAATATGGATTCAGTAGTGCACCTGTATAGTGCAAATCTATGAGCATCAATTTCCAATGAGCGTCAAACTGCTTCTCGTACTTGTCTGCAATCGCGGGGTCTAGAAAAAAAGGCTCATTCCTCAACGAGTACACGTACTCTTTCAAGCTTTGCATCACCATCAAAGCTTTGGGCATTGCCGGAATCTTTCCATCAAACACTCGAAGAGCAACGAACACAGGCTGTACCATGTGCAGAAAATTCTCACATTTCACCCAGAACGCTTCTGAAAGAATGTTTTATCTTGCACGCACGGCTCGTCCTTGAACTACGTATCCGTTCTTCCGCTGAAACAAACTCATCTCAAAAGGCGCATACGTCTCATCCAAAATCACGTTGTGCAACGCCTGCTTGCAATCCACGAGACAATCTACCATGAGAAAGTTGCAAGCAAACCGTGTTAAGGCAGGGAGTCTCAACACCTTGTTCGGTGAATATTTCCGAAACAGAGCCAAAGTGAGCTAATATTTTTTGATAAACGTGCAAATTTTCCTACAGTCCTCCACCAATTCAGTCACCTTCTTTTCCTTTCTCCAGTCTTCCAAAAGTAAATCCAAAATGTGTGCTGCACACCCTTGTTTATACATGTGAGGGTACATTTCTTGCAACCTTGTCATGGCCCCTGTCATTACTGTGGCATTGTCCGTACATAGTTGAACAATGTTTGCTGGTCCAACCTGGTCTATGTATTGTGCCATAATATCCATGGTGTAGGCAATGTCTTTCCTCACCCCTGTGTTATCCACCGAGCCCAAAAAAACATCCCCAGCAGGACATACAAGCATCATATTCAACAAAGGACGAGTGTTGGTATCAGACCATCCATCTGAACAAATAGTCGCTCCATACTGGTCAATAGAGTTTTTCATCCGTTGGGAGACCATGTTCTCTACAGCTGCCTTTTTCACATCTATCATTTTCGTGCGCACTGCATTGTATGATGGCGGTTGATACACAAATCCAGCTATAGCGGTTTCCTTCACTGCATTTATAAATGCAGGATGTCGCACGACATTAAAGGCTATGTTGGCTTCATAAAAAAAGGAAGCCCACATTTTATCTAACTTCTGTCGAAGGGCCAATTGTAATGCCTCATCCATACTTCTTTGATGGGAAATGGAAGGCACATTCCTCCTTCTCTCCACTATCGCTGGAGTAGAATCTACTGAATCTAGATTAGGAGTCGATGGTTCATTCGTACAACTAGGGTCCTCGGACCCTTCAAAATCCACCTCCACTTCAGGCCCAACAAGGGGCCCAACAACACCATCATCTGCATTGAGTGCAATCGGCGCATCGTACATTTCTTCGTAGCTCATGAATTTTGGAACAACCCCCATACAGTTCCTAAATTTTTCCAATACATTTGCAGGGATACGTTGACAGAGATCCTGTCTACGCGTGGCGCCAAATCCAAAGTGAGTCAATGCCCTCTTCCGTACAAATACTGTGCTCCACCCACAGAATCTGCATTTCTTCGGATACAAGGAGGCATCACCTTCAGTGCATGTTATGAGCCAAGGGTCCCACTCCTTTGTGGCCCTACGTGTATCGTTAGCAGGTGTCGTCCTCCCACCACCTCGGCCAACCATCTTGCAGATCCGCGATGGGTCTCACAGAAAAATTACTTTATCAAAAAAACCGGACCAATCAAAAGAAGTAATGACAAAGCCACCTGCCAAGAGTGGTCCTATGAACCTCTCAAAGCTAGGTTGTTGCCCTCCGAAGAACCTAAACGTCCGCAGAAAGCCTCTTTAGAGGATTCAAGACAAGAGCTTTATCATCGGAGCAAGATGAGAGGCAATGGCTGCCCTTTAGGCTTTATAGTCCAAGAGGGGTTGTGGGCGAGGGTGACCTCGGGTACAAGGGCGACCTCGGGTACAGGCTGAGGGGGCGACCGCGGATCCAATAGGGCGACCTCGGATCCAGAAGGGCGACCGCGGGTCCCATAAAGGGCGACTTCGGGTGCCCGCCAAGCGACTGCACATCCTTTTCTGGGGCGACTGCGACTCCAGTAGAATGCGACCATGGTCCATGGATAAGCATGTGTGCAAATTTTTTTTTCTTTTTAAGGCCGTTGTGGGCGCAAGATTACCCACCCTCGGTAATCGGGCGAACACCGACCAAGTTCTATGCCTTTATCCACCTTTTAAATATATGGGGGTGTTGTGAGCGCGGTCCACTGTGCCTTCCAAGCAATGGATCTTTGTATGCTAACGTTTTCTGAGTGTCGTGGATGGCAGCGAATACTACTAGAATTGCATGGGTAACTAACAAGTTGACTGTGATGAATAAATGTAATTGGTAATTCCTAACTCCCTAATTGTCTATCCTATGTATAGGGTTGGCTGGGTAGTTGGTGTCATTTCTAACGTCCCTAACTACGTGAGCGGGGAACCTTTACGTTCTTTCCATGAGTGTTGAAGACTATTTTTGGAGGTTTGACACTTCTCTCGGAAGTTTCAACTCTACGGCTAACCCTAAGCTTAATTTTTTCCTCTAATTTCCAACTTCTAAATATAACTCTAGATTTTTACTCCTAAATTTAACTCCAGATTTTTAACTCTAAATTTTTACTCCTAAATTTAACTCCAGATTTTTAACTCTAAATTTTTACTCCTAAATTTAACTCTAAATTTTTACTCCTAATTTTAACTCTAAATTTTTACTCCTAATATTTAACTCTAGATTTTTACTCCTAAATTTAACTCCAAATTTTTACTCCTAAATGTAACTCCAAATTTTTACTCCTAATATTTAACTCTAGATTTTTACTCCTAAATTTAACTCTGGATTTTTACTCCTAATATTTAACTCTAGATTTTTACTCCTGACTTATCCTGGGTCACTATTCACTTGAACGGCTAATTAAGGAAAAAATCAATGCTAATAAAGAGAAGCACCAAGTTTTGATTCAAGGACTTACCTCGTCACTACCGGTGTCGGAAATGCACTCGTCCGCATCTGCGCGCCCATTTCCATACTCCATGGTGGTCCTTGGGTCGTGGGAATTTTTCCCCAAGTTTACCGCTTATGTTATAAAAAATTGTGGATCCCGTGTGATCTAACCTCTTTCTTTCCCTTCCTCCTTCTTTCCTTCTCCTTTTCTTTCCTTTTCTCTCTTTCTACACTAACACTATTCTACCTAAGTTTTGATGGGGTGTCTTACAACTATAGATTCAAACCCCAAGAAGTTTTAATGTCCCTCCTAACCTCTTACACAACCTTGTCTTTGTGTCATCCTAATCCTACCTCCTAATGGTCACTATGAATTCTCGAGATTTCCTTTCTAACACCTATTTAGCTAAGCCTAGGGCACTATTTATCGTCTCTCTCCCCCTTCTCCTATTTAATTCTATGACTCACTAACCTCCCTCCATTGTGTGTAGGTGTGATTTTGATGAGAGTTGAGAGTTGTTTGATGCAGGTATGGAGGTGCGACTTATCTTTTCTTTTTCCTTCCCCCTATTCTCCCTCCTTTTATGTTTGTTTTTTCCCTTGACTTCAATCCTTTAACATCCCCCTAATCCCCACTAATTCCAACCTTTCTTTTTTTCTCTCTCCCAAGTCTTCACCCAAGTCCTGGACTCCCTGGACCAACGCTGCCCAGACCTCCAGCGACTGCTCCCGATCCCCAGCGACCTGCCCAGACCCCCCTTGCGACTTGCCCAGACCCCCCAGCGACTGGCCCGACTCCCTAGCGACTGGCCCTCGACCCCCTTGCGACCTGCTGGAACCCCTAGCGACTGCTCCCGACCCCCTTGCGACCTGCCAGACTCCAGCGACTGCTTCCCGACTCCCCAGCGACTCACCTTGACTCCCCTGCGACTGCTAGACCCTTAGCAACCTGTCCCGACCCCCTAGCAACTGAATCCACTTTTTTGGGTTCCTTAAGGAAACCCACCCAAGCAAATCTAAATTGGACTTTTGGTAAACTCTCTCCGGTTTTTGGTGTGGTTTCTTGTTTTACGGACGCCGGCTCACAAGGGGTGGGGTGACTCTTAAACTTAGACTTAATTTCGGACGCTAAACCTTGGATTTTTCCGAGAATGTCTCAGACTCTAGATTTGGAACGAATGTACATAGGAGTTCAAAGCTTCGCCGTAGAATTGGTTTTAACACCAACTTTAGGACTTACGATACCCCTGCGTTCAAAGCTCCGTCGTCTAAGGCTTGTTTTTAACACGTACTTTAGGACTGGGACTGGTCACATGTTCAAAGCTTCGCCGTTCCCCGGGGGGTGGGGCCCACTCACAACCAACAACAAAAAAGACAACTCCGGTTAGGACTCAATACGGGGGCACACATGCACACAAGGTCAATGATTACGGGTAAAATATCATATACTAAAGGCCCCCCAAAGCGGCATCGCCAAGGTACGGTGGGGAGTGACTTTAGGATTAGTACAAGGTATAAAAAGTCACACAAGTATAGGGGATACCCGTTCAACTCACAACAAGGATACAAGGTAAGGTAGAAGGACCCAAGAGGACCTTCAAAGAAAGCTTGAAATAGAGCAACAAGGGGAGCCAAAAGTGCTCCAAAAACACCGTAGAGGTTTTTTGGCTAAAACGCCAAAAATTCCAAGATAACTTGGACCCACGGACCCAAAACAAGAATTGGGGGTGTTCAAGAGAGAAAAATGGGGACCTTAAATAGGTTTCCAAGGCCCCACCTCCCCCTCAAGAGCTCTAAAGTAACCTTATCAACTTGGATTTTCATCCTCATCTTCAAAGATTTTCATTCTAATCCCTAAAAAACTACTTTTATCTATCTACGCTGGACCAACTTCCTAACTTTTGGAGATTTACTCCAATCGTCAAACGGATTGCGCCATTGGCTCCAGATCACCGTGTTTGGTCCAAGACCCCCCTAACCCCCGTACCGAGGACAAAAAACCATCATAGGCTAATTTAGTTTAAAAACTAAACCGTGGTAAAATCCTAGATATTGGGGGTCTCCTATTTTGAGAAATGTAAATAGCTTAGGGTCTTCGGTAGGTGTGAGGGAGTTGGAAAAGACTCTTGGTTGACTTTGTTCCGCCGTTGTATGGTCCCGGAATGCCGGTCAACGTGGCGGGGACCTCGCCACGTGATTAATTCTCGAGGAATCTCGCCGGTTCAGGTACTTGCTGCTATCGGAATGTCGCGAAACTTCACGGAGCGCATTATTAACATAAAACAAACTAGTCTAATTTTTAGTGAGATTTTCTGGCAACCTGGATAATTTCCATGAAATTCCTGTTGGAGGTTACCAGGGTTGACAACCCGCAAAAGGTTCTTCTGCAAGTCGGAAGATGATGGGATTTTTCATAGGACCTCTCATGGGGTCACATGAAAGATGTGCAGGTGCGTTTCCTTACCTGGCACAATTGGTCAATGGAGATGAATTGGTCATCTCCTTGAGTTTATCGATGGTGCGGGAATCTTTTGCAGATAGAAGAATCTTGGCAAATCGATTTTGTTGTTGGACTCCTGGCATGGAATTTACCCTAGGACACCATCCTTGGCCTGTAGGTTCCTCCACGGCCCTGGTCTTGCGTCAGTGGCTCCTGCATGCTAACAATCGGGGTTTGGGGAATTTCTAAACCTAACTCTAGGACTCGACCTAGTGACCTCGTTGTGGATCCCTCGGACCGACTTAGCCATGAATTGCCACATTCATGGTGGGATTTAGCCCTTTTGGACCTATGTGACTTGAATCCTACAAATCCAACCGTTTCGTTCTTTCTACCTATTTTTGGGCCCGATTTGGTGGGATTCTAAGTCTAAACGCAAATCTAGATCAAATACTATAATGGGTATGGTACAACCCTATTTTGGTTCTACACTCTTTTTATGGCTTTTTGTATATTTTTCTTAATTTTAAATTGCAAATTCCCCAAAAAATAATTCTACGAGTCCCAAGTGACAAATTGGGAGCTCACAGCCGCTTGTGGACGTTAGGTGTCCACTGGATGACTTCACCTATCAATGTAGGATGGAAAAAATGTTTATTGACCTAATTCATTTTTTTGGAGGCCACTTTAGTATATTTGTGATAAATAGTATTGCAACTTACTACATTATGGTGCTATTGACCTTTCTAGGGAAGAAGATGCTTAATCTACAAATCACCCTTAAAGTGAATTTTGGGCATTTCTTGTAGTTTTTTACTACTGTGAATTTCATGAATTCAAATGTCATTTCTTGATCTTGAGTCTACCTAATGCTTGGCACGCTTGTTACATACATTTTTAATTCCAATTGGAATATTTGAAATAATGCTAATTTTTACTATTTTATAGCAATATGAACTTTGGGCCTATAAGTATGGTTTGTTATGTCTCCCATTTTAGCATGGCACGCCAACTTCGGTGTACATAATGATATTATTAATCATAATATAATTCTATGGTGAAAATGTAAGATATTTTGAGTATATTCTGTATGAGATATGGAATTTCTTCATTATTTCCTAAAAAATGCATAATAATTTCAAATTCTAAAAAGAAAGACACATGCTCCACGTGTAAGGGCAAAACAAAACATAACAACATCACTTATGAGTTGGAAGATTACAATGTTTGATCATAACCATGTTCAAATTTTAAACCAATTTGATATCTTTTAATTTTTTTTTCCCGTGTTCTATTTAAAGAAGTGGCCTCTTTAAAGATGGTCGGTTTTAAATGGCATAACATGTTGAACTACAATCAATTTATGTGTAATGAAATTGTCACTAGTAGAAAATGATGTCCAAATCAACAGAATGTGAACAATTTTTTGTTAATTTGCGCACTGCATTGACCGTTTTTACACTTTTCAGTTGATTTGGCACAAGCTAACAAAATGGTAACAAACTTTCTGTTGATTTGAATAGTACAACGTCCAAGTTAACAAACCAAAAAATACTTTTTTGTTCATTTTCACTTACAAGAGTTTCAAATAAGTTTTTGTCATTTGGACTGCTAAAATCTCCATGGGTGAAATTTTAAGTACAAAGAACTTTTCTTTTTTTTCATTTAATCATTCATAATTTGGTGCTTTATGAAATCAGCAGACTTTGGTGGCGGTTTTGGCATCGTAGATTAATTTTTTTCAAAAAGTTGTGAATTACGAAAAGTTGAAGAATGAAGATAGATTTCATCTCCAAAAATTCTTTTTGGATTTTCAGCCTCTGATCAAAAGTTATAGTCAAAATTCAGATAGGGCTAATTCGGTATTTTGTAAAATCAGCAGACTTCAGAGTTCATTTAGACATAGAAAAATAACTTTTTTCAAAACAACTTGCACTAAGAAAAGTTGGGAAATAAGTTTTAATTTCATCTCCAAAAATCCGTTTGGTATTTTGAGTCTCCAGTAAAAAGTTATGAACAAAATTCAGAGAGGACTAACAAAGAACAATTGTTTTGACATTTTCAAACACCCTCTCTGTTTTTTGCTCATAACTTTTTACCGAAGACTCAAAATACCAAACGGATTTTTGGAGATGAAAATAAAACTTATTTCCCAACTTTTCTTAGTTCAATTTGTTTTAAAAAAAGTTATTTTTCTATGCCTAAATGACTGTCAAAGTCCGCTGAAGTGATTGAACAAAATCTTTAAAATGATAAAGTACAGTTTGATTTACATTGTGTACATTAAGAAACTCGGTGGTGGAATGGTTGCGACTTGGAGGTGTTAGTCTGAAGGTCCAGGGTTCGAACCCCCTTGCCCCCACTTCTTCATGAGGACGGTCTGACGTAGCCAGTTGTCACTTGTGGCATTGCCACGTGGCTGGTTCTAATAGGTTGAATATTTTGCTTTTAAAAAAAGAATTTTAGAATTTTAATTTTTTCTTGAGATAACTAAATCAACAAAAGAATTAACAACTTAATGTTGAAGTTTGTCCAAATCAACTCGACCTCTTGAACAAAAAAAAAAACACTTCTGTGTTAAAGTTTTGTTGAGTTGGACACAAATTTTCTAGTAGTGTGTAGTCCACAAATTTTGTAATTTAAATTCTGATGTGATTTTTCTCCAACCTCTAATGTACAAGAGCCCTATTTCCTAGAGCCTTATATCCAAGAGCCCTCAACAATAGAAAATCAAGATTTGAAATGGATAAATTTGCATTAAATCCTGAATATCAAAAATACATAATCCGCGGGTATATATACATGTTTACAAAAGCATATAGTCCTACAACAATTGCAACTAATCAAAATCATGCAATATCCCTCTTGTCCTTCTCTTCTCTTTTCTTTTTCTCGGATTCCAGCTCAACCATCACCTCGTTCTCTACCCTCTTCAGATATGCGATGTTACGTTGCCCGAAGCTCTTAAAGTAACCTTGCCTCCAAGCTTTTCTCCACGATTTGGATAAATCAATGTGTTGGTTCAACTAATGCACGCTTCGTTGCAAATTCTCTTCCAACGAGAGACAAGTAGCTAACTTCTTCTTCAAGTCGGCTACTTCTGCTTGCGGTGTCCCATATAGCTTATCTACATCTTGGGCATCGAATTCGAAGACACGATCAAGAGGGGCCCAATCCCCGATTTGGGTTAGGTGAATTATCCTTGACCATCCTTCCTCCACACTTCTCTTTGCAGTAATGTACCAATCTTCTTCCATCCTGCAATCTTCTATAATTTTGGAAAGCCGAGCCTTGGCTTCCTCACTGCCGCCAGCGCTAGGCCCTCCGTCTGGACCACCGGAAAATTCCCGGTAAAATGCCTCTAGGTCTGCTATCTCTCTAGCTTGCACGGCCAAACGAGTTTGCCCACTTTCAATTTTTGCTTGGAGGGTGGACACATATTCACCATCAAAAGTTTCCAGTCTTCTTTTTGTAATTTTGACATGCTTCCTCTGTCCTTGCCAAATCTTCAAGAAGCTGATGAAGTTTCTCTTTGTAAAACTGTTTTTTGGCTTTCGTGGTATCTCGACGATAGGAACCTTCAACGTGTTCTTCCATTGCCGATACTTTTTCCACCCAAGGCAATGCCAACAAAGGCGGCACCACCTCCTCCTCCTCTGTTTCGATCTCTCCATCCAGTCTATCAAGTGCTTCTATTTGGATGCACGCGAACACATGTTGCAATACTTCATCGTTTTCGGGATGATGAACCTAAAGTGGGGTAACATCTAATGGGATTACTTCCATTGCATCCATAGGAGCGCCCGAGGTAAGTTCTTCATCCGAGCTTTCTTCGCTAGCTGAACTCGCATGAGTTGACTACACGTATTCTTCATCCGCCCCCCCTGTTTGGATCAACTTCTTCTTTCCTAGCCCGTCCCATGGATTAGCGGAGGGACCCGCCCTCGGAATGTCTTTGGCTCTTGGAATGGTGATAAGCTTCGATGCCTTGACGGTAGTCCAATCTACTGTTCGCGCCAAGACTAACTCTGCATACACCATTTGACAAATAAACAACGAGACCTCGCTCCTGACCACTGTTCGTGTGTTGTACAAATGTCAATGCACTTCGATACAACGTTGCACAAATGCGACATCCTTGCAGTAATGTAGATTTGCAGCATTCATCTTTAGATGCAACTTGTGTCGATGAAGAGGGAATAGCTTGTCAATATGGCACCACTCCACAAACTTCTTGCAAATCACCATCGTCCAATCTCCGTTGATTCGATCCCAACCTTGAAATGCCACAGCCCCTGGATTAAGAAGGATGCGACGGTTTCTATATTGGCTATCTCCTTTCTTCTTAATCTTTTTCGTGTTAGCGTCCATCGTGGATGATTTCAACCTTGGGAACTCCACCAAAAAAAGGATAGTTCGGTGATGCAAATTTGGTAGCAATTACAAGCCCCAAAATCCCAGAACACGAGCACGCATTCAGCCGCTTTGAGACGGATGAAAGACAGTGCGCAGCGCTGGAATCAAAAGTGACAAGAATGGGAGGGGGCTACCTCTTATGTCCCCGAAGTTGCTCTGGGCGAGTACGGATCCGGGCGCGTACGCAAGAGGGGGCGACCGCAGGTTCAGGCCGACCGCGGGTTCAAGTCGACTGCGGATTCAGGAGGGAAGAAATTCAAGTTTTGAATTTCATGAACTTCAAGGCCTGGGCAACCTCGGGTGAGACGGCTGCGAGTCCGGGAGGGAGGGAAAATTTAAGTTTCAAATTCCAAGAATCCAAATTAGGGGCGACCGCAGGTAGGGCGACCTCGGGTCCAGGAAGGAGGGAAATTCAAGTTTGAAATTCATGGAATCCAAGGCATGGTGACTACAGGTAGAGAGATCAAAATCTTTCACTTCCTATATCTGATTTTGGAAGCTCATGGTACACTTTGAAATGAATTTTGAGAAAAACATGTCAACTACCACAATTAAAAATTTAGTAAGGTTCTACAAGACCACTAAGATTTTTCATCACCAAAATGTGGAAGATAGGCCATGTGGGGTCTAATGGATGGAGGTTTAATAAATCCATTCCTCATTTTATTACTTTCTCCTCCACCATTCATTTTAGTCATGTACCATTTACTTCATTTTATTCAAAATTACATATAAAGGGAAAGGCCGTTGAATTGAAAAAAATTCACAATGAAAAATAAAACATGGATGTCACTTCTATATATTTAGGTGACTTCTTCATAAAGAAGCAGAAGAAGTGGGATTACATAACTCTAGGCATGGCATACAAAATTAATAAACTTGGTATTAGGGTCTAGGATCTAGGGTCTAGGGTTTGAGAAGACCTTTTACATTGCACCAAATTATAATTCACTATTGACATTGTATTACTTTGCTGTTCACTTGTACATGCCTTAGGCCTTTCAATTAGCTGTTTAATGGACAATTGTCTTTTAGGGATTTATGCTATCATTTTGGAATGCAATTTCAACAAACCGACTTTAGGAATTTATGCTATCATTTTGGAATGCAATTTCAACAAATCAACTTGTCAAAGGATTTAATTTTGTTGTTACAATTATTTTACAATTTGATTATTGTATTTTGATTTCATCTTTGAGCTATTATGATTTATATTTAATCTTGAGTCATTCTTTTGTCTTGGTTTCAAAATTGGTTGAATATTGTGTTTAATGAGCGATTTCGGGTCTAGGCGACCTCTTGTCTTGGACGACCTCGAGTGGGTGTGGGTTTAATTCATGTCTCAAAATTGGTCGAATGTTGTGTTCAAGGAGCGATTTCGGGTCTAGGCAACCGCAGGTAGGTGCCCTCTTGTCCTGGGCGACCTCGGGTGGGTGTGGATTTAGTTCATGTCTCAAAATTGGTCGAATGTTGTGTTCAAGGAGCGATTTTGGGTCTAGGCGACCGCAAGTAGGCGACCTCTTGTCTTGGGCGACCTCGGGTGGGTGTGGGTTTAGTTCATGTTTCAAAATTGGTCGAATGTTGTGTTCAAGGAGCGATTTCAGGTCTAGGCAACCTCTTAGGGCGACCTCTTGTCTTGGGCGACCTCGGGTGGATGTGGGTTTAGTTCATGTATCAAAATTGGTCGAGTGTTGTATTTAAGGAGCAATTTTGGGTCTAGGCGACCTCTTAGGGCGACCTCTTGTCTTGGGCGACCTCGGGTGGGTGTGGGTTTAGTTCATGTCTCAAAATTTGTCGAGTGTTGTGTTTAAGGAGCGATTTCGGGTCTAGGCGACCGCAAGTAGGAGACCTCTTGTCTTGGGCGACCTCTTGTCTTGGAAAAGCTCGGGTGGGTGTGGGAGCCATTGAAAGAATGGAGGAGACTTCGGGTCTTGGGCGACCTCGGGTGGGGATAGGATGTGGCTAGTATGTGAGCCTGGAGCTGGGAGCGGGGAGCGGGGAGCAGGGAAAAAGAGAGCGGGAGCAGGGATTGTTGTAAAGAATCCAGAAATAAATAATTTTAACCCAAAATAGAATTTTTGCGTGATTAAAATTTTTAAAAATCTAAATTTAGTGAAATTGGGACCTATGGCCGTGGGTTCAGAAGAGCCTAGTATCATCAAAAATTGAAGAAAGTACGTGAGAGAAAGAGGGAGAACTAAAAATTAAGTTGGGAAAAGAGGCAATGCGAGGAACAAAAAGAAAGTCAGAGAATTTGAAAACTATGAAAAAAAATAATGGAAAAAACAAGAAGCTGGAGAAGGGGAGGAACAAAGACCGAGAGGGAGAGGAGGTGTCACAGAGAGGGAGAACTTAAACCAATAAAAAGGGGAAGGGAGAAGAAGAGTGAGAGTGAGGGAAAAATAAAAACATGAAAGATGAGAGAGGTAGAGGAAGAGTTTGAGAGACGGAGAGCTTAAGACAGAGAGGAGATTTTCAGAGAGAAAGACAAAAAATAGAAAAACCCAATGAGTAAATAAAAGTGAATGAAAGAGAGGGCTAGAAGCAATATAGATTAAAAGGAGTTACAGATTCAAGTGTGCATTAGATGGACTTTATCATCTCAGAAGCAACTTTTTAGAAAGTTGACACGTATCAAATTCCTAGGGCCATGTTCACTCCTGCTCAAACATGCATAATTCAATGTAGGCAACTTACATAATATTTTACAATTTGAGCCTGGAGATCACATGCATTTAATGTATTATGACAATAAGTATTTGAATAGCTAGAAATGTTCCAAAATTTGAATGGGTCCATCTAAATGGTCATTACAGAGTACAGCACAGGAGTGGGATATGCATACCATAATTCCTAATCACAGTTAGATTTAGTTAGCAACATTTTCTACAGAACAATCAAATAGGGTTTACACATGATTTCCAGAAGCTGGTAGTGGCCCTTTTAGTCTCACTACCATTTTTGAATGAATCCCATAAGGATTACATTTGGTGAACTTCTGGAATGCGATAAGCTAGGATACCGCTTTCTAGGATCTACTTCACTTCATTGAAGCTAAAAGTTGGTGCATGTATGAAAGCATCTCTTTCGGATTTTAGGCTACCTATAATAGTAAAAATAAAATAAAGATGCTTGCAACTTGCCCACCTCCCATGTCTGCCCAAAGACTTTATTGCCATATCTTTGAAGTTCTGACAAGAGCATTCAGGGAAAGTGCCAATGGTGATCAGGTACTGTTGAACTTTTGGTGGAGCTCTAGAATCAAGGGTGATAATACACCCATATCCTGGATGAGGAATCATCGTCACCTTACGTATCTGACCCTTCAAGGTGAGAGCGGACGCACTGTTGTTGGCCTGCTGAATGTTGGGAGCATTGTTGTTCCTGCGGATGGACTTACCTGATTTGGTCTTAGGACAGTCATCTGCATTAGCTGGAGTGGGAAATGAAGCAAGGCTAAAGGGAAGCTCTTCCGTCCCGAAGAGTCTCCTTGGAGAAATGATTGCGCGCTGTAGTAATTGGAAGCCAGCACTCTCTAAATCAAGGATTTCCTTCTTGGAAAGGTTGGTCCCAATCTTCACTGGCCACATACTTGGAATGTCCGGTCTCGACTGTACCCACTTTCGCTTTGTACCTTTGACACAGCGTTCGACGTCATCATTGCAGAAGAAGAACTCCATTGTCTCTGGCCTCTTCTTGTGAGCGTTTTGTATGACTCCAGTGTATGTGGAGGCTGCAGTGGATTTGTTGCATTGAACAATTTTGGCCTTGCACTTCTTCTTGGTGATAGCTTGCTGGGCGAAGCAAGCCTTTGCTGAGGTCTTGGGCAGCCTTGCAATGTGCCACTCCGTCTCCTTACAAGCAGTTTCGTATACAACAGTCACATGACTAGTTCTCCCTATGTCGGTCGTCATGTCTTGGTTGTTGAGTGCTACGTCCTCTTGTAGCTCGGGAGAGAGTTCTTCCATTACATCCGGAAGACTACAGCTTGCATGGTTAGCTCGGCTTGACCTGGTTGCAATCCGTGGACGAGAGAAGTTTACTTTATCCGGTCGGTGCGACTCGCCTTCAAAACCGAGAGGAACATCGGCTTTTCGCTTTTGGGAGCCAAAGACCTCCTCGCCAGCCAAATGAGGGTCACGAGTGCAAAAGAGCTCAGCTCCTGGTAGATTGGCCATAGCAACGTTTAGCACTTTGGGATCCCCAGTTCGATTAGCTGTACGTTGGGCAGCGCGAAGCTGCAATTCTTCTTTCCCAGGACCAGTACCAGCGCGGTCGCCCTTAAGATATTGGTAATATCGGACAACCTGCATGAGTGCCCGGATGAAATCATCGACAGTAGCAGTATACAAATCAGTACCTCGGTTGCCAGACTGCTGATTCCATTTGTGATGCATTGATTCGGCGAGATTACAAGAGGGCATCTCAGCAAGCTCCGATTCGGTGAGATCCTACAAATGACCAAGACACAGATAAAAATCAATGGGAGAAATGAAGAACCAAATTGCCCCAAAGATAAGACAGTCTTATATGGAAAGTGATGAACGATAGCAAACTTACCAATTGCATGAATCCACCCCATTGGCGATAGCGGAAGTGCCAGAATGCCAACCAGAGTTCCAGACGGCTCAATCCCTCCTCGGATGTGGCCCCCGAGGAGAGCCACCATGCATGAATGGCAAGGTATAGAGTTTCGGATTCTGAAGCTGAAGCTGCATTCTTGTACTGCCTACAGAGTTGACGGTGCTGCTGTTGGAGGTCGGGACGGATATCGGCCTTTGTATGCTTTTCAAGGGATTGGGCCCAATGAAAAAGACACGTCCTCTCTTGGTCCTTCATGGGAATCGTGGCATCACCACTGCTGTAAATCACCGTGACAGCATTCCAGTTTGCCTGCGCGCTGTCTGCCATGAAGCCCTTGAACTTCGGTGATGGAACACCGTGCCTTGCCATGACAGCATTCATGTTCTTCCAAAGTACCATCTGAGCAACAGCATCCTCTGACTGCATATCACAGACCGCAATGGTCATGACCCGACAATAAGCGGAGTCATATACATGGCAAGCCATCGTGGTCCAATGCTTGACTCTTTTGATGTGATCAAACATAATCCATGATTTCTCCAGATCTCCTCCAGGCTGCATTCGTTTGACCAAGTGAACCCCAGATCCGGGCCCCACCTCGGACATCTTGAAAACATAAACCTTGTCTGAGTCGGAGCCTTGTCCTGGAAACTTGTTCTCCTGCACGTATGCCCAGTGGCTACAGCCTCTGAGTGTGGCAATGCCGTCCATGACTCCAAATCTTCGAATGTACCTAAATGCAGTGACATCGTTCTTGATGCTTGGGGAGCTCATGTACTTGCACTTTTCGAGAACAGGGACTAGCTCCCGCAAGTCAAATTTTCGAACTGGCGCCCCTTCCGGATTAAGGAGTAATGCACCGACGAGCTCCTTACTAGCCTCCATGACGATTGCAGAGTTAGTGGCCTTGGGAGTCCTCACGACCTGCTCCTCAATGAGCTGACGCGTTTTTTCCTTGATCTCCTGGTCTTCACCCACCTTTACAGGATGGTCATGAACTCCCAGATGTAGGCAAGCACGAGTCATGGTAGAATCTCCGTATACATAATAGACTCTAGCATTACAAGTTGCAACACATGTCGGTGGAACTTTACAGATTTTGCAGACTAGGGTCGACCCAGCAGGTGCGGACTGGCCAGCCGGAATCGTCTTCACAGTGAATCCATCCCATTCCCTCTCATTGACCTGGGAGGTGCGATGAATGCGGGTAGTGTATTCATACTCTTGATTATCACAACGAAGGTGGCCAATGCACGTAGAAGTGCGGAATGTTAAGCTGACAGTACTTTTAATATTTGAAGTCACTGTTTTGGTCCAAGCGTGACCATCATGACGCTTGTCCATTCCATGCATCATATGAAATGGACCCGTCTTTAGTATTGGTGGTAATTCAAAAAGTACATCTCCACTAAATGTAGGAGGGAGGAACTTGACCCTCTGGATGTCAAGAGTGTCAAAATCAAGTGTCTTGAAGACATTCCTAACTCCTTTAATAGCCCGAATCCTCTTCAAGGAATCTACAACACTAAAGCACCCCTCAGTAAAGACGAGGGTTGAAGGATGACTCAACGAAGAAGGAAACCTCAAACATGACTCAAGAAAAGAACTATTGACCAATGGAGAACTCACGGGAAGTGGTACTATTGGCGAGTTCCCGTCTGAATCTTCACTGAGAATTGTGATGAACTCATCAGCTTGTTCTAACTTCACCCGTGTGGCCGAGGTGACCGGAATGGTGCTCGTGGATGGTCGGTGAGGTGCGATAAACTCCGTGGATGCTTCCATGACTGACTGACTCAAGCCGTATACTCGATATCTTCCAACATTGAGCAACCATTTCTTGTTGGCTCCGTCACAAACTGGAGACTGGCCAATAGTGTGAATCAGATCTCCAGATTGTGCATCATAGACCTCTTCATCAATGAACATGATTTTCTCACTCATCTGGAACCTCATACTCAATCTCAGAGAAGTGACATGAGCAACTCCGTCAATGCTTAGCGGAAATGATATCGGAACCCTTTCATTACTAGAATAGATAACAGCCAACCTAGGATTAGAAACATACGGAATATGAGCAGCCATGGTGAAATGAATGATTGAGAATGTGAATAGTGCTACGAAACCACATAAATCAGGGGAGTGCCGAAGGTATGGGGCTGTAACCCTATCATAGTTTTCAAAAGAAAGACGTTTATGACTACAAATTAAGGCAGTAATTGCCAAAATGAGGTTATGACAGACATGAAGGTGAGATTGGTAACCCACAACAAATGGAGAGATATTTTGGGATATAGGTCCGTAATGTTAATTGCACGTTGCAATTGATAAATCTAATTAGGATCTATATACAGGAATTCATAAATGAGGGAGGTACCTATATGAATGTGGTAGCCTGCTTAGTATTACAAATATTGAAAAATATTATTTGAAGTCCAATGTTGCCGTTAAAATACACACTCACAGAAAAATATATTATGATTTATGATTTGAGTATTAAAACTAGGGTTGATACTATTACTTTTCCTATCAGAAGACTTCAAGGGACTTTACCGAACTTAATATATTCTTGATTCTAGTGCCGAAGCATAAGAGGGTTTACATTGTAACAAATGCCCAAGAAGCTCAATAATAACATTAGTTAAAGAACTCATAATCCTCTATGTTATTTAGTGGCAGTGGGTATATTCACTCATAGGTGAGGCACATAATTATTGTTCTCCAATACAAAAGAGTGTCGGTTTAGGATAACTGCAAAGCACCGTTAGCATTCAGGATTCACTGCAAATATTTTGTCCATAACAGTGGGTGTATAATTTTTTTGTCAGTACTCTATCAGAAGAATTAATGCCATAATCACTTTCCTTAAATTATCTGACATTTTCGGCGCAGCTGTCACTTCTTTAAACAATATATGATGGGTCTCCTAGCAGACATCCTCATAATATTTGGGGCTTGGAGATTACATTTTTCTAGGGCAAATGAATGAGTTGGATGAGGCTCTTGTGTCCAATGAGACCAGGAAAAGGAGGAGGAGGTCAAGGTTTAGATATTCTAGCAGGAAAGTTTTGCAGTGATCGAGAGTGAAGAGGGAGTCATCTAAATTTGTAGGAAATCACTTGGAGTCGGTTACAAAGGTATTATCATTTCCAAGTGAGATTGGTGACACTGTCCACCATGACTGTGCACCAGGAACAAGTCTTCAACCTTGCCTTCATAGTATTGAGGAACATGATGGTGAAGGAGTGATGCTAAGAAGTGGAAATGATATTTCACCTGAGATGCAATTTCAAGGTTAGTATCGCGACATTCTTGATGAAATGTACACCGTAAGGGGATTAAGAAGTCGGCTTACACCAAATAGAGGTTAGAGTCAACTTCTTCAATGTAATTGTCACTACTAAATTGTCTATGAACTGATCCTATATTGTTTCTTGAATTAACTCTGCAGACTTCATTCCATTCCGTTCCTACTAGATCTTCAGAACTTCCATGTAGTAATCGTCATGAAGTCATCAGATTCATCCTGGATAACAAGTTCGCATTCCCATGATTTCTCCAAATTATGTGAATGACAGATAAAAAGATTAATTTCCTCATCGCAAATAGAGATCTTCACTGGGTGTTTTGATAAAGTATATAATAAAATGCGGCCTACGAATGTTTTGATAGTCCTTATTGTGTTAGGAGGCATTTGTTTGTGACTTCGTGGTCTAGAAACCTTAGTACATAAAATATCATCTACGCCTAGACTAGGAAAAGCAACCACTAGAAACTAAATTTAACGAACCAGTGGGTCCAATTAGTGTCGGTTAGTTTTAAACTGGACGCGTTCCTGGGAATTACGCAGTTAGGGTCACCTTATTGGAATGCATTTTGTGAACCCAAAACCTCCGTCCACTAAATTAGAGGATAAACCTACGCGACTAACTAAGAACTCAGATAATCACTGAATTTCCAGACAAAGCTTCCAGCCTATAAGTGTTTTTTTGCGAATTTTCTTCCAGCCTGTGAGAGATCCCTTACCTCATAGCTTCCAGGCTGCGGGTTACGGTGAGTGCTCTGAGGCTGCCCGCATCTTGTCAAGTGCGAGAGGGAGTAAGAGCGTCCACTTTAATCGCGTTGCGGAGGAAGAAACAAGACCGCAGTGTGCAGGAGGTCGTGGGAGGCGGCGAATAAATCCAACCGCTGCGGTAGTCGAGATCTCAAGAACTTCGGGTGGGAGCAGTAAATCCGAACCGGATCCCGTGCAAGCGGAACCAGGAATTTGTACGAGTTCGGGCAGGAGCGGTAGCAGCAAGCGTGATCTCCACAAGGAGAAGGTAAGTAGATTAAATGTTCACCCGAGCGTTTTTCTTCAATTTTTTTGGTCAAATGCATTTGTTCGAGTTCGACAGAAACCCATTGCTTCGGTGACGCTCGCCATTCTTCCAGTTATGCGAGCCTCTCAAAACGTCCTGTGGTCGCCTAGATAAAGCCTCGGCCACGAGGACTGAAACCCTAGTACCGCGGCCGTCGTCAGCGGCAAGGAATCGGTGGTTAACCTAAAGTCCAGCATATTCAATCAATTTCATTTTCTGAGTTTTGCGTCTGCCTTCATGTGATTTGCTTTTTTGGAAGCGTAGCCGCTGAATAGGCAGCAGCTCGGAGATGACACTGAGCCTGCGGTTCTGATTTTCGGTAGTTGACCTTCAGCGGGAAGCTTCAGGCAAATCAACAATTTTAAGTAGGGCCTCAACCACAAACCGCTACCTCGTAGGACGTCCGCCGGTCCGGCCATGGTTGCCTCGGCACCGAGGGATCTGCTGGGGCAGCCACGGACGTGAGGTGTGACCCCAGTTCACTCCGTTGTCGAAGAGCTCAGGGCGAGGAGGCAAGCTATTCCGCCATGGCTCTACAAATAAATTTAACAGATAGCATGCGCGTTTTGCTTGGTTTGATGTACGTGAATTGGGCTTGGTTCGTGCTCAGTGGCGCTGCTCGTGGAAGCTAGTGTTTCTGGCCGGCCGGTGTGACGTGCAGAAGAATCATCCAAGATATTCAAGCTTCTTTGAGCGTCCACCGCATTCCAGCAGGTCGCCTCGGCACCGAGCGGTCAAGCGATCCTCCCCAGGGTGACAAATGCTGCAAAGTCCATCATGAGCAGTAGGTGTAAAATGATCAAGTATAATCTGCCTCCATTCATGTCCGTTCGCCGTCGTGGTGTAGCCTCGCCGCCGAGGGACCCATGCCTCCTGTGCGTGACGCCAAGTGCGGCAGAGAACTAAGTCGCCGTTTCTTATCAATGAAGGGCTGGAGGTCGTGATCGCGTATTTTGCATGCTAAGGATTTGGACTTCCTGAGACCCCGTGAGCCGTCAAGCAGTAGGCTGCACTCATGTAGTCGGACTGTAGTCATGCTGTCGGGCCTCAGAGTTTGAAGATCCATCTCGAGTTAGTCGGGCTGGTTGTACGATGTCCTTGTTAGTTGAGTCAGTCTCCTTGTTCCCTCTCTTGCCGCTGTTAACGTCCGTGGATGATGCAAGCGTGGCCTTGGACCCGAGGTGTCTGTAGGACTCTCTGGGGACGTCTTGCGCGGTCACCAGGTTGAGTCGTGTTCGTGTAGTCTCCGCTGTTGGGCCACATAATTACTGTTTCTCATGTCGGGGATCACGTGATCTGGTTATTTTCGGTGAAGTAACTAATCTGACGATCTGTCTCCCCTAACGAACGCATTGAATTTTTCAATACCTTATCAGAGTGTTGTAGATTTTATTTCTAACTCCTTACGCACAGCCTCTTGCTTCCGAACAGCCTTCAAGAAAAAAACCAAGCCCCATATATTGGACCGCCTAGCTGAGTGTTGTGGTTCGCCTAAGTCAGTTTCGGTATTACAAGTCATCCTAGACATTGTTATGATATCCTGTCTTCGTGAGTTTGTTTGGATTTGATTGATTTTTGCAGCCTTCGTGATTACGTCTCAATTTTGGGAATGGGCTCAGCCATCGTCAATATTTGCAGACTCTCTGATTTCCAACTCTTCTGTGATTTCCATATGATTCATGATATTGAAACACTTGACTAAAATAAGGTTGAACCTTTATTGCAGGAACGAGTGGAGAAACGTGAAGGCACAGCTATCTCCCTAGTCAGCCATCCGTGGAATCAAGTAACTGCCGCACATACTGCACAGGTATTGAAGATGACACTCCTCCTTCTAAAGCTGGATTTCCATACTCAAATGCTTAGTCCCTTTCAATTTCTAATCCTGCTTCTCGTAATTGATGTAGGGTCTCAACTTTTGTGATTTATCTGCACCAAGTTCATCACAGTTAAAGGTGAGATCATGGATATCTCATTTTGCATATGCTATATTTTTTTATTATTCCAAGGTCAGTATCTTGTATATTATCATTCATGTTGTAAGTATCTAGTATCGTGAATCTAGGGATGTATATATGGGGAGTGCACTCTGGTCCTTATGTACAGTATTTAATTTATATTGAGGGTCTAATTAGTTGGATTTGTCGGGCAGATCATGGTCGAAGCTGGGGACCCATCGGTACGGCCCGATACTTTTGGAGAGGGTACCTCCGAGCCGCGGACGGCAATCAATGTTAGTGAAGATGAGGCGGAGGATGCCTTCTTCAAGCTCAATGAGGACGAGTTACGTAACCAGCAGAAGTCAAACAGCATCCATTGCATCGATGCCATGAGGTTATCGCCCAAGGAGGCCTCGAGGTTTGAGATTCCTCTATGTCGTATGGTATACATGCCGTTAGTCCGCCCAACTCTTGCCCAGGATATCAAGAGGTTGGAATCAGAATTTACCCATGGATATAGGCCGGGAGCATCCGTGTTCTATGTATCCACAACCAACGAGAACGGGGAGGAGAGGCTTGTGAAGGATGTGGACACTAGTCACTGGGGACCTCAGTGGACCTCAGTTAATGATGAATTCGAGGTCAAGTTGTCTTTGGACCCTCATCTCATGTATTTATGTGGTCGTATGTTCTTTATTTGTGATGGGAACCATCGCTTCAAGGCGTGGACAGGATACATTGACCGGCTTCACGGGAGTGAACGAGAGTGGCATTACTCCGTGGACAGCATTTGCCTCGACACGAAGGGCAAGGTGGCCCTCCTAATGAACGCCATGCACGACATCAATAAGTAAGGTTTCTTACTATATTTTTATGGGTTTTCTATTTTTTTCAACAAATTTTTGTTTCTTATTGACATTATGCATCTTCAGGTCCAATGAGCACTCCCATGTGAAGACGAGCATGGTTCACACACTATACTGTGTGAAGTCTGTTGGGTGCATGCCACTTGAGAGCCTCAAGACTTGGCTCACTAAGGAGGAATACAGGAGGTGTCTCAACAGTCCCCACATTGATAAGACATGGTATCCTTTGACAACCGATGTCTTCGTTGCACTTCTCTTCAGGGTAATAATCCTACTGACTCAGTATGTTGGTCAATTTCTTTAATTTCATATCATTTTGTATTCGTCCATGCTAATGCTATTCACTTGTTTCCAATTCCAGCAAGAGATTGGGGAGGCCTCTGATGATGCGGCAAGAAGGTATTATGATGAGACACCTAAGGAGGTCAGGACCGACGCCGGCGTTACTTCGGCCATGAGGGCTGCAGCTAGAATCAAGCATCAATCGTTCAAGGGCCAGTTCTTCAAGTATCTTTCAATTGCCAACCCGAAGTTTGGTGATAAGTTCCTTGAAGAGGTTGGTTTTCCCTCTTAAGACTCTTTTGCAGGACCTTCTTGTTTATAGGTTGTAATGTATTAACATCCCCTGTACTTGATGCAGATCACGAAGCACTGGAGCAATAATGAGAAGCCGGAGATGTCTCTAGAGAAGCTACAGCTCATTGCCACGGCTTGTGCAAGTCCAGAGTTCAAAGTTCGGTGGCTTCAGAATTGGAATTCTAGCATCCACTCTCGTGAGGCAGTCCACTTCCCACCTAAGGGATTCACAGAGAAGGACTTCGAAGGTTGGCTTAACAAGGCCTCATTTTGGGCAGGGGTGAGTATTCAAGATCCGTATTCGTTACATACTGGACTTCGTTATCATCTCTGATATCTATTGACTCAATAAATCTGGAGTTAGTGTTTGCAATAATCTGCTCTCACTTCATTTCATATCTATATTTGGCAGTGGTGTAGTTGTTATTTATCACCTACTCCCTAGCCATTGAGGCTTTTAACATCTTTCATTTTTGTCATATTCTACAGCTTGAGGACGGTGCTGTTGATCTGTTCTCGAAGAGCGTCAAGGACGACGGCTTGGCAATAAACATGGATGCCGCGAAGAAGCCCAGGTCCATCTCTCAGTACATCCAGGCTTGGCATAATCAGATTTGGGAGCATGGATTTGTTGGCTTTTTTAGGGGCAAGGAGTCTTATACGAAGACGAAGCCATTCGTGAACCAGAAGCAAACTGACCTTGCTGTAAAGCGAGCCGTATACAGGTATTAACTCAATTCATAATTGTTCTATGTTTTATTCGTTTCTCTGATATGGATGATTGTTACATAAGATTTATTTCTTTGTCTCCTTTCATTAGGTACTTTAAGAGGGAGCTCCTCCCACTTGGTGCCATTGAAGAGCCCCACCTTCCCCAATACTTGACCGCATGGACAGACAAGAACTCCGTTCTTTGCATGTACAACGCTTGGCATGCTCGGTTCTGGTCCATTGCGCATCTCAGGGCATGCTGCTGGTACATTGAATGCGGGAAGTCCTTTTGCCCAGTTGAAGAGGAGGACGCGAAGAAGGCTTCTGATGAAGCTGACAATGTAGCTCCCTACCAAGGTGATGTGCAAGAGGATGAGGTGCAAGAGGTGGACATCTCTACGCTACCCGAGAAGGAGAGGATCAAGATTCTCAACCAAAGAACCAGGGATGCGGAGAAGGCCAAGGCTAAGGTTGATAGGGAGGCCCAGAAAGCCAAGGACAAGGCAGAACGGGATGCACAAAAGAATGCACAAAGGGATGCCAAGAGAGTTGGGCGATCAGGCAAGTAAAAGGCAGGTGATGCTTCTACTCCACCGCTTGTCTTGCCAGAGGCTTCCAGTGGATCCATGTCACAGAACCCTCGCAAGCGGGATTCCTCCTTTGTTGAGCTCTCAGCTTCAAGACTGCAGCAGTGTACATCACCTGCTTTCCAGGATTGCTCGGGTGGGACTTTACATCTGGATGAGCTTTTCCTCTCCTCATCTCTAGATTCCGTGGTATCTTATTATGAGCAGCACAATGCCTTCCCAAAGGAATGGATGGAATTGCAAGACTTTCTTGAGAAGGTATTCCCCTAATCTTGTTTTCCATTGCATTCTGATGTCATTGTTGTTTACATGAAGTGAATGTCATTCTAAATTTACTTTGTCATGTGCAGCACAAATCTGATAAGGCCCGAGCCTTAAGAGGTGTTCAAACCACTGTCGGCCTTCTCGATCTCATGGTGGTGGACATTCCTGAAGGTCTTCCAGTTCCAACGGTGACCTCTCGTAGCTCATCCATTCCGGAGTGGAACAAGCTTCCATCACGATTTGTGGAGACGATTTTTGAGAGTGCTTGTGAGTTGGTTCACGACAACGGGGTGCTCTTACTGTTTCATCCAGATGATCTACAGATGAGGGCTGATATTCGGGGCTGCTTGAAGCCTTACCACTTCTCACTGTTCAAGGAATTCATGGGGGTTAATCGCTTGCCACTGACTAGTGCCAGGACCGCTTCAAAGACTGTGAGTGAATCATACATTTATAATTTATTCTTGTCCTTGGCACTTGCTTCCTTGACCTCTCTTTTACTAATTTTATATGTTGTTTCATTTACTTGTAGACTTTGAGATTCTGCATTCAACTTTTTGTGAGGAGCTTCCCCGGGGTACCAGCCTCCACCTTCTGCATTACGCCTGTGCCAGAGCTCGATTCTATCGGTATCAACGTCGCGGCCGATGATGTCCTCTTTAATTTGGTGACGAAGGATACACAGTTGATGAGAGGCACTACTCCTTGGAGAGGAGGTAGGGAGAAGGACCCTATTCTTCTCCAGACGCTGATTGAGTCTACCACGCAGTTTGGTGATATAGTGCTTGATTGCACTGCGTCAACTGGTAAGGACTTCCTTCACAATATCTTTATCAATGCATTAAGATTTCTTGTTCATCACATTTCTTTACTTATTCTTGGAATTAATGCAGGAGCTTCTGTCCATGCTTGTCGAAAGGCTGGTCGGCATTTTGTGGCTATGGAGGTGGATCAGTTGATCTTCAAGGCCATTCTGGAGCCCCTTGTTGTGGTCTCTGTCCCTGAGGTCTCCAAGAAGCAACGTCTTGATGCTGGAGAAGCCTCTGAGGTTTTAGTGGATGAAGAGATTGCAGAGTCGACCATTGTTGCACGCCATAGATTCTGTAAGTAAGTTTTTATCATGCTTTCAGTATGGAGCTTAAAGTAAGTTTGTATTGCTATGCATTTATTTTGAGTCTTTCATGTACTAATCCCTCCATTGACTTGGTGTATACTCAGCTCGAGCTTGAGGAGTCCAACTTCTACATTCGCCTTGCAGTCAGGACTGCTTCATAGCCCTGAGAAGTCATTTTCCCTACCAGTCTATGCTGATGCAATGGCACGTGCTTCTCTCAAAAGTGGACCTACTTTTGCACCTCAATCTGGCCTTGGAGTTGATCGTAGGGTTCTAAATTACCTTGACATAGATGCTGCTGTTGATCCTTTGTTTCCATCAGATTGTTCAGATTCGGAATCCAGTTGTAGATCTGGTGATATCTATGGAGACTGTAGTGGTGATAGTATGTCTTCTTAGACTTTTTGCAGTTCCACTGCCTGCGAGATTGGTACCTTTTGTATATCCGTTCATGTTTTGCAGTGAGACTGAAAGGGCCACTGCCTTTGATTTCTATGGTCTTGTCTTTGTTATTTAGACCACACATTTTCTGGACTGCAATTCTTCTACTACATTTCATTGTTTTATATCACGTTACCCTAAACCACTGCATGGGCAGAACTTGTGGAATAACATGTCATTCCTTATATTACTAAGCAATGTTGCTGGCATAAATTTATCCTTTTCTTATCACAGTTTATGTGGACCTCCTCCTCAAGAATGGGTATTTTCTTCCACTTTAGTGTTCTAGATGGTCTTTCCTCACCCACGGTAGTAGGTTCACTTTCCTTCTACTCCCCTTCAGAACCTATTTTAGTTACCACGGTAATAGATGCTACCTCCATCATTTTGTAGAAGTGCATACAATTATTAACCACGGTAATAGGGCTGCTTCTCTAGGTTTATCAAAATTTCAAAAAACTAAAAGATGAAATCCCTGCTCCCCGCTCCCCGCTCACGTACTAGCTTTTCCCGGTGGGGATAGATCCTTTCTTCCTTCCCAAATGGGGGGTCATTGGAGAACTCAGATCATTAGAGAACTTGGGTAGGGAGAGTCCCTTTCTGCCCAAATGAAGGAATGTAGGAGACTTTGGGTTTGGGGCGCCCGCGGGATTGGGGCGACCTCGTCTTGGTTGATTGTGGGTAGGGAACGGAAGTTCAATTTGGAAGAGATGATTAGGAACAAGTAAAGAGACTTTCTGAATATGTGACACATGGAAGAAATGCACAATCAAATACAGTAATCCTATGAACAACCTCATTGAGTCATACAAAGAATTTTGTAGCAAGGTGGATCATAATTGGTATTTTTTAGTAAGCGTAAATAAAATTGCATTTTTCCTAATTGGTGTGTAACATACTAAATTTGTGTTTTCAAGAAAAAAATTGCCTTTTCTATAAATTTTTTATTTTATACTCATGGATTTATATTTATAATTCAATAAAGTCATTGTTGTTGAAATATTTTAATTTGATTGTGGACAAATGTAGGAATCATTTGATTTATATCTTCCCCTCAATGAGTACTTCTTGGAAAGTTTTACAATTCTTCATGCAAAGATTTCTATATTGGGGGGGTAGGGGCGATGTCAAAGTTTGTAAAATAGGTATTTCTTTATCATGCTCAGATTGTTATACTTGGCCCTCATAAGGTAAATAATTTTATAGATTTCAACAAGACAATACAATTATGGATTTATGTTGGCAAAATCTAGTTAATCAACATAGAGATATGTATTTCACAAAGTTTAGTCATATGGCACCTCACATTGCACCCTTTGTATGTCATATAATTGTTACTGTAGGGAGTCATTTTTTAATATGGAAGATGTGCGTATGCATATTCTGTACATATATTTGAAATTGAATTAAAATATTGCAACGACAGGGTAAAAGCACACTACGGTTGTCCAAAATCGTTGTCACGGCAGAATTTCTGCACAGGATGAAAGTTTGGAGTCAATTTTCTTATAATTTTTTTGACTTAAAAAAAAAAAAAAAAATAGATTGGAGTCTTATATCTTGCATATATTGATAATTGTATTATAAAAAGTGATTTTCATCTATTAATTTAATGTAAGGAGTACAAACATTAAAGGTTTGTACTGTCACAAATTCAGCTTTAGCATGTTGTACTCTTTTTTGCTTAGTTGAAAGTTTCTTTTTTACAATTCAAAGAGAAGAATGCAATGCTCTAATGTTTAGGTACTTAGACTAGGCACTTAATTAGTGTTTTAGAATCTACATAAGAAAATAGCCTAGAAAATGTATGATTTTAGTACAAGTGCAAAATTTTGACCTTAAATTATTTTTTTTGAATTATTTTTTTGAAAATCTAAAAGAACACATTGTGATTCATATGGGCCATCATTTAGTTTTCATATAAATTTCATATTGGCTTAGAGTTTCTCTATCGGAGATTTGTGCTCCATTTTCCAGCTTGAAGCTTGTAGAAGCCTTCACGGTCTGCTTATCGTACCTGGTTGTACAGTTTGTACAGTTTGTACATAATGGACCAATAATCGTCCGCCACGCCTTTTCTAAATCGGGCTTCACCTGCAAATTCCGGCGCTTCGGGGAGCTTTTTCAGCGACATTCCCTCCTCCTCCAAATTCAAAAAAAAATGTTTATGAACTGCGATGTCTTCGTCGACGGAGTAGGTGCTGGATCTCGGTGGCCAGTGTTGGAACCGCGCAAGCGCAAGCGTTTGTCGACGTTGTTTTCTCACTTGTTTTCTTGTAAACAACAATTTTGAACTTTGCGTTAGAGGGCGTGCTCCTTCAATATTTTTTCTGCATTGTTCTTTAGTTCTTCCACGATAAACAGTTGCTGTATAAGTTCACATTCACTCGTACAATCACTGGACAAGCAAACGATTTCGAGTACATTCAGTACCTGTGCAGATACATTCGGTACGTTTTCAGATAGGCGTTTATCTTTCTGTACAGAAGTTCTTACAACATCGCGCAAGTGCTTACAACAACGCGCAAGTGCTTGTACAACATTGCACAAGTACTTACAATGAGACCATAAGTTCATCTGTACAACCACTTGTGCACTGTACAAGTTAAAGTTTATTACATACTACTTTAGTATATATTGTACTCTCTTACGGAAGGTTTTTTTTTTGATTTGCGGTTTAGGGTACAATGGCGTCCGATGAAGAGTGGTGTGTACGCAGCCACAGTTTCTCCAGGGATAACAAGCCTGACAGCCTCTTTCAGGTCGAGGACGAAGATTTCATTGACGATTACCTAGTTCCGGCGTCACCAACCTCGCCACGATCTGAACAAGCGAGGCCAGAGAAAAGTGACTTGGATAAGGAACTTGACAAGTTGGCTTCTTTGAAGAGGCATCCTCCTCCACGCGCTATTAGCGTACAAGACTTTGAGACAACCTACGGTTTGCCAAAAACAGGTAAAAACCCGCACAAACTCAAAATTCCATTTGACCTTGTGGAGATAGACCTCGTAGAAGATTTTGGGTCAGCGAAGGGGAGAAAAGGGAGGGCCGGATATGCGTATTCCGAATGCAAGGATGCAGAAGTCCTTGCAAGAATCATCGAAATTTTCCCTCTCGTGTATTTAAGAGACTTGCCAAAGTCCAAAGTAATTGCCAAGCAGTTTGCTAGGGGTATCGTTATGGAGAAGCGCAAGAAGAAGCTAGTTAGTTGGGCGGAGTTTGCAGGTACTTCCAATCAAAATCAACGGCGCAAATGGTTGAAGAAGGTCGAGTTCTGTTTGGCGACC
This sequence comes from Antitrichia curtipendula, assembly GCA_951230915.1. NCBI lineage: Eukaryota > Viridiplantae > Streptophyta > Bryopsida > Hypnales > Leucodontaceae > Antitrichia > Antitrichia curtipendula. The sequence goes on along the minus strand of OX579636.1, from coordinate 6,090,182 downwards.
ATTGGAAAAATCACTGACTCCAACGATAAGGAGATTTACAAGGCAGAAGGCATTGATGACCTTCTACACGACTCCACTGCCGAACTTCGGAAGACCCCGCGGCAATTCGAAGAGAAGCTGTACACTGGAGTACAGAATGTGCAAGAAGCACAAAATGTACGAGACGGTACCGAATGTACCAAGAAGGACGTCGCCGATTTCACGCGGCTACTGAATTTGGTAGGGTTACAGCTACATGCTGTAACCTAAGACTTCATCGGCGTCCGAAAGGAGAAGGAGCAGTTGTCTACGAAGGCATCGCAAGAAGAAGGAGTGCTTCGGCGAACGGAAGCAAAGGTCAAAAAGTTGTTGACTGAACACGAGGTGGAGGCTTCGACTTCGACGAACAAATTTGAGGCGTACAATGAGGTGGTGAAGGACGCGCTTCTGGATTACTAAGCAATTCTACTGGAACTCGAGGAATGCAATTCAAGGTATGAATTGCTTGAAAATAAACAGGGATGCTTGAAGAGGCAATTTGATGCCCTGTTGTTTCAAGTTACTTGTCTTAGAAGAGGTGAAACTGGGTTTTTTTTAAAACCTAGACCTTCATGCTCTTTATTTGACTCCAATATTGTTTTAGGGTTGAGTACCATTTCTTTGACGTCCTGTGCACTGTGCTTAAGCGGGTTTCCCCTCAACGACATAGTAGTTTGCACATGCGGTCATGTCTATCACCCGTGGTGCGCAGGGATTTGGTTTAGGGAATCCAACATATGTGCGGATTACTCTTGCCGTGCAACAGTGCATCCCTCGTGGTTCAACGGTTTTGGATTCGGCAAGTTGCATTCGGCTCTTGAACAGTTGGTACAATCTTTGAAGTTAGAAGAGGAGCAAGACAGTCTCATGGAAGCCTTGACATCGACAATTTTGGACTCCCATCCACATATTGGTGCGATTCCTCGCAGATTTCCCTCAAGCAGCTGTCGAAACTTGTATATTATTCAGTACTAATTGTACAGAAGTCAGTACGTGACGTGAGGTGTGTATCATTAGATGAAATTGTAGAGTTCAGGGTTTCAGCTATTAAATTAGTATGCGACACTAGAAAACCATCACATTACGTTACTTGACCTCTTCTCTTTTCTTTTTCAGATCCAAAGAAAGTACACCAAGAGCAATTGCAGGAATCCCAAATTTGCACACAGACACCCACTGTCAGTTTTACAGAGACAGATCCTGTGCTCAGCGTCAGTGAGACTCTTGTGTCACAAAGCCTGTGCAACGGCAGCGCCGCTGGTAGCAACCGAGGTCAAAGTGATTCTGTACAACGTCCTGTACCTTCTGTACCTGAGACTGTACGTCTTGAACTTCCTGCACTTCCGAGTCTACCATCTATAGAGGAAGTCGACTCCCCAGCAAAAGATGAGGATCCTGTTATGTCTTGCAAGATCAAAACTGAGGCAGACCTACATGAGCATATCAAAAATTTGACAGAGGAGGAAGTGGATTATGAAAGACTACAGAAGTTGAGAGAAGAAGCTGCAGAATTAGAACGCAGCAAGAAGTTGAGAGAAGAAGCTAGGGCAGAGGGAGTGACTACTACGGTGGTGAAGGTGCCTCAGCCCCCACCACTCCCTCCAATAGATAATGACAATGCAGTAACCAAGCGGAAGACCAGAAACATGACTGCGGAGGAATCAGCCAAAGAAGTAGAAGTAGAAAAGAAGAAATACAAGAAAACCAAGAAGAGTCACAGGATTACGCCGCTTGGTTAGTGTCCACGTTGCATTTGGTTTAGTCTGCAGAAAAATATGTACGCACTGTACTAAATCTGTACGCTTTGCCAATTGGCACATTTAAAAAAAATTACAGTGACATTTGACATACTGTCTCCCTAAAACTCTTTGCCCATGCTTACACCCTAAAACACCGTGCTTCCTAATTTGAAAATATTTGAAAACTAAGTGAAGTGACTTCTTAAAGAATGTTTACATTATATGATTCGAATAAGATGTACTCTCATTATGAGGGTGAGGATGTTCACAATATGTGATTCGAGTACTAATCATGAGGGTGAGGATGTTTAGAGAAGGGCTCCTTCCCATTTGATCCTTCTTGTGTTCCTTCTTGTGCTCCTGCCTTCTTGTGCTCCTGTCTTTGAGCGAAGCCGGTTACTACATTGTGAGCCTTCTTGCGCTTCTGACTTCTTGTGCTCTTGCCTTTGGGTGCTCCTGCGATCCACGACATTGGGTGGGTGTGTATTGTTTTCAGAAGCTTAGTAGAAGTTCGTCATTTTCAATGGGTGTGGTACTACGTTGTATCTTGGATAATGTGCGCCTCCTGTGCTTTATGGTTTACTTCTTTGTTTATTGTTGTTTGGTGTAGGTAATGGCATTCATTCGTGGACACCCAGTGAATAAGCAAGAACTTTGCTTGTTCATGGCCATGGTTTTTGAGGAGGAGAGCAAGAGTCCGGGGCTTACACTTCCCCGGATGCATCCTCTGGTGAGTCTTCTCCTGCGTAACCAATTTACGTAGAATGCGGCAGCTGATCAAACTGTCAACATAATTCTGCGGAGTTTGGACAATTACGAATGTCAGATGCAGGCAGCTGGGGTGAAGGCAGCGGGAGAAAACACCAACAACAACTCGGTCCCTGGGCCTACGATGGGAAAAAAAAGCAACGACTTGCACTGAAGTCTTTGCAATTCCAGCATCGTGTACTAAATTGGTAGTTTTATATTCGGAATGCTCGTTTTTCCGATCTTCATGACCACAGGCTGACACGGTTTTGCATTGGCGCCCTTCAATTAATGTGCACTCGGTGAGTTCTGCAAAGTTGTTCTGTACCATTTAGTACAATATGTATGAACTCGTACAACAGAAAACATTGAATTTTTCTTAATTACTGTAGTAGTTACAACTTTTTCTGAGGCCTTCTTACATAAAAAAACGCCTCTCGACTTGCATTTGCGTATGTTTCGGAGATTTTATAAATTTTCTTGTTCAAAAATGTGTAATGTGTTTCGGAGGCTTCAATTCCGTTATGTGCAATAACACAGCAAAAGACCACGAACATGACTGTGGAGGAATCAGTGGAATAAGTAGAAGAAAGTTAAGAAAAATAGGAAGAGACTAAAGATTCCAGACTCCAACATCGTGTACCGAGTTCTTTCTGGACTCCAGCATCATCTGCCCAATGCTAAATTAGCTGATTTTAATTCGGAATCCTACCTTTTCCCCTCTTTTCGTGAGCGCAGGCTGGAATGGTCTGACACCATTGGCCTTCAATTATTGTGCATTCCCACAGTTTGCAAAGTGTTTGTGCTTTAAGTTCCAGTTTCTACATTGCATAACGTGCTCTACACAAGAAACTTGTGTTCTGTATTTGGTTCTGAATCTCAGGTTGTACATAAGCGTACACGTTGTACCTCGGCAACCAATAACCGACCGCCACTGTCGTGTCTAAATAGAGATTCATCGCCTTTTGCACACTCCAAAAACAGACGGGCCTTTTGTCATGTTAGCACGAAAAGCTTGGCATCCCATGCGCACAGAAACACAATTTCCGTCTTTACAAAAATACTAGTTCCCAGTTTATTTTTAGTTCCAAAAAAAAAGCCCTGAACCCTAAACCCTACCTAAACCCTACACTCTACAAACCTTTTAACCTTTATTTTGTCTCAGTGTTGTTTTCTAAAGAACATGAGTGCATACAATGAGTCACTCTTGTTTTAAGTAATGTTTTGTTGATATAAACATAGAAAGATATGTATCATTCAAAATGGTTGAGAATTTGAGCTTCACAATAATAAACATACTTCAATCATCAATTAATGTAAATATTTTAAACGAAACATATCTTGTTAATCCTGCAAAAAATCATGTAACATGGGTTATTTTTATTCTCATAAAGGGAATATTCAACCATAAAAAACAATAAAGACTTTGAAGTCATATTTTTTGTGGTTGAATAATCCCATTATGAAAATCAAAACAATCCCATTACATGACTTTTTCTTTACGAAGACACAACGTCCAATAATTCAAATTTAATGTTGCCTTGTCTTTCATTTTATAAAAATAAAAATTTTTATTGAGAATTTTGATGATTTAATACTACACTTTCAAAAATAAAGTGGTGTCTTTCATTTATTATTAATCACCAAATAATTTAGGGATAAGGCAAAATATAAGAAGATAGGTATTTCTTTCACTGAAATATATGAAAACCCAATTTAATCCATCACGCACTTCTTCTCCCATTCAAAAAGTGCGATATTAAATCTTTAATAAAAAGAGCAACACCCATTAATGTGGTTGAGGGCCAACCAACATTTCTTTGTGAAACTCCACGAGCCAAAATGCCCATTTTCTTATTACCCATTCTTTTTTTTATTATCTGTTGTTTTTTGGTGACCATTTTTTTGATTACCCAATTTTTTTGGTTTACTAGCATTGGATATTTATTTCACCAAAATATATATGAAAACCCAATTTAATCCATCACCCACTTCTTCTCCCATTCAAAAAGTGCGACATTAAATCTTTAATAAAAAGAGCAACACCCATTAATGAGATTGAGGGCCAACCAACACTTCTTTGTGAAACTCCATGAGCTAGAATGTCCATTTTCGTATTACCCATTTTTTTTTTTATTATCTATTGTTTTTTGGTGGCCATTTTTTTGATTACCCAATCTTTTTGGTTTACTAGCATTGGATATTTATTTCACCTAAAAATATATGAAAACCCAATTTAATCCATCACGCACTTCTTCTCCCATTCAAAAAGTGCGACATTAAATCTTTAATAAAAAGAGCAACACCCATTAATGTGGTTGAGGGCCAACCAACATTTCTTTGTGAAACTCCATGAGCCAAAATGCCCATTTTCTTATTACCCATTTTTTATTTATTATCTATTGTTTTTTGGTGGCCATTATTTTGATTACCCAATTTTCTTGGTTTACTAGCATTGGATATTTATTTCACCAAAATATATGAAAACCCAATTTAGTCCATCACGCACTTCTTCTTCCATTCAAAAAGTGCCACATTAAATCTTTAATAAAAAGAGCAACACCCATTAATGTGATTGAGGGCCAACCAACATTTCTTTGTGAAACTCCATGAGCCAGAATGCCCATTTTCTTATTACCCATTTTTTTTTTTTATTATCTTTTTCTTTTTTTCTGTGGCTATTTTTTTGATTACCCAATTTTCTTGGTTTACTAGCATTGGATATTTATTTCACCAAAATATATATGAAAACCCAATTTAATCCATCACGCACTTCTTCTCCCATTCAAAAAGTGCCACATTAAATCTTTAATAAAAAGAGCAACACCCATTAATGTGGTTGAGGGCCAACCAACATTTCTTTGTGAAACTCCATGAGCGAGAATGCCCATTTTCTTATTACCCATTTTTTATTTATTATCTATTGTTTTTTGGTGGCCATTATTTTGATTACCCAATTTTCTTGGTTTACTAGCATTGGATATTTATTTCACCAAAATATATGAAAATCCAATTTAATCCATCACGCACTTCTTCTTCCATTCAAAAAGTGCCACATTAAATCTTTAATAAAAAGAGCAACACCCATTAATGTGATTGAGGGCCAACCAACATTTCTTTGTGAAACTCCATGAGCCAGAATGCCCATTTTCTTATTACCCATTTTTTATTTTTATTATCTTTTTCTTTTTTTCTGTGGCCATTTTTTTGATTACCCAATTTTTTTGGTTTACTAGCATTGGATATTTATTTCACCAAAATATATGAAAACCCAATTTAATCCATCACGCACTTCTTCTTCCATTCAAAAAGTGCCACATTAAATCTTTAATAAAAAGAGGAACACCCATTAATGTGGTTGAGGGCCAACCAACATTTCTTTGTGAAACTCCATGAGCCAGAATGCCCATTTTCTTATTACCCATTTTTTATTTTTATTATCTTTTTCTTTTTTTCTGTGGCCATTTTTTTGATTACCCAATTTTTTTGGTTTACTAGCATTGGATATTTATTTCACCAAAATATATGAAAACCCAATTTAATCCATCACGCACTTCTTCTTCCATTCAAAAAGTGCCACATTAAATCTTTAATAAAAAGAGCAACACCCATTAATGTGATTGAGGGCCAACCAACATTTCTTTGTGAAACTCCATGAGCCAGAATGCCCATTTTCTTATTACCCATTTTTTTTTTTTATTATCTTTTTCTTTTTTTCTGTGGCCATTTTTTTGATTACCCAATTTTTTTGGTTTACTAGCATTGGATATTTATTTCACCAAAATATATGAAAACCCAATTTAATCCATCACGCACTTCTTCTTCCATTCAAAAAGTGCCACATTAAATCTTTAATAAAAAGAGCAACACCCATTAATGTGATTGAGGGCCAACCAACATTTCTTTGTGAAACTCCATGAGCCAGAATGCCCATTTTCTTATTACCCATTTTTTTTTTTTATTATCTTTTTCTTTTTTTCTGTGGCCATTTTTTTGATTACCCAATTTTCTTGGTTTACTAGCATTGGATATTTATTTCACCAAAATATATATGAAAACCCAATTTAATCCATCACGCACTTCTTCTCCCATTCAAAAAGTGCGACATTAAATCTTTAATAAAAAGAGCAACACCCATTAATGTGGTTGAGGGCCAACCAACATTTCTTTGTGAAACTCCATGAGCCAAAATGCCCATTTTCTTATTACCCATTTTTTATTTATTATCTATTGTTTTTTGGTGGCCATTATTTTGATTACCCAATTTTCTTGGTTTACTAGCATTGGATATTTATTTCACCAAAATATATGAAAATCCAATTTAATCCATCACGCACTTCTTCTTCCATTCAAAAAGTGCCACATTAAATCTTTAATAAAAAGAGCAACACCCATTAATGTGATTGAGGGCCAACCAACATTTCTTTGTGAAACTCCATGAGCCAGAATGCCCATTTTCTTATTACCCATTTTTTTTTTTTATTATCTTTTTCTTTTTTTCTGTGGCTATTTTTTTGATTACCCAATTTTCTTGGTTTACTAGCATTGGATATTTATTTCACCAAAATATATATGAAAACCCAATTTAATCCATCACGCACTTCTTCTCCCATTCAAAAAGTGCGACATTAAATCTTTAATAAAAAGAGCAACACCCATTAATGTGGTTGAGGGCCAACCAACATTTCTTTGTGAAACTCCATGAGCGAGAATGCCCATTTTCTTATTACCCATTTTTTATATTTATTATCTATTGTTTTTTAGTGGCCATTATTTTGATTACCCAATTTTCTTGGTTTACTAGCATTGGATATTTATTTCACCAAAATATATGAAAACCCAATTTAATCCATCACGCACTTCTTCTCCCATTCAAAACGTGTGACATTAAATCTTTAATAAAAAGAGCAACACTCATTAATGTGTTTGAGGGCCAACCAACATTTCTTTGTGAAACTCTATGAACTAGAATGTCCATTTTTTGATTACCCAATTTTCTTTTATTATCTTTTTCTTTTTTTCTGTGGCCATTTTTTTGATTACCCAATTTTCTTGGTTTACTAGCGTTGGGTATTTCTTTCACCAAAATATATGAAAACCCAATTGATTCCATCACGCAGTTCTTCAACCATTCAAAACGTGTGACATTAAACCTTTATTAAAAAGAACAACACCCATTAATGTGGTTGAGGACCAACAAGCATTTCTTTAATCTAGAAATTTAGGAGTATGCTTTTTTAGAGTTCAAGGGGGAACCTGTTGAAATCCAGGAACTTCTATTTTCTGAGCTTCTCATCTACCATTTTGCTAACAGAACGCTTGTTTAGAATGCATAATATTTACAACACAGAATTGCATTTATTGGTAGTCATGATTCGACGGAGGGCAAGCGGTCATGTCGTCACCTGTGGTACTCAAGCATTCACGTCATGACCGGTGGTACCCGGTTGGGGTCCCACGGTTGACCGCTTCGGGTGGGAGCTTTCTCTCTTGCTGTGTGCCCCTCTCCGCTTACTTTCCAATGGTGTTCTCGTTGGGTGTTCTCGTTGGTTTGTGTTTCGCGCCCTTTGTTTGCGATTTGCGAATGGTTCAATGAGCCAAGAGGTGGATTTGTTGCATCGATTTGGAAGGGAATGGCGAACTAGGGCGAACCAGGGCGATTTGCAAGGGAAGGGCGAACCAGGGCAATTTGCAAGGGAAGGCGAACCAAGCCGAACCATTGTCTGGCGAGTGGACGGGGTGTGAGAAGAAGAGGTGAGTTGCGTCCTAACTGTCGCATTGGGTTTAGGCATTGTCTTGGTAATGAGATTCTTTGCTTTCAAAGAACTGTCTAGCGTTTTTAGGTTGCACTGTACGAACTGCTGATGGTAGTGTTGGTGCGCGATTCACTGCTTTCAACGAATGCCTTGGACGTAGGGTTTACATGTCCAAGCCAACGATTTTATTGACAGTTTCCTGGTGGTCTAATCTAATGCGTGAATCATAACTCAGGGTGTAGAGGAAGTCAGTGACCAAACTCCATTTTCAAGCTGTACTGTGCGTACAAATTTGTACGCATTGTATCGGAATGTGTGCGGTTAGTCCTCACCTCTTTCTGTGTTTGTGTACATCCTATAGTACGTAGCGTAACCAGGGCGATTTGCAAGGAAAGGGCGAACCAGGCCAAACCATTGTCTTGCAAGTGGACAGGGTGTGAGAAGAAGAGGTGAGTTGCGTCCTAACTGTCGCTTTGGGTTTAGGCATTGTTTTGGTAACGAGATTCTTTGCTTTCAAAGAACTGTCTAGCGTTTTTAGGTTGCACTGTACGAACTGCTGATGGTAGTGTTGGTGTGCGATTCACTGCTTTCAACGAATGCCTTGGACGTAGGGTTTACATGTCCAAGCCAACAATTTTATTGACAGTTTCCTGGTGGTCTAATCTAATGCGTGAATCACAATTCAGGGTGTGGAGGAAGTCAGTGATCAAACTCCATTTCCAAGCTGTACTGTGCGTACAAATTTGTACGCATTGTATCGGAATGTGTGCGGTTAGTCCCCACCTCTTTCTGTAAATGTGGATTTCATTTTCTTCAAAACGTGATGTTTAGTTTAGGATGAAAACTGACAATAAATCGGGATTTCGTGCAGTTGAGGCGAGATATGTCGAAGGTGAAGGGTAAAGGATCTGTCGAGGTACTGCGGGCAAGAGCACTAACGGAGAACTCATCTCAAGCAGCTTCATCCACCCGTCCTCCCATTGCAAGCCGGGCGAAGTCATCCGCTCGCCCTCCCATTGCTCCCAGTCCTCGTTCCGAACACGAGGAGAGCAAGGAGGGAAGCGAGGAAGGCAGCGAGGAAGGCAGCGAGGAGGGAAGTGAGGAGGGCAGCGAGCAAGGCAACGAGGACGGCAGCGAGGACGGCAACGAGGACGGCAACGAGCAAGGCAACGAGGACGACAACGATGGCAGCGACTGCAGCAAGGAGGGTGAGGAGGGTGAGGCTGAGGGCAGCGACGAGGGCGATAGCGAGGGCGAGGATAGGCCAAAGCTACCTGACCCACCACTGGCGCTCACCAGAGCCGATTTCTTGAAGAAATACGGGTTCAAGAATGAAGGGCACTTGCCAAATCGTTTAACGAAATGGCAAGGCAAACCATTTGACGACACTCAGTGTGTCAAACTATTTGGAAAACCGGTGGGCAGAGAAGGACGGTATGGTTACAATTGGAGGGATGTCAAGTCAACGAGGATTAGAAAGAGGATCAAAGAGCTCCTACAAGCTCTGTATCAACGAGAAGTTCCTCGCAATTTGCTTCCTCACAAGATGGCCAGAGGGATTGTTTTGGAGGAACAAAACATATCGGTGAATTGGGCTGCCTATAGAGAAGCCACAAACAAGATCCAACGGGAAAGGGTCGCAAAGGATGCCATCCGGTTGCAAAAGGCGAAGGTGCCGGACACTGGAATGGTCACCCGGCAATGGCGAAAAATTCACGTGGACAAACGCGAGTTGCAGTCAGAGATTTGCAAGGGGAGAGGAAGCTCAATGGGCGGAATAGCGTTGGAGGAGAACGAGTGCAACTCCAGGTTGGAGTATTTGGGCCGGTTGCTGGCAGTGGAGAATCTAGAGCTCGAGGCTAGATTGGAGGCTGAGCAGAATGCTATTAAAGCCAAAGAAAAGCATGACGAAGCCATGAATTATCAGAGGGGGTTACTGAAGATCATGAAGCTGAGACAAAAGGGTTATGAGAAGGAGTTCCGTGCAGCCAACCCAGATGGAACGGGGGAAGTGGTGCTAAGTGACAAGTTGGAAATAGCCAACGATTTATTAAGTGGCGAGCATAGTAAATTGAAGGAGTTGGAGGAGAAAGTAGCTACTTTGGAGGAGACACTCAACCTGGAGAGCCACCGAGTTGTAAAGATGCGCATGCAGGTTCATGCGTTGCAGGAGGAGCATGCTTACCTGGAACGTGCATCTTGCGGTTTTCACATGCGACCGTTACCCATGGTGTATGTCGCAGGGAAAGCGAAAGCAGACACAGACACTAGCACTACACCAAATGAGAAGTGCTCCTTGTGCGGTTTTCCTTTCCCCCATTCTGAGATGATTGTCGCCGCATGCAGACATGTATATCATCCATGGTGTGCATTGGTGAACTTCACCAATGGCACACAATGCTCCGCTCTATATTGCAAGAAGGTTCAACCCATTGAATGGATCATGAGTTTTGGTTGGAGGGGTGTTCGTGGCTGTGGTCGCCCTGGAGGTGGGAGTGAAGAGTGGATGAAGTTACAGGCAGAGTGTGACACTGCTATCACTGGAGGATTAGCAGCTAGGAGTAACGCAGCAGTAGAATTTCATACAGCCATCCAGCGCAGTAGATTAGCCATCGAGGAGGAAGGTAATATTGTACAAATGCATTCTGATTGGTACACCTTTGTATTGATTGGTACGTGTAGTGAAAGGTATTTACATTTTTGTTAGATTCATGTGGTTTCTGGGACTTGGAATTGGGATATCATGCTCTATCAATTTTGTATAGTGTTGGGTACATCGTTTAGGAAAGGTTGTTTGGAAATCACTAATTTGTACTTGATTTGAACTTGATGGTCACTGTACCCCTTGCGATTGTATTGTGTGTATTTTTGTATCTCAAGTTTGTACAGTTTGGTAACGTTCTGGATACATCGCTACCCGCGTGTCTTCTGATTTGTACTTCATGTTTAGGATGGTCCTTGTTGTTGTACTTGTTGTAGTATAATTTCAACTTGATTTCAACTTGATGGTCACTGTTCCCCTTGCGGTTGTATTGTGTGCATTTTTGTATCTCAAGTTTGTACAGTTTGGTAACGTTCTGGATACATCGCTACCCGCATGTGTTCTGATTTGTACTTCATGCTTAGTATGGTCCTTGTTGTTGTACGTGTTGTAGTATAATTTGTATTGTTTGTATAAGTTTCCATATTGTTAGTACTTCATGTTTAGTATGGTCCTTGTTGTTGTACTTGTTGTAGTATAGTTTGTATTATTTGTATAAAGTTCCATGTTGTTTGCACTTAGGCAGTCGTTGTGGTATTCCAGGTAATTTTGTGCCTACCTGGATTGTATACTTTGTACCTTGAGTATGTACGAATTTGAAGTTGTACCTTTTTTGTTATGATATGTACCTTGTTTATATGTTTAAGCCTCGAATTTGTGATAGAACCTTCTTCACTCAGTTGTAGATTGTGTTATGGTGCAGAGCTTGGTTCATCGAATGGAGAAGGAGGGAGAGGAAATTCTGGCGTATGTGGTGCTCCCATCGGCGAACCGAGTATTGAGTCTAGGATGCTGCAACTGGCTAAGGCAACATCAGTAGTACCTCGGTATTGTTTCCGAATCTTCCAATCGATTTTTTGTTGCTTTCGTTTTGTATTTGTGTACATCCTTCAGTACGTAGCGTACTGGGCGTATTGGGTTTACTGAATGCTGTGTTGGAATGTAGGACGGAAGCAGAGGCGCTCCCATTCACATCGGCCACTGCTAGAAAGGGAGGGGATCACGTGTTGGTGCAGGGCTGTTCTGAATCGTTTTGTATTGGCTGTGAGGAATGTACTAGGGCAACTATGGCCGGGGTGACTGACTGCGTACTAGCGAGTGTTTCATGTACGGGTGCTGGAGAATCTGATGCTCCTGAAGCTGTGAGCGAACAAGCCATAGTCAACATCGGTGACAAATCCACCGTCACTGTTGCTGAAGAATCCACCATTGACGTCGCTGAAGAATCCACCCTTGACGTGGCTGATAAAGCAATGGTGGCTGAGGTCATCACCATTGCTCTGCAGCCCCCCGTGGTTGATGAAGCCATGGCTGATGAAGCCGTTGCTCCACAACCCGCTGTGGTTGAAGCCATTGCTGAGGACGTCATCGTTGCTCCGCAGCTCCTCGTGGTTGAAGCCGTTGCTGATGAAGTTGTTGCTCCACAGCCCCCGGTGGTTGAAGCTGTGGCTGAGGACGTCACCATTGCTCCAAAGCCAAAGGTGGTTGAAGCCGTGGCTGAGGACGTCACCGTTGCTCCAGAGCCAAAGGTGGTTGAAGCCGCGGTTGAGGACGTTACCGTTGCTCCAAAGCCAAAGGTGGTTGAAGCCGCGGTTGAGGACGTCACTGTTGCTCCAGAGCCCCTCATGCTTGAAGCTGTATTTGATGAAGCCCATATCACTGTCGCGGGTGCTTCTGATGAAGCCCATATCACTGTCGCGGGTGCTTCTGAAGCCGCTGTGGGGACAGTTGGTGAAGCTGAAGGCATTGGTGAAGTTGGGGGGGGGGGGGCAGGACACTTGTACCGGAGAGGGGCTGGATGTAGAAGCTAGCGAGGGCGAGGAAGGCGAAGCTGGGGTTGCTGAACCGGGACGAACAACAAGATCCGGGTATTATGTTATTTGTCATTATTTCTAGTGTTTTTATGTCCACAACATACTTGCAAAATGTACCAATGTTAACACACATGTGATTTTTGTGGAATTTAGGAAGAAGAGGCGAAAGGCTCAAGACACAGGGAAGCCAAAAAGGCGAAAAAAACCCAAGCAGAGTAGACCCAAAGTGAGCAAATCAGCACCAGTGAATTGGGCCAGGAGTCCACCTCGTCGCCACTTGTAATTCACAGTTTAAAGTTCCATTTCTCTCTAACAAGCTCACATATTTTTGAAGTTGCATTGCTGTCCATAGGAACAATTTTGGTATGATACTATTTTTGAAGTTGCATTTCTGTCCATAGGAACAATTTTGGTATGATACAAGCGACTTGTCCAACGGATTAGAAAGAGTCCCAATCACGGTATCTGTTCCGAGTATGGGATTCCGTGCTTTAGAGGAGTTTACTTACTGTTCTCAATCTAGGCTATCTACAATTGCATCAAAGATTTTGGCTAAAGTGAAGATGGATTTCCCCATTTCTTGGCAATGTGGTGAGCGTAATTGTCATGGGCATGCATGCTGTTGTCGGGTGAAAAAACTTTTGTGCTTGGCGTATAACAAACGAGGGCGTCTACGGAGTTCCATCCTAAAATATGTAAGTATATCTTGAATTGAGAGGACAACGCTAATTTCATTGCGGTTTAGGGTTTTTTTCTCTACCTCTTGCAACCATTCAATTTCATTATTCTCTGTACCAACATGTGTCTTGTACTGATTTGTACAGAAAATATTGACTGTGTACTATTTTGTATGCTTGTAGGTGTCGATGGAAGAGACGTCATTCTGTACTGTACAATGTTTTCAAGAGCCGGGTTTTGCATGTCATGGTCATACAAACCGATTTTTTCTTGAAGAATGCAACAACTCTTACAACTGCAATAGTTCTTGCGGCAATAGAGTGGTTCAGAGAGGATTACGCATTCCCATAGAGGTTTTTTGGACTGGAGAGAAGGGCTGGGGATTGCGTGCAAAGCAGAGAATTTGCAAGGGTACTTTTGTCTTTGAATATGTAGGAGAGATTGTTACAAATGCTGAGCTCATGCAATGGAGAGCTTTGGGAGAAATGGGGAAATCGGAGGCATTCACGCTAGCATTGGACGCCGATTGGATATCCGAGCAGGAGGTCACCGATGATGTGGCATTGTGCATAGATAGCACTGTCATGGGAAATGTCAGTCGCTTTCTAAACCACAGGTATTTTCCTGGACTTGTGCCTTGTGATTTTAATAATGTACAGTCAATTTGTACTGATTTGTACAAAAGATATTGAATGTGTACTCGTTTGTTAAGCCGGGAGCCTTGTTGACGGTACTTGTGCTATGTCCATTTCTAATTTCAGTGTTGCTTATTTTTGTAGATGTGAAGATGCCAACCTCATTGATGTGCCCGTCAAAGTAGGCGACGAGGACCCAAGACTCTACCATGTTGCATTCTTTGCACAAGAAGACATTCCAGCGTTTGAAGAGCTCACTTGGGATTATGGTTGTACTTTTCAAAAGCCACAAGTCAATGTTGTAGATCCTGTAATTCCTTTCTATTGTAAGTGTGGTAGCACTCACTGCCGTGACACAGTAATTGACGGTCCCCTACTTCATCACATCACCAATCTCTTGCCGAATGACAAAACATGTGGAAACATGTCGTAGCTTTCATTGTGGAGAATCTACTTCGGTGGATTCTGACAAAATTAACCAGTGTTAGGTGGATATCTGACACTTATGAAACTTCTGTTGCAATGTAATATTCACAGCAGTCTCATATGTCTTGGTAGCCACCCAACACATGTTAATATTCATGGTACTTGAGGAAGGCAGCAACGTTCAACACATGTTAATATTTGTGGTACTTGAGAAAGGCAACAACGTTCAAAGACAAAGGTGCACTGCCATAGTATATCTGGTACATCGTTTGGTACCTCTTTGCAAAGTTCGTAGGTTTTGTACCTAATTGTACAAAGAAACAGTTTCCATGTATAAGTTGCAAACTACCGGGAGAACGCGGACCCGTGGATTATGTATATTTACTGATGACCATAAATGATCAAAGGTAGGAAATGCATGAACTTAGTGAAAGCTGAGAAATGACCACGCACTTTGTGAACTAATTGTGCCACAACTTTTGTAAGGTTGTACTTAAAGAAAAAGAACCGCGGTAAATCCGAAATACAAAGCCTGAAGATTGAATTGACAGTGACTTGTTCTACCTTCCGCACATAATACACCAAAAATTAATACTAGTGAGAAGACTACATCTTCAACGCTGCACCCCCTGGAATATAGCGTCCACGACAGCTTGCTGTCCATCAAAATACGGTTAGAAATTCGTTCCCGGGTGGATCTTTTACTAATAGAACTGATAGAAAAAAAAACCTAAGGCACCCTCAGGCAGCTGGACGGTTGAAACGAGCAAAAGAGAAAATAAACGCCAGAGGTTAATGAAAACAAAGAACAAAGAACACAAGCAAATCTAGTTGCGGGTGGGTATGGATAGTGCAGCAGAGTACGGTGTGCAAGTGATGGGGAAGTACCGTTGCTCCACGTTGTCGTAGAAATTGTACCCCGAAAATCCCAGCTCCAAAGGTCAGTCCATAGCTTGGCTCGTCCCTCTCGTCAAATTGGACTTGTGTACACAACTCCATAGTCCTGAATTTGTAATTTGCAGCTGCGTTCCAATCCAATTTATCGGCATCTGTCCAATGGCGGAGCAAAGAAGAAAGTGATCAATATTTTGTACTACTATCAGTACGAAAAGTACTGAAGGTACCACAATTATGACTGTAAGTACACAAAATCAGAAATGTACAATTTTTGTACTCTATAGTAAGCTATTTTGACAATATAAAGTACAATGGTTACTTATGTAAATGAAAGATGATTGTTCCATGAGGATTGATTAGTAGTAACATAAGTACTGCAAGTGTATTTGTAAGTACACAGACTACAAACACTACGATTTCTGAAAACAACTGAGTTCGAGAACTATGAACCCTGCACCCTGGTTTCAGTTAGTACAGTTAGGACTGTTGAAACCATAGGATGGTACTGCAGCACTTTACGAACATTCCTTTCATTCATCGCTATCGGTACAAATGCAACTGTCTTAGTACAAACAGTAAGTTCACTACATTCCTTGAACGAAATGTGGTTCGAGAACTCTGAACCCTGTACCTTGGTAACAATTGATATAGTCCGTAATTCTTGAACCATGAGATGGTAGTGCAGCACTGTACAATAATTCCTTTTCTAAAACCGCTATCGGTACAAATGCCTCAGTCCCAGTACAAGTGGTACCCCTCGTACAAAATAAGTACATGAACTAATGCAGAAATTGATTATGTACTAGGTGATGAGGTAACTTACAGAGTGCCTTTGCAGATAGTACGTCCCGAACCTAGCCTCCAGTCCTGCCAATGTACAGAAGGTGGGTGCTTGAAATACAAAGCGTCCAATGTACGACTTGAAAGATACAACTTAATCCGAACAATACGCTCATTCTCTAAGAGTCAAACAGACCTTCCGATAGGTAAGTTGAAATTTCAGTCCTGTGCAATTAGAAGTAAAGTACGTATACAAACCTTCAAATACTTTGATTCACTGAATTAGATGATGAAGTTGGGCTTCTGCTGTCACTGACCGCTCAAACAACGCCTTGCTGCTCCTCACGACAGTAGTACTACGAATTCCTAGATAATATGCAATGTCACCTTGCTTGGAAGTCGGAGTTTCGGAGATATAGGATCCACCCGTCGAAGTGTCCATCGAAGTAACCAAAGACTCAAACACACAATGTAAAGAATAATGTTGAGTACTACTGAATGGGAAGTAAGTCGTGATGTACTGTTGAACTAGGCTAGAGGTACGAAACGGAAAATAATCTGTAATGCATTGTTGAACAAGTGTGCAACTAGTCACTGGAGGGTTAGACATCCTCAGAGCGCAAACTGAACTAGTAGAAGACAAATTAAAAACAAGGACGCAAACACCACTACGGCAGTAGAACCCAAACCTCTGCACCTCGGCTAGCAAAACAGAGCAAAATGGCGTAGTAAACAAAATGGCACTAGCAAAGCAAAGTGCGAGAAGGCGACGAGGTCGTATGACGGAGCAGGTCTATTTGCGGGGCTTCCGATTTGCCAACCAATCGAACGAGCACAGGAAAAGCGGGTCCGTTGCGTCACTTTGCAGAAGCCTTCCGTAGAATCCATGGAACCTTCCAAGATGGTTCGGTTCGATACGATGAACAAGAACAAACTTGTACAAATTTTGTACAATAAGTACTTAGTTTTACAAAATGTACGGAACTGTGGACGGAGAGAAGTTCCGTAAGCTGAATTGAAACAGAAGTTTCCAAAATTAAAGATCATTGCTAAATTGATAACTAAACTTTTCAGAGTACTCAATCACAGGTATAAATTTTTCCTAGAATGCGTAAATAGCAGGCAGTGCACCGACTTCTTTGAGACCAAGATCTGGACTTAATAGTTTTTCTTCAACCCTGAACAACCTATTTGAATGACAAAACTCGCAATAGATATAATAAAAAGAGATGTGTAAAATGTATTGACACATCAATAGAATACACTTTCGGTTTCGTCCAACAAGTTCAGCAACCCGCTCGACTATTAATTCTCCCTCCGACACACCGAAACCATGTTTGTGTACATATGAGGCATGAATAGACACATGAGCGTAACCTGAATATTAGACCTCCAGCTAAACCGCAGTTGAAATTGACAATGAAGAATCATGGACCTTATATTGAGAGCAATTAAAGAAAAGTCCAGAATGGAGATAACACATCAAACACAACAACAGATTCCGTGATAACCTATTACAAATTACTTTGAACAACAGCTAAAGGCCAAAAAACCTCTTGTATTTCCAATCCCTGTTGAATGCACATCCTTGCTCCATCACCACACCGTATGGAGAAGAATAACAGAGTACAAAACTATACAACACGTATCAAATTGTACATAAAGTATGACTTTGTATATAATGTATTTCTTACTACTTATAGAAAGTAAAGTTCTGCACAGTTTCCAAACTGTGCACAGCAAAATTCAGTGCAGCAGGATCCCTGACGGTACTATCTATGCAGTTTGGTTGAAGTCTAAGTTCCTCTGGACCTAAACATCGAAAAGGTTCTATTCCACGCGCCACAATGTGATCTGGTCGGCTCCAACTAAGTCATGGAATTGACAATAATATTTCCATCCAAAATGAAACAAGACTTATAGTTGTCCCCTCCTGGTGCAAGATACGTTCACATGGATTCCCAGTCAATAAATTTTTCCGATATATCGAACTTTAACAACTCCTGGGAACTCAGCTCTTTGAAACTCGTGTAGATACGAACGAGAAAACCATGCGGGCAGCCTCTGCATGGACCAAAATTGAGAGATTGAGAGAACATCTTTTCAAACTTTCAAGACACCCCCCCCACATTAAAATCAAAACTGCACTTACAATTAAAGTTGCACTTACCAAATTCCGCAGGGACGCCTTCGTCAAGGTCTTGTGGAAGGCGTGTCTTACAATTTCTCCATCCAGCCCTTGGACAGGCGCCACTGCCGGTGTGGGTACCACAGCCATTGAACCATATATTGTCTCGCAAAAACAACGTCAGTCGACACCCTCGGCGAACTCGGCGCAAGGAGACTAAAGTTAGGAAGCAACTAAAACCTGACAACCTATGAAAGCAAAGGCTGTTTATAAGCCGGCATGAGGTGGAATTCCGCACACCACGACTCATGAGCCCATTTATTGAATCCTTAGGCCTAAGGCTATTCAAATAGGTGACGATGATGGCACTCTCAATGCCTTCTTAGCACCGCACATTCATGAGCAAATGTGCGGACATGAAGTTTTGCGTTTAGGATAGTACAAACAAGAGATCATTAGGAGTTTACAAATAATGCAAAAGGAAGTCTACAAAATGGCATGCTGGTGTAAAAAACGGAATGTTAATGTACAAAACGTTGTGTTGTGTACAAAACAGTACAAGAAATACAGTACTAGTCTTTGTCTTCCCACTGTAAGCCAGCCCTAATAGTAGTGACATTGTCGTCGCTTAATTCGTAAGTGACCTCCCCACCCTTTCGCCTACCTGGCTTCGGAATCATAGAAAATTTACCGTGGATAACAAGATGTGCATCAATATGGGCTGGTTGGGAGTTGCCCAAAAATACATAACCATTGTTCCACTTCTGATAATAAGTACCTCGTATGACGAAGTCACCAGCTTCAAACTGCGGACCCCATGCGCAAGTGAAGCTGTGATCAACCACATACTTCCCCCTAGTGCACTGCAAAATATAAAACTCCACTCCCTCTACATTGCCCTCCGCAGCAGGGACAACAAAGTTGTCACCTAGCCGAATGAGGTCGCCAATGCCTTCGCCTTCAACGGCCTCCTCCCAATCCTCATCATCTGGAACGTCGTGGTCCGTCATGTGATTAGCAACTTCTTGAAGATCATGAGGCTTCAACTTTACCAAATCCCAGTTCTCAACGTGG
The DNA here is from genome assembly GCA_951230915.1 of Antitrichia curtipendula. Classification (NCBI taxonomy): domain Eukaryota; kingdom Viridiplantae; phylum Streptophyta; class Bryopsida; order Hypnales; family Leucodontaceae; genus Antitrichia; species Antitrichia curtipendula. The sequence continues at coordinate 6,070,729 of OX579636.1, read as the reverse complement.
GACTTGTTCCCACAGTTGACGAAATTGCCGTCGAGGCAATAAACACAGAAGCACGACAATTTGCGAACAAAAAGCTGTGTTGGATCCGCAACAGAAAAAGAGTAGATGGAGTGCAGAGCCTGGGAACCTTTCACTGTTTCACAATGGTAACTACGCTCCCTCATGACATCCTTCGGAATTTCCCAGAAATATCTCTGGACTTCTTTGATGCCGGTCTTCTCGAAGTTTGTGTCGACCTTCCCTCCCATCGTCTCCGTCAAGAACGAAACAGCATCATGCGCATTTTGCATCCTCCTCCATGTGTTGTGTAACTGGGACTGCCGTAAAGCACGCTTGACGACAGCACCAGCTCCGTCCCACTCTCCCTTTCCATGGCCTGTTCCAAAGAAATTCCAGTTCATTGTGCACCCAGTCGTTAATCCAGGATATCTGGCCATGAAATAGAATGGTCGGGCACCCTTGAACTGACCCGCACAGCCGTCGGACCACACTATGTGGTGCTTGGGTCGAAATCCTGTCCATTTACGTATAAAGTCAGTACACTCCATATCATTTTCAATTTCAGTATAAGATTGGTACAAAATCAATACATGTAATACAAAGTCAGTAGTACCTTGAGATTCTAGCCATCGCCAGTGCTGCATCAAGCAGTGCTGTACGAATAGGGAATCGTGGGTCGCATCATCTGTGATGTAGAAATGTGACTCTTTCACTATAGCTCCATCTGGTTTAAAGCGATACGTGATGTGAACAAGAATACTAATCTGTGTGGAGCACCAGTACATGCTCTGGATTTGATTCTGGATCTCGAAGGTGTAGTTCTCGGCAAAGTCAATATGTGATAAAATCACATTTTTACCCAAATCTTGCATAGAACCCTTACACTGGTTGTCTTGCCACCTCGCAATGAAATTGTGCTTGACAAACTGTGGCAACTTAGACTTGAAGTATTCAAAAAATACTTGTGGAGAACTCTCCTTGTACACCTCCACGATCCTCTTCCGAGGCTTCCCTTCCCGTGTCACTCCAATGACTTCATTTTCGAAACATTTCCAAGTAACATTTGAAGTCGAGGATAATTCAAGAGGACAAATATGAAGCTTCGAAATACCGCAATTGCCGCATGCACCCATAACACAATGCAAAGCGTGCCACTCTTCATTTTCAGGCTTAGGGCAAACAATGTCTTGCCACAGAGCCGTCGTACCTGCATATGTCTTGAAATGTGCTTGACAGTTTGCTTCTTCTTGTAGTCGAAAAAGGCACACCTCACACCTGCACTGGCAATTCTCTACAAAGTGGATTCCCTTCGTGCCGTCCCAAATGCGATTGAACCCTTCCCTCAACATGTCGATCTCTACATGGTACCTACAACAGCATACGTTTCTCTCATTGCAGGTTTTAACAAAGTAAGGCTTCAATTTCTCGAAGGCTCTCTGTTTGACGTTGACGTCGGGGTGCGCCTCCATAAACCTATGAAAGAATGCGGTCTGCGAGATGCAAAAGAATTATGAGAAACAGTACTCGATGCTGGAACATTGTGTACTTGTGATACATTTTGTACAATAATTAGTATAATGCATACCTAAACTATTGTAATGAACATACTGCAGAGCAATCGAATCGTACCTGATTTTCTAGTAAGTAGTGGGTGCAGTGCTTGTCATATGTATTCGGACTCGTCCATTTTTGTACAATTTCCTTTCTGTTGGGGCTGACACGCGTCTCTTGTGTCCACCACTTTGTAACGAGGTCCTTAGTCTCCGCAGGCAGCCCCGGCCTCTTTTTTCGTTTTGCAAGTGCAAAAGGTTTTGCGAGCAAACGCACAGTACTGTGGCGGGTTATGGCCACCCTCAAATTAGCTGGATGAACTTTTAGAACCCGTGATAAAGCTTTGGTGCTTGTCACACTAGCAGAAGTAGCGGCATCTAGGAGTACAGCCTTTCTAGCAAGCATGTCTGCTGATTGAACCCCCTTCACAGCACCCAACTCCGACCGATAATTTCTGAGGAATTCAAATTGAGCTTTTGCATCCTCTCCACGAGGATAATATTCAGGAAGAAATGGAGAAATACGTTCATCCTCCAAAAAACGTTCCATGATTTTCAGCCTAGAAGATACCTCCAAACAACCTTGCATCGTTAATGTGAAGAAATCCACAATTTCGACCAAAATAAGCGATTGCTCCCGTGGAGACATCTCCCTTTGTACCCCCAATTCTTCATCTTGGACAACAAGCAAACGAGCTGCTTCTTCTCTCTCCCTCACCAACTGACGACGTCGACGTTGCCTCTCAACTTCCCCGTCTCTCAGACCCTCCCTCATGGCATTATAATCCTCCACCCTCCCACGGGGTCCCTTCCTCTTGAATCCGGCACTTCGTTCTTGAAGCCTTCTATTCGCCATCCCTGCATCCCCGAGAACTGAAGTCAACTCGCAAGGGCGTGCCACTGGGCGTACAGTTTGTATAGAACCATACAAACGATCCTTGAATTTCCTCTAGCGGATCTCACGGATCCGTTTGTGCAAAGGCGAAGGAATCCGTGAGCTAGGAATGGAAGGTTTCATCGCCGCTAGAGGAAATTCAAGAAGCTTGAGAATACAAACACCCTAAACGAGACATAGGAAGACCCGTACAAAGCAAGCACCAAGCACACTTCTTGAAGCACCATTGCAAATGACTTGCATTGGAGAAGGCAACGGTGACCTCATAACATTCGGTGAATAGGACCATACTATTAAACAGACAATCATAATACCGTTATTGCGCCTTCCAAGATCATTCGCAGATTCGATCTAGTCATCGGAGAGTACGCTGGGTCACCTCATTGCATGCAGAAGAACAACCGAGTACAAATTTGTATGCGAAGTATGGAAAATTGTACAAAAAATATCTATAGTACTTATAAGAAGTAAATTCTCCACAGTTTCTAGACCGTACACAGCAAAATTCAGTGCAAAATTCAGTGTAGTTTTTGCTCACTGCAGGAGTCCCTACATTGTAATCTAACATTGTTTTCATTTGCACGTCCTAATTTACGTAGCGGATTAGCTAAATGGATGTTCTATGGCTTCTATGTTGTCTACCTCATGAAGCACCACAACGGTTACCTCGATCCTGGAGCTAGATCCTCACACACAATAATAAAGTATATTACTGAGCCACCGAAGCATTCGCGGCTCCGGATGCCCCCGAATTCACGGTCATTTGTCAAACCGACCAGTAAAGCCGCCGGGATGTGCGGCGTACCAAAGTTGTACAGTTTGTACTGATCGCATTTGATCGCACATCGGGCCAGGGGGGCGACCGTAGCGTGCGATCACTCGACAATACTTTTTGATACAATTTTATGTAAGTCCATGGGATTTGAATTTAATCCGGAGGATCGAAAGCCATTTTTTCCTCAAGAAGCATGAAGAATGCCATTCTTTAGCCATGCATTGTAAACTTTAGAAATTTTTGGCATTTTTGGCTGTAGACTGTTGTAGTAGATTAGTATAATAATGTATAGAAGAAATTTCAAAACCCTTTATCACGTAGATTGGAAGATATTTGAATTTGAAGTGAAGAAATCATTTGTTTGGGGATCTTCATTAACTACATTTGTTTGAATCTTCTTAATTTAGTATTTTGCCACCACCAATTTTTGTTTCTAAATTTTTTATAATGAAGTCGTGGATTGAGAATTTAGGAACTAAAATTCAACTTAAAAACATTTGGTTTTCACTTTTCGAAAGTAATTGTTTACATACAAGTAAGGTCAAGATGGAAGGCAAAACTAAAATTTGAAGAGTTCTAAGATGGAAATGGAAAACAATAATCGCAAGATTGTTCTAGCAAGATTCATGAATTATGTCTATGTATTTTTTAGTATAAATTGTGATCTTTGCATTCAAACATGAATTTAATTAGTTTCTTTTTCAAGAATGGTGAAAGTTCACCAAAATAGAAAGATTGTCCATAACTTCTTGAGTACTAATTCAAAACAACGAGATGGGGAGAAAACCCGCGGTCGGCCAGGTTCTGCGGTCGGCCGGTCGCCCAAGTTCCGCTGTCGGCGAGGACCCGTGGTCGCCCAAGTTCCGCGGTCGCCCTTTCTTGGAACCCGCGGTCGCCCCAACCCGCATTCTCCACTCCCGGCCTTGCGCACTGCTTTTCATCCGCCTCGAAGTGGCTGAATGCGTGCTCGTGGGCTAGGGGATGTGAGTTGGTAGGAGGGGGGGAGTTTTTGCTTCTCTCAACTACGAACTTGAAGAAAGCAACGTGAGTATTTTTTCCGACCACAATGGCTAATCCACAGAAAGGCAGCAGCTCAACACGGAAATCCATTTTTGATTTAGATGATGCGGCATTGTTTGCTCTGCAGATACCTGTTAGTGAGGCAACAGGGAGTGAAGGGCAAACGAAGAGGAAGAAGAAAATCATAACGGCACATGACAAGGATTCAACCTATCCTCCTTCTAATTATGCAAACTATGCATTTGAGGGTTGCTTGTCCTGGTATGCGGGAAAAACTACACAGTTCTTGGAGGCCAATTATCTAAGGGACCCATCCTACGGCATCTTCAAATTGACTGCTGATTTGGAGGCAAGAATTTTAAGCAAGTGCAGAGCATCACAAGATTTTGGAGACGTGGAGGAGATGTATTTTTCCCAATACGAATTGTGGATTGAGAACACTGTAAAGACATGCATATTCAACACCAAGGAAATAATGCTACAGATGCGACCGGAAGTGCCGGGATTTGCAGGAGATGATGAAGCCAAGGAATTCCGTGAAAAGATGGCGTGGTAGCATGAAGTTGTGAAGAAACTTTCGAAGAATCATGTGAGGGGTATGAAGTGGAAAACGGACGCATTGAAGGCGGGTTTTGCACGAGAGGCTGGCTCCACTGTCACATGGATCTCTCCTCAGGCAAAAGTAATTGCCCTCACTGGATTTGACCGTCAAGGTGGGTATGGAATGGTGCGCAAGGTGCGCATTGAAGGGATGCAAACAATCCCGCCATACGTTGCTTTTGTTGGGAAAGTGCCAAAGTCAAAGAACATGCGTGAAGCGAGGGAGCAATGATCCGTAGAGGCCTTGGCATGCCCCGTAAACCATCCTGGCATTATTAAGTTTTTTGGTATTTACGCCAAAACTATAGAAGCGTACACACTGTAGTGGAATGGCGGTACATGGCTTGAAATGCGAAGATTGGATGAGAAGGTGTCAGAGAGCGTTGACTGGCATGAAATGAAGCAGGTGTGGAAACTTACAGAGGACAATCAAAAACATCTTAGCTTGTTCCGAAGGCACAAGGCGAAGTTGGTGTGGGCTTTAGTGTATGCGACACATCTCATGCACAAGTCTTGGGTGCTACACAATGACTTAAACCCTCAAAACATATTGCTGCATTTCCCCGATTATTCGGATGAAGTAATCAACATCGGGATTTGTGATTTCAGAATTTCAAGTCGTTTTGATGAAGGCGCTCCTTCACATTATGGATATGATTCTGAGGAGAAGAAGTAGCAATCCTTACGAAGTCGTTGGTGGGTGGCTCTGGAGTTGTTTTATACGTTTGGGCTACGAAATTCCAGTACGAGCCTAGAGATTATGCAATCAGAGTATAAATATACAGTGCAATCAGACTTGTATTCTATTGGAAAGTTGACCGAATGGATGAATCTTCTTAATATGGTTGAATACGATACGGACTTATTCAACAGGCGCGAGGGATCCATGTACTTTGCCATAAAGTTGGGTGAACTCACTAACCCTGATCCAAAGAAGAGACCGACATGTACTGAGGTTACAAAATTGCTCATGGATAAACCGTGGTACATGAAGCCCCCGGAAGTAGTTTTCCGTGACTCAGTTTTGTAGTAGGATTATAGGAACTGATGTTATCAAGTCGGCTTCAAATTGTTGGCCACATTGTGCGCCTTTCATCTTGTAATAGCAATGTCAATATACAAAAAGATTTTATACCATGCGTAATGTCTTCCAAAAAAACAAGTATGTTGAATGCAGACGACCCCGTTTCGTTACTTCCATATTATTGAATGTTGAATTTGGATTTGGGTGTTCAAACTTCATAGAATTGTTGGTTCAGATGTACTTGGCCACGTTTGCTTCCAAACTATTGTGCCATAGAGTTTAGGAAACAGAAACTAAATTTGAGGCTCAAAAGATTTTCATCCAAAAGATGCCTTCTCGTAATGTCTTTTATAAATAATCGGACTTTATCCTATGACCCCTAAAGTTTCGGAAGTCCCCTTGGGGGACTCTTCAAAGTTTGGGCAAGCTTCTATGAGCTCAATTTTTGGTGAAACTTTTTGAAATTGTCTCATAAGATAGAGCAACTTATTATCTCTATGGAAATATAATTTTTACTTCAATCGGTGCCCGGGAGCAAAAGTTATGCTATAATAACTTTAAATCGGGCAAGACCGAGTAGCCCACAAAAATCTACAAAAAGTTGAAGTCATTTTTTTTTTTTTTTATATATTATATGTTTGTCTAAATGGGAATCTTTGATTCATTCCATTTAGATTACTGATGTGAAAGTTCTGGAGCTTCTTTTTTTTTCCAGGCAATGAAAGCATTTTCTTGAAAAGAAAAATTTCTTTGACCTTGAATGCTAATAACCTTCAAATCTTCAATCCGTAAGGTCAAAAATCACAAAATTTTTACCACATGATGTAAAATAAGTGTAGTAGAAGATCCTACGTTTGGATTCTAAAAAGATATATTTTTCCTACTTCCTTAAGTGAATGCAATAGAAATGGCAATTTCGAGCAATTTTTGATGGAAAAAGGTTTTTGAGACTTTAAGGGTAAACAAGGGGCCACTGCGGTCGCCCTGGACACGCGGTCGCCCTGGACACGAGGTCGCGTGGACATGCGGTCGCCTTGGACACGCGGTCGCCCTGAAGCCGCAGTCTCCTGGTACCCGCAGTCACCTCCGTACGCGCCCCAGGGCGACATCAGGTATATAAGAGGTCGTCCATCACCCGCGTTCTCCACTCCTGGCTTTGCGCATTGTCTCTCATCCGCCTTGAAGTGGCTGAGTGCTTGCTCGTGAGCTAGGGGTTGGAGTTTTGGAGGGCTTATTTTGATCATTTTGGCATCAGGGGAAGGAATATTCCTGTGTATTGCGATGGAAGAGGAGGCCCAACCTTCGCCGCCTGCTGTACCGAGATCAGAAGCTGGGAAAGAGTCCAAGGCGCTTCAAGGCAAGGATCGAAAAAAGAAAGGAAAAATCCACAAGAAGCGCAAGGCCATCTTGATTGATCCGAAGATTAAGGCTTTCAAGGGTTGGAGAGATGAACCCGCGCCTTGGACTTATAAGACGGTTCAGAAATATGTGGACTGGTGCCACATCGACAAGTTATTTCCCTTGTATCGTCACAAGTTCCACTTGAAGTTGAACAAGATAAATCTTGCATATTGCAAGAACAAAGCCTTCCAAGAAAGATGCTGCGAGGTGTGGAAGGAACTCTATAAAGGCCTACAAACGTATCGAAACGACAATTTTTCTTTCTTTCTTGCAAGAATGGTGTATGTTGAAGTTGTATTGAAGAAGGAGGTGGATTGGTCAAGCATTAAGGATCTTCCGATCGGGACCCATCCAGGAGAATCAAGTATTCCTTGGGCAGATGTAGCGCCGGATGTGAAGGAATCGGTGACATCGGTAAAGCCTTGGAAGTTTTTCATTTCTGATGAAAATGTAGTGTGGTCGGCGACTTCTAGCGAAGATGAACACACCCATGAATACGATGGATATTCTTTCCACAGTGACGATGACGACCTTCTCATGGAAGTCATGAACAAGGCTTTGGGCTTGGAAATGGATAGGAAGGGAAAAATGAAGGTTGACGAGCCCATCACAATATCCCACGTTGATGTGCAAGGCATGGAAGATGCAGGGCCTATGGAAGTGGAACATGTTGTTCTAGAGCAGAACCGCAGCGTTGATGGAAGCGATTCGGAAGACGACATAGAGTTGTTGAGTGTCAAGGCAGCAAATGTAAGATTTGCTTTGCATGAGAAGATGAACGAACTCCGTCAATTAAATGAGAATGAACTCTCAGTACAAGTGGGTCCCGTTGTCGTAGATGATTTGAAGAAGCAGTTGGAGGGAGTAACAAAAAACATCCAAGAAAACGACAAGTACTTGAAGGATTTGAAAAAAAAACACGATTTTTATTTCAGGCAGCGTGAAAGTGGAAGGGTGCACTACATGGACGAGTATGTGGTATGGCAATCAAAGCGCGATCTCCTGGAATGTGAACGTTGGATTTACGAGAATGAAAAGCGAGACCTGGATGTAGCAATAAAGAAAAAAGAAAAAGAATATTGCATCACCGCTGTTAAACAAGAGCCAAGTACCAATGCTGAAGAATTGGCAAGGCTTCGTTCATTGGTGAAGCTACACTCCATGAATGCAATGGTGGTACAAGAATTGCTACGCCATTTGGAATTTGAATTTCGTTTTCACAAAGAATGGCGGAAGTTTTATATCAAGACCATAGGAAAAACAGAGGCAGAGGTGGACACAATGGGGCCGGGTTCCATTGAAAGCGACTTTTTTTTAGCACTTAGTGGTACTCATAGGAGCAGAGTGGGAATTTACATTTTGCCCACCCCTGTTTGGGATGTTAGACTATCAGTTACTTTGAGTAAATAAATAAATATAATATTTTCTCATTCAAAAGTGTTTATATTTCTTTTTTATGGCATGTGTATGAAAACTTCTTAATTGGCATGTTGCCCCATATGGAGGTGAAAACATTTTATGAGAAGTGTAGAGCTCTAAATTTCAAAGGATTTATGAAACTTGAGTTGTAATGTTTGTGTTAAAAAAGAATTTTGATAACAAAATGAAGATAACTTTTATAGATAAGAATTGTAATCCTTGAAGGACTATGGAGTTTAGTTTGGTATTTCTGATAATTCTTTCATGCTCCATTGATACAATAATTTGAAATTTTGGCATGAATATTATAGGAATGATAGCACCGCCCCCCCCCCCTAATGTAGCTGTGAAAGCTTGTTTCATGTCTCCAAAAATATTGTAGACGTTAGAGCAGATTTTCAAAGATTTGCTGTGAAATTGGAGAGCGAATAAAAAAATTACCAAAAGAATTTAATTATTTTTTTTAGATTGTTTACATTGATAGCTTGGTACGGATTAAAGAAAATTTGAATTGAGGAATTCCAAATGACACTGATGAAAGTTAAAATAAGGAGTTTTTTTTTGCGGATCTTGAAAGAAGGAAAAGCTTATGAATTAGTCTAACTTGTTTTTTGCTCTTTTATTTGAAAATCTCCAAATTAAAAAATAAAGAATGATAACCCATAAAAGAACGTTTAGTCTCTTGATGGATAAAAAGGATTCTGTGCAAAACTCCAAATACATGTGCCTTTAATTTTGTAAATATATCTTCGAACTTTCTTGAAGAATATCTGAACATATCATCTTCCTAGGAATATATTTTTTTAATTTGAATAAGTCCTAAAGAAGTAAGACTTATGCCAAAGAGTTTAAAAACCAATGAGACTAGACACTAATAGAGTAATAGATATAATTGACCTAAATTTTCTTTCTTGTTTCAAATAGATTTTCTCATACATTATATTCTTTGCTACATGAAAAGTTTTTATTAATTCTATTTTGATATTAAATGATGTGAAAGATATGGAGGATCTTGGTTTTTGGACAATCATTTTTTTGCTTGCTACCTTAGGAATTAGTGAGTTTTAATTCTATCTTGCTAATATAAGTATTAGAAAATATTTCAAGCTCGTATGGACTTCAACTTAAAAATAATTTTGAGCATTAAAAAAAAATTGCACAAATTAATTCCATTTTCCTACACGTTGCTCTAAATTCAGTTCTTTATTATTTGGATTCAAACCTTATAACTTAGTATTGCTAGAAAACTGAAGTTAACCGCTGAAGTCCGAAGGCCTTATTTTCAAAAAGACCATTCAAAAGTACCACTTCTATTGCAAGGTGGCGAAGGTGTTGACAACTTTAATTTTTTGTTCTGGCATATCTAAGTAATCATACTGTAGGATCTTTTACTAGAGGGTGAATGCAAGAAAGACCGTCCACTTTGCGTAGCGTTTTCCACAGTATTGCTGATTTTTTTGGGAGTACTGTTTAATTAGAATTTTTTTTTAAAAAAAATCTGAAAAATATGTTCAATGTATACACCTTTAAGAAGAAGTTACCCTAGGAAGGAAAAGCATAGAAAAATTCTCTAAGTAGGAGAACTGAAAAAGTGCAAAATCTCATGAAAATAGGTACTTTCACATTTTAATTTGTAAAAAATAGAATTTTTTTTTTTTAAGGAAACTAAAAATTGGCCAATTGGGAAGACTTTATAGGAAAGACATTTCACCAAAAAAATGATCTTGAAACAATTTTGAATGTTCAGAACTGCGCGCGCAAGGGAGCCTTGTTTGCACGTATGTGGAGGGCATAAAATAAAATATTTTTAAATTTCCTTTGGTAGATACATGAGTTCCTACTATGGGAATAGACCATAGAAATTTCAGATCTAGATCATTAAGTTTGGATACTCCCCAGTACTAAAAACCCCTAAACTGCAAAGTGTGACAAATTAGCCAAATTGAAATTTAAATATAAAATGATTTTTAAATATTTTTGAAAAATAAGGGATCTAAACAAGATCAGGTTAGCCATCTTCAAAAAAAATTTCAAGTTAATTGGATTCATTCTTCAAAAGTTATAGCCGATAACAAGTCCAACATGTCAAGTGTGACAAAAAATAGTACTAGTCTTTCTTGCATTCACCCTAGACTAGTATATAAATGTGTAGAAGAAATTGAAAAATATTTTACCATGTTCATTGTACGATATTTACATTGAAAGTGAAGTAAGCGATTTTTTTTATACCTTGCTTGAATATATTTTTTGGCTTTGAATCATCTTAACCCCTAAAGTCCCAAAGCTATTTTCTGGCCAGAAACCACTGAAAACTGTCATTTCTGCTGCGTTCATCCAAGGAAACAAAAAAAAATTTAGAAATTTTTTTAACCGTAGGATCTTGTACTTCATTTGTCTAAGATCATGTGATAAAAATTTCATCAAATTTGACCATACGGATTGGAAGATATCAGCATTTTGTAGTTGGAAAGTAGTGTTTTTGAATGCTTTTTTTCCAATGTCAGCTGACTTTGGTCGCCATTTGGAACAAAAATTTACTCTATGGACTCCAAGTTTAAAATTTTTGTATTGAAAAATTGTGTTGAGAACTTACGAAAAAAATTTCAAAAAATAAACACTCGATTTTCATTCTTTAAAAAATTGTTAAGTAGATGTAGGTCCAAGATTGAATAAAAAACTAAATCATTAATAGCTCCAAGGTTGTATTGAAACACAATAATTCCAACGGTGAGATTGTTCTAGCAAAAAAGAACAACCTTATCTAACGGGGTTTTTTTCAAAATTCTAAAAATTGCATTCAAAAATGAATCCTAAAAGTTATTTTTCCAAGAAAATGCTTAGATTGCCCAAAAAACAGGATTGTCCATAACTATTTCAATACTTGTCCAAATAGAATGAATCAAAGCTTCACACGTATATAGAAATTTAATATTTTAGGAAAAAAAAATTAAATTTTTTTTTGACTTCTTGTGATTTTTTTGGTGCTGCCCGCTGAGTTTGGTTTGGGGCTTTTTGTGGTATAATTTTTGCTCCCGGGCACCAATTGAAATAAAATTATATTCCCACAAAGATAATCAATTTTTCTTTCTTCAAAAAAAGTTTCAAAAAATCAGAACAAAAATTCAGCCTGTACGTTCCTGCCCGAAATCCCATTTGTCCCCCAAGGGGACAATGGGACTTTAGGGATTAACTTAGAATTTGGGCAATACTGATTTTGAATCCACTATTTTTATATGTTGAAGAATTGAATTCAGAGTTTAGTAAATAAAAAAATAAAAACACTTCATTTTCACTTGTTAAGAAGCTGTTAAGAAGAAGTAAGTTCAAGATTGAAGGAAGAACTAATGTGTTAAAAGCTCTAAGATGGAATTGAAATATAATAATTTCATTGGTGAGATTGTTCTAGCAAGAGATCTGTGGTTCAATTTTTTTATATGTATTGTGAACCCGTTTTCCTACTTATTCATTGAATTGCAGAAGTTACAAGACGTACGTTTTTTTTTCTAGAAATGTTGGACGACATTACTTCACCATCAATACAAGGTAGAGAAGTGTACAATTTCAATTTTAGGCACATTGAACTAGCAATTGGCCAGAATGATGAATCACAAATTTTTGAACAATGTACTTGAATAAATGAAGCAGAAAATAGTTTGGGTTGCATCGGTTTAGAATTAAATATTGATGAAGATTTCCAAATTTTGTATGGATGGCCTCATTTTTAAACAAGAAAGGCAAGGTAGTATATATTGAAAACCAAAGCAATATAAAATTGCAGTACATATGTATAAATTATAAAACGAAGCCACAGAAGTGGAATCGAAGAAGAAAAACAAAACTACTAAACATTGCTCGCCATTGCTAGTGTAGATATAGTATGACCATATGCTAGGGGCCTTACAATACGTATACTATTACGCAAAAAGATGTTCACGTAAACAAAGAACAAAAATGTTTAGATGATAACATCTATGTCATTTTGAGAACCACTTCCTTCGCCACGTTCGTAGGTGGATGACTCCCCAACACCAAGCTTACGCTTGGCACGAGTTCGTGAAGCTGGTCCGTCCGCCTTCAAAATGGATTCCAGGACGTTGGAATTCTTTAGAGCTTCGAGGGTCTTTGTGGTCTTTGGAGAGTGTTCTTCCAACAGATAGTCGAGGGCTTGAGTTTGGTAATAAGGCCCGTATACAGAGTCTAAGTAAGACATGCTATCCAATTCATCCATGGAGGCCGTTGCATCTTGATTGACCACCCTCAGTCCTTGAAAATTCCAACAGTGCCATTGTGGATGAGGACCCCAATTGAAGGTTTCGGAGGTCTTATTGAAATATCCACCAAGGCACTGGTAGAAGAATGCCTTCCTTCCTTCGCCTTGTGGCCCTTTTCCCATCAACTTGACTCCAACTCTGGCAATTTCTTCCGGATCTGTTTCCCAATTCAATTGGGAACTAGCAACTCCCTTTTCCAAATCATGGGTTCCTTGTCTTCAGCTCCAGAGCAAGTCTCGTCCCCACATTCTGGTGTCTTCTGTGGTATCACTACTGTGTTCCCAAGAAGGAGGCATGTAAGTCGTCAAGTTGAACATGGTGTACAAACGATCATGGAATGGTGCTGAACACAAAACGCAACGACGTTTAATCAAACAGTGTGTGATGAGACATTGAGGATGGTACACATGTGTACATGATCCAAGTGCCCAGCCACCTTTGGGACCAAATTGCTTTAGACATATGGGACATTTGGTGTGGTCCAAAACAAAGGGTGCAGGATGTGGCCACAGTAGCTTTTTTTCCTCCACTTCGATATGGCTGGACATTTGTTTTTTGTGGTCCCAACCATTTTCTGTCCAATCAATGTCGGTCTTGTTCCCCCAAGCGTATGTTAGTGGGGAACATGTCCTCCATCAACGCCCATGACGTGAGACTGCACTCTCGTTTAGGCTCTTGTGCAACGAAGTTTCTTGAAATTTTCTCCAATTCCTTTGCAACTTGTTGTGCTCTGTCCACTGAGAGGATGCACGCGACCTTCCAATGATAGTATGTGGCCCCCAACTGTGACAACCGATCTCGAAGCATTCTATTTTCATTTTCGAGGTCCAATCTCGACTGCGACTGTACAGAATGAGGAATCACAGGAAACGAGAGTGAATCTTGGGTCTCTTGGAGATCATTTGTGGTAGTATCTTCCAGAATTGCCGTAAGAAGCGCATTTGGAGTCATTGAAGAATGCTTGGCACGCTTGGCAATAGGAGAATGGTGAAGCAAATCATTGGTGAGGTCGCCTACAACCTTGTCTAAATGATGTGAATTCGGCTCAAGAAAGGCGTCATCCATGTCCGACAAAGTAAAAGTGTCTTGTACTTTGTCTCTGAGGCGTTGCAGTTCTATAGATTGTTGAGAGAGGAGACCATTTTTGTGTGCACACTCAGATTGCAACTTCCTGCACACTCAGATTGCAACTCAGATTGCAACTCACACTCAGATTGCACACTCAGATTGCAACTTCCTGACATTGCTTTGCAGCAAAGCAATGTTGATGTCCTTGGTCTTTAATAGGAGGTCGAGAGCCTTAACTAGAGTCATAGCGTTGTCAGTTCGAGTCACTCTAGATTGAGGGATGGAAGCACGGACAACTGCTCCCATGGGCATGTCATCGTTTGGACCAAATTCGAAGACATTGTTGGCATCTTGTGTTGGCAACGGTGGGTCCGGACCTGCTGCTGAAGTTGATCCTGGCCCAATTCGCGTGATTGAACGTCGCACCTTTGGGAGTTTTTTCACTCTTTGACCTTGTGATGTTGAACGGTCCTTGTCATTTTCAATCTGAACTTCGGTGGGGCCCACAGTGTCTTCTTTGTCTTGTGTTATCTTTGGCTTCCGCGTACCGTCAGAATCAAGATCTTCTTTGGAATCATCACTGTGAACTTCAGTAGCTATTCTGTTTTTAGGAGCACTTCGAATAGGCTCAAGTCCCCCGTCTGGAAAAGCCATAACACCTCTTGGTATTGATCCGCTTGTTGGACGTGCCACGTATGTAGTTTCCTTGACTGTGCTCCAATCGACCTCCTTTTGTAGGGCCACCTCAGCATATGCTCCTCTAGCGATGAAGAGAGGTACTTCATTCCTGTCTACATTGGGGTTTTTATAAATAGCCTGCTACAATTCTATACACCTTTGAGTGAAGTCTGGATTTTCACATTGTTTCAGATTTGCCTTGTTAGTGTAACGGTTGTGATAATGGCGCCACGTTGGAAACATCTTGCTGATGTGACACCATTTGATGTAGTCTTCACATGTCTGCATTGTCCATGGCTCTGGCTCCTCGTTCCACCCTTTAAAAGCAATGTGATTTTCACTATTCAATACATGTAACCGCTTCTTATGAATGGTGCCCTTGCACTTCCGAGTCTTGTCTTTGGCAGCCTTGCTAAGGCAACCAGGAGTGCGCGTTGTCTGAGGGAGAGGAAGTGACCCCTCACTGTTGCCTCCGGTAGCCATGCAATCTCTGTACGTCGAGGACTTGCGATAACACAAGCTGGGATGAATGAAAAGTAAGAAGTAAACATTCAACACAGGGATCACGCATGCAGCCAATAAAGGATACAAGATAGAGAGCCAAAGTGAAGAATGAAGGTGAAGAAGATCATACGGGCGCATGGATATATAGGTGGGCGAGCACGGGTACGCTTCTTTGAGCATGTGTTCTGGGCGACTTTGGGTCCAGCTTGGGAGACCGCGGGTCCAGGAGGGGGCGACTTTGGGTCCAACATGGGCGACCGCGGGTCCAGGAGGGGCAACTTCAGGTCGAAAATGGCGACTTTGGGTCCAAGAGGAGGCAACCGCGGGTCCGAGCGTTCACCCGAAGTCGCCTCAGCCGCGGTCTCCCTTACCTGCATTTTCCCATACCCGTGTTCTTCTACCCGCGGTCGCCTCCATCCGCGTTCTCCTATCCGCGCTCGCCCTTACACGAAGTCGCCCTTACACGAAGTTGCCCTATCTGAGGTCGCCCTACCTGAGGTCGCCCTAATACAAAGTCGCCCGTCCACGTCACACCCGCATGCGCCCCTAAAATGTGCCACGTGGACGTCACATGGCATCCACGTGGCTTAGGTAAAAGGGGGGTAATTTTTTAAAAAGTCAAAGGTAAATTTGACTTTATGTGACGTCGCAGAGGGTCTACTGGATGTCGCGTGATGTCTGTCTGTCGCGATGTTGCCAGGTCGCGCAGAACAACTCCGGTCTAAAGTGCATGGTGTCAAGCGCATGAGCATTCTCTTCAGATTGCCGTACTGGAAGGTCAGTGTTCTTTTTGTGAATGGATTTTCATGTAGTGAAGAAGGTGTAACTTTGTCGGAACTAAGACGTTACTGCGAGGTTTCACAACAGTCACATAGAAGTTAGAAGAAAGTAACAGTGACAGTGTACAACTTAGTGGAATCTTTTGCACGACTTCTTTCAATCTCCTCCGAGGGCCCTTCATACTAATAGTGTGCAACGTTGTTGTTGTCAACTTCATGAGCACTGATTTGCTATTCCTACTTGTTTGCAATTCATGAATAGTATCTTCTCATTTGCAACACACTAGACGTCATGCACTGCGAAATGAACTTGGCAAAGAACTTCCTCAAAACCATAACAGGCAAGAAAGACACAGTGAAGGTCAGGAAGGACTTGCAGAGGAGAAATATGAGAAAACACTTGTGGCTGACCCCACATCCTTGCAAGGCCGGTAAAATGGTGAAGCCTAGAGCCACTTATGTGCTCAACGACGAGGAATTCGAGAAATTTGCAAGATGCATCGAGTCCCTGAAGACACCAAGCGGCTATTCATCAGACCTTGGAAAGTGCATATGGAAGAAGAATTTTGGAGGGCTCAAATCCCATGATTACCACGTGTTGATGCAGCAAGTGTTGCCTCTAGCGTTGCGGGGACTACTGAAACCCGGGCCTCGCATGGCTGTGATGCGAATGTGCAAGGTGTTTCGCCGCCTATGCACAAAGGTATACAATCCTAGTGACTTTCCTTCACTCGAAGTTGATGTCGCCGAGAGCATGGCATTGCTACAGATTGAATTTCCCCCATCTTTTTTTGACATAATGATGCATCTTCCCTACCATCTAGCAAAGGAACTGGATTACCGTGGACCAGTGAATGCGAGGTGGATGTATCCAATGGAACGGTTCATGAAAGTGCTAAAAAGTCATGTCCGAAATTTGGCCCAGCTCGAGGCGTGCATGGCAGAGGGATATTTAAAGGATGAATGCATTGGCTTCGTCACGGAGTACCTTCAGAGCTTTGAGTTCACGTAGAGACATGTGTGGTATGAGAATGAAGAGTATGGGGATGCAGAGGAGGTTCTCCAAGGCGCCAGGATTCTGGGAAGCCATATGTCATGTCTGCTACAATGTGGGACATTGCTCACCAATATGTGCTCATGAACACGGCCATCATGGAAGAGTTATATGAGTGAGTGCCTCCCTAAACCACTTCGGTGATGTAATGTCTTGTGAATGGGGTGAGACATCAATATCTGCCGTCGATGAGACAATTACGGCAGTCTCCAATAGTCTACCAGTGTTGAACAAGTCCCACAGGCTGATGCAGTAGCGGATGAGTATTGCAAAGTTGTAACGGAGTCATCAACAAGTCATTTATGTGTCACAGAGTAACGCACTGTAGCAAAAGTTGACTTCTTGTCAACTCGTAGGAGTCAAGTCGTAGTCTTTGTATTGTTTTGGCCTTCATGTATCGTAGAATAATTTCAGAAGCAAAATCTCGCGACGTTATGATGTCGTAGTCACTCTATGCCCGTGTAATCTTGAAGTGGGGTGGACTTGCAGAAAATGGAGGGTTGAATACAATGCAAATCCATCCACTCTCGCGCTAGCAAAGTGGATGGTGAGTGCTGTCCAAAATGTAGACTTGGATATGCGGAAGCCTGAGGACCGGGACCGCTTGTTGCTCAGTGCCCCACCATCGCAACGCGCCACAAGGTATTCCCAAATGATTGCATTCGGCAATCACTTTCGAGTGGACGACGTAGGTAGCAAGCACCTGCGAAGCTACAATAGTGGCGTGGCCTCGGTTTTCGAATTGCCTTTGGAGAATGCAAGGAACTTGTTTGTAAACTATGTTGGCGTGCTCAAAGACATCTTACTATTGGATTATGGCGGTCTGAGTACAAAAATCATCCTATTGCAATGTGAGTGGATGAAGGCCCATGACAATCAAAGGAATGCAACATACACACGAGACCAAGCTGGTTCTTGTTGGTGAACTTTTGCCATGTGTTACCGTGTTTGGAGGACCCCTTCATTTTCCCCAGCCAGGTCACACAAGTATTTTTCTTAGACGTCGTAGACAAACCTGGCTGGAAAATTGTATTACAGAAAGAAGCACGAGCAAAGCGGGAGGTTGTGGACCGAACAGACGCCTTCATCACCACAACGTCAGAGAGTCTTGGCTTGATGGCTCCTGAAATGTTGCCTATTCCCTCGGAGGTAGTGAACCTGGTCAGGGCCATTGAGTTGTCTGAGGAAGACAATTTATTAGCGTTGGATGAATACGGGTCATAATTTGCGGTAGGCAACTATGTTCTAGTTTTGTCCTCTTGACCTCTTGGTTGAAAGAGTCTCCGTCAAAATTGCTCAAACCAATAATAAGGCCTTATTCATTATAATTGGACAATCGACAGATTTTGAGACTTTTGCCCTAAAACAATTGTATGGATTTATCCTCGAGTTGAGGATAAGTTGAGACTGCAACCTTTTGGCAATGAAAGGTTTTTATACATAGTAATATTTTAAAGTCTCAAATTTCCAAATAGTCTCAAAATTGAATAGTTATGACTGTTTATCTTCGACTCGAGGATAAAATTGAGACTACCATTTGTCCAAATATAACGAATAAGGCCTTTAATGGCCGTAGAAGTGATAGAACTCTAGCTATAGTGAAGAGCTTTCATTGAAAGTTGTGTCCAGTAACTCCTTTGAATGCCAAGTGAAGTGCTAACTCTGTAGTCCTCTTGCACTATTCACACCAGTAAAGCATCCCCTTCAATTGCGTGTGAAGTGCAGTCATAATGAACTATGTCTTTTACCTTCATATCACATGTATTGAGACATTTGTAATGTCAAGAAGACTATTGTCTCCGTTAGGACGCTGCAAAAGATCTCCAAAGTTCTGTGCAAGTCCCAAGTAAGTCAAGTAGAAGTCCCCCCAAAATGACCTCCAGTGGCATAGTATGACTATAACGTTATATTCATTATTTTGAGAGGGTGGGAACCTCTCAAAATAATATTGTCCGCTTACATGTTCAAAATTCAAATATTAAATGTTGACAATTCAGGTTGAGAATCACCACATTTATTAGTTGTACCATTGTAATTTCCATTAAAATGAGAGTTTTGTCTCCAAATACAATCAAATTTGGGTTATACTATCGTTTAAGATCATACAAGTGAATTCTAAAACCATTGTTGAACACCAAGTCATGAGCTGAACGTTTGGTTGTAAGAAGCTATTCATCTCCTTCAGGCGGTCCGAGTTCGATTCCCGTTGAAATCGTATGAGTGACTGAAAGAGATACATGACTTGGTACTGCTAAGTGAGCTTTGCAGGCAGGAAAGTTGTAACAACCAACGGCCCCCCCATCCCAAACTGTAACAAGTGCTTCACATGTTAACAAACTAAAGAGTGGTTATACCCACTGCCCTTTTTCTCAATCGCATTTCGTTTCCAAATCTATTTTGGACATACATTAAGCAAGTTAAATAATATAACATATTCCAAAAAGAGAATGTAGGAACACGTAATAGTAGGTATATTTAAATTAAAATGAAGACAAAAAAATAGTAATATCCAATATATGAAATTAACATACTATAACTAATTTGAGGGTAATATTCCAGAATGTCAAGTATATGAAGCCAAGCTTTGGTTGATGACTTCAATCTGAGCTGTAGGAATCTTGATCCTACATTCGCGAGTACCTCTTCTGTTCAGGGACTTCCATGCTGTCATCAAAGCGTTTGTTTCCTCCCAAAGAGGTGGTTCGGTTTCATCAACCTTCCAACGTAGACCTCTTTCGCTGTCCCATCCTGTATAGAAATCTCGAACATCCTGATTCCTTGATGTCGGACAAAAGTATTGAATGAGCACGCAATTTGGCTTCTCAGGATTGCAGTTCGGATCGGACAATGCCCTGGCAATCCAAACTGGTTGACTTTCACCATCTGCAGGTCGAACTGCAACAAAGTATCCTTCGTAGAGATCCCGCGCCACCCTGAAGGATGGTTGTGGGCGATCCCTCAAAGGCCCAACATAAGCATCATCCACACCATATTCTTCAAGGTCCTCGCCATCTTCGTCTAATTGATCTGCTTCTGTTGCTTGTACACGAGTAGTTGGCCAGAACCCGTCTTTCAAAACAGTGGACAATGGTAGTGGCTCCTGCAGAGCAACCTTCACACCATACCAATAGCGCACAACTGGCTCGTAGCGTCTACGACATTCTCTAGTGACGTCTGCATTGCATAGATTCTCCCAATACTTTACGAATCCAGACACACCTTTCACAATGTCTTCCACGCCTTTCATTGCCTTTTGTGGAACTGACAACGGTACACCGCGCGGCCATTGACTTCGCCCTTCAGCGTCTTCTTTCCACAACTTAATCCCTCTGCCATCCTTGCCCAACCAATCTTCGTCCGTGCACTTCAATTTGTACTTCATGACTGGACAACCCGCCGAATCTAGATAGAACTTCACTTGTTGTGGTCTTGTGTGTCCTATGAGAATCTCATCGCCGTCCATCCATTTACCAGCAATGAAACCCTTGAAATCGGGCACCTCTTCTATGAGATGAGGGATAGTAGGAATGGACTCTACATCCATGAAGGACTTCATGAGGGCCGGGATTGTTGGAAAGTTCTCCTTCTTCAAGAGCATGCTCCATCTTCCAAACAACGCATCAATATCATCATGCGTGTGACCCACAATCATGAAGTTCACATACACTTCTCGAAAGATCTTGTTCGCAACAAGAAGAGACCAAAAACAGAAAATATATCTGTTCTTGTTGTCGCCTGTGGCATTGTCCATTTGCTCATTGAGAATAGGGGGTAAAGGTGTTGCTGGAACTAAGTTGATTGGCGGTGAAGGAAGTGAATTTTTGCACATCTCAGCTCCCTTCAGCACTACACGAAACAAATTGGTGGACCCCAAACCCACAAGCAACTGCCGAGAAGAAGACTTGGAAGGCAACTCCAAATCTCGCAACAACTTTGCCATGGAGCCAATGGTGTAGTTCGAATCATGTGTGAATAGATCCAAGCCATAATGTGCGTAACGCACATCTCCATGACCATGCGCAATCATGCCTGTGACAGACACAGGCAACTTCATTAGACCATCAACATCTTTACTCTTGTGGGAGAAGACTGGACAAGCTGTTTTCGCGTGGTCCATTTTGTCATGCATGATTGTGAGGCACTCGTGCGGTGAAGTAAGTGATCGGTAGCGGTTTGCATAGTACAACTCTCGATGAGCACGAGCAATTGCTAGATGTTTGTCCAACCTCCACAACCACTTCAAAGCAGTGACAGACCCAACAAGAGCACGCCTCCTAAGCTCTTCCAATTTGTCACAAGTAGCGCAACGTGCAAAATTGTCCCCTAGTTTCTTCACCTCATACTCTGGAAACGCTGAACATCTAATCTTGCTCAAGTTTAAAATTGAGACCTCCTTCAACCCAAAAGCAGCATTCGCTTCGTTGAGTTCTTTCATTTTACCCTTCCACTGGAACGTGGAGGGGAGAATCATGGATACAACCTTCTCTCCCGACTTCAGCGTCTTTGTACGATGTGGCATGTGATCCGCCTCTTTCTCTAGGATGCATTTCAATGTTGCAGTAGCTTGTTGAGTGTGCTTCCTTGGCTTCACCAATCCTTTGTTGCCGTGCTCCATTGCTTCCCGTCCGACCTGCATGTATATTTGATAGCGGAAGAAGGTGGATTCTGGGACCCCTGAAATATGCATCCATGCTCGCATGCACACCGGTATCTCTTCAATTGTTACCATTCTTCTTCCACGTTGGTCAAGATGGGTTTGTCTGTGCACTTCCGTTTTCATAAAGGCTCTGTGCTTGAAGGTTGAATTCTGGTACATGCGTTCACGAAAGGCTCGTATTTTATCTCTAGGAAATGGCTGAACACAATTCAGCCGACAACATACTTTGCTGGACACCAAGTTGATGGAATCTTGAGTGAGTAGTTCCTTCGTTCTTGCAAGAGTCTCGCGGGGCGGATTTCGGACGGTACTTGTATACGGGCGCGCAGAGGTCAAAGATGGTGGATTTAGGAGAGCCGCTTGGAGGCAATTGAAATTATCTTGAGCCTCATGATCACGTAGACTGGCCCCACGGCAATGGACTAAATGAATAGGCCAAGCAAGTAGCGAGCACTCTCGTTCTTTTGGCAAGTCACTCTCAGAAAATGTCTTGGAAATGTGCACAGCTACATGAGTGTCTCCAAGAGGACCACTGATACCGAGAACAAGGTCAGAGTTCACACTATGGCAGGTACCTTGACCAACGAGCAGGCCGGCTTCATTGTACAGAGTCACAACCCGAGTATTCCAGAGCCTACGCGGAAGACCTTCACAATCTGGAACGTTAGCAATCATTCCATCCGCATTCAGGAGTTCATCGTCTGATGACTCCGATAATAAGACTTCCTCTGCCCGTGGATAGTACTCATCGTCCGATGAATCCACCATGTCCACTGGGTCTGCCGAGGAATCCATTGCATCTGATGACATATCAATAATGTAGTTGGTAAGTCAAAGTAATCAAGGTAAATTGCTTGTAGTGTGAGAGGTAAAACTGACAAGACAAATGTAAGCTCGAGTCGACCTTAGAGTTCATAATATGCAACTACCTTCAAGTAGGAAGGTACCAAAACTGTGACAAATACAGTTCATACGTAATATATTGAAAGACAACAGAAATAGCTATTCTATACAAATTCACCAATGCTAATTAGGTCGATTTGAGCTAAATGCTCCCATCCATAAATGAAGTAAATTACAAGACTATGACGCTCTCGATAACATGAGAAGACTAAGACCTCAACAGCTTCATTATCAGGTCGAGTCGACCTAAACTGAATGTATAATTTACACCGAATTCATTTCCAGCGAATGATATGTCTAGGCTGAATTCAGATGGACCCAGGTCAGTCACTGCATTAAGTTTGCCTCAATTCATATGACAGACATTACTCCAATTTAAACCATTTAGGTCGAGTCGACCTAATAAGTAAATCATGAAATATTGTATGCACATACGAACGAAACATATGACGGATTGGGATCACGATATACGAAAAGAATGCACCAGCCACATACTGTTCGCCGTTTCAGATCGAGTCGATCTAAATTGATGAGGTTATCATGTTATTCCGAAGGGAGGATATCAATTCTATTTGGGTCGGAGAAAATACGTTACTCATTATATTATTCAGGTCAGCTCGACCTGAATGGCCCCGAATATTACAGGGTTATTTGATTACGAGCTCATTCCGTGTTTTACGGCGGTAAAATAGGGACCACGTTCACATCGACTCCTTCAGTGCATAACGAAACTTATCATCGGTCGACAGCGATTACTAACAACCATCTCCTCGCAACACAAGAGCATCGACCTACTAAATTGAACAAGTGATACCCACGATCGGAAGCGTACATCTTTGTCTTCATGACAATAACTAATGGACTGGAAATCCTACGAATTAACTACTGAGTCGACGAAGACGTACTTAGAATCCAAGCCCCTTAGATCGCACTGAACCTTTTGAGTAAGCAAAAACCCTGCGTGCACAACACTTGAATGACTGTCAATAACAAAGCTGAAACAAGTGCCCACGAACAAGGACAGCTTGCGCTCGGAGGTGCAGTGTCAAGCGAATGAGAAAGAGAATACCCTAAACCGGACGTGGGCAACATCCGACAACTTCTTGGCGGGAATGGGAGGGCGGGAAGCAAAGTACATAATTTTCGAAATCACACACGTCATGCATGAAGTCGTGGGCATGTACTTGGACTTAGATGCATGCACTAGTATTTGCGGACTACAACAAACGGACAGCTGGTGGCATTAATGTAATCCGCTGAATTTAGGTGGCTGCGTGTTTTGTAGATTCGTTCTCTAAAAAAATAAAGTCATACGAACACAACACGGCGTAAAGGCAGGGGGGTCAATTATTTAATTCTTATTTAGACTTGTTCCAGCAGCATCAAATGTGGGAAATGCCTTCCAAAGGGCCAAAGTCAACAGATTCTCTCGCTCGTCACCACCCTGAACTCTGGAGTTTTAAACTTTTCATAAATTGATTTTTTGGCAGGTTTAGGGTTTAGGGTTTAGGGTTTAGGGTTTAGGGTTTGGACCTTTTTAGACATCCTTAATGAATTTCTTTCAGTTACTGGATCCTTTCCAATTACCTGGGGGGAAATTGCAGAAGTTACAAATTGAGCAAAGACTTTTCTTTTTATGAAATTTTTCAAATCATCCTTGTTTCTGGGAAGGCTTCAACTGAAAAATAATATTACTCAAGCAATTTTCTTCTAGACTCTCAACAGTCTCAAGCCCTAAAAAAACATGAAATTCATAAGCAAAACTTTAAGAGAAAAGAATTTCATAAATTGCAAGTAAAACAAAGGCTTTGAATTCATGAAATTGTGTTTGATTATTCTCATGTTGCTTTGGAAAAGCCTTGCGCAAACAAGAAAATTAGGATCATGTACTTCAAAGCCCACAATCAAGTTTAAACCCATGAAGTTCACATGTGAAAGTAGAAGAAATAAATTGTAGAAATTGCGAATGGGGTGAAGACTCTTACTTCATTAAATTTTTAATTTGCGAATGAGGCAAAGCCTCTTACTTCATTAAATTTTTAATTAATCATGCTCACATTATGAATGTTGTGAGCAAATTAGAAACAAAGAGAATGATTATGTATTTTAGGCCCTACAATTGTCAACCCGAGAAACTCACACATGAATGTATGAGAGAAAAAAATGTAGAAGTTGTGAATAAGGCAAAGACATTTTAATCATGAAAAATTAGATAATCATGTTCATGTTACTTTCAAAATGGCATAAACATACCCTAAAGTACACGATATGGTTGGTTTAGTTTATTTTTCTCTTTTGCACCTAAAATACCCAAAAATGCGCATGACCATAAACATTTCATGAACTCAAACTCCTAACCCCATTTGCAACTTACACAATTTTTTATTCAAAAAAATATACAAGTTGTAAATAATCTCCACATGTAGAATCCATGTGGGGATTCCATTCTTGCTGCAATATGCTAATTTTATTGTGTGCATGAAATATTAAAAGGATCCGCCATGCCCTGTAGTTTGGGGATCCAAATTCAAATGTCATGGAATTTGTTGGCCAATTGACTAGTCCAAAAAAATGTACAAGTTGTAAATAATCTTCACATGTAGAATCCATGTGGGGATTCCATTCTTGCCGCAATATGCTAATTTTATTACGTGCATGAAATATTAAAAGGATCCGCCATGCCCTGTAGTTTGGGGATCCAAATTCAAATGTCATGGAATTTGTTGGCCAATTGACTAGTCCAAAAAAATATACAAGTTGTAAATAATCTCCACATGTAGAATCCATGTGGGGATTCCATTCTTGCCGCAATATGCTAATTTTATTACGTGCATGAAATATTAAAAGGATCCGCCATGCCCTGTAGTTTGGAGATCCAAATTCAAATGTCATGGAATTTGTTGGCCAATTGACTAGTCCAAAAAAATGTACAAGTTGTAAATAATCTTCACATGTAGAATCCATGTGGGGATTCCATTCTTGCCGCAATATGCTAATTTTATTACGTGCATGAAATATTAATAGGATCCGCCATGCCCTGTAGTTTGGGGATCCAAATTCAAATGTCATGGAATTTGTTGGCCAATTGACTAGTTCAAAAAAATGTACAAGTTGTAGATAATCTCCACATGGAGAATCTACTTGAAATTATTCCTTAAAAACTTCGTAGGCACTAGTTTCTAAAGTTGTCATTTAAGGAGTATTTTTGAAAGCTTATTTATGGTCTTATATATTACTCCCTCTGCCCCAAAATGATCTTCCTGTTGGCCTTCTTTTTTTGTCCCAAAATGATTTTCTTGTTGTACTTTGGAAACTGCAAATTGGTCAAATTTAACATTTGGTTGGTCTCTAGGACTAACAAAGCAATTCCAAGCGATAGTTCCCCCTCCATCTATGCAATCACTAATCAAAAGACAAATAAAATGGTTGAAGGGGTCAATCAACACTTCTTGTTTTTATTTTTTGCATCTCTTTTTGAATATTATCTAATTGAAGGAGATGAAGGTTTTGGGAGGCGAAATATAGGTCTACATATGGTCTTTCACTTATACTAACTACCCACAAAATGACGACCTCACACTGAATAATTAAATAACCACTGGTGCTCCTTGAAAATACCCAAAAAATTTCACTTTTCAATAATCCAAAACTACACTTTACAAAGGGCTTTAAGACTCAAAGTTTCAAGGGCAATATGAGTGCACCAAACTCTTCATGTAATGCCAAACAGGCTTTAAAAATGTTATTTTTATTCTTAATCTAGAATATTTTGTCTAACAGGAAGATTATTTTGGGACGGAGGGAGTAGTTCTTTTATAGTTCTTTGAACATTTTTAATTCTTAACTCATAATTTAACTTTCTAATGATATGCATAATGTAGAATGTTTTGGGGAGTATTCACTGCAGTAATTGAATGATCTAAACATTTGGTTCTGAATAGAGTAAATACGGCACAACTATTTTACTTCTGAGGAGTGCATCTTGTATTCCTTTGTTTAATGAATGATTCCGACGGTGATGAAAATGGATGATTTCTATAGTCACCTATATTCGTTGTGTAAGGGTTAAAGACCTGCTCTAATAAAATGGGTAAGTATTTAGGATTTGTGCTCCTACATAAGGATTTGTGCTCCCGGGTAAGGATTTCTTGCTCCCGAGTGTTAAGGGTTTGTGCTCTCGGTAAAGGTTTGGGCTCCCCGGTAAGGGTTTGGGCTCCCCGGTAAGGGTTTGGGCTCCCCGGTAAGGGTTTGGGCTCCCCGGTAAGGTTTAGGGTTTGAGTAAGGGTATGTTTTGCTGGGCAAATTTTTTGCTCCATGTTAAGGTTCTCTGCTGCAAGGTAAGGGTTTTAGCGCCCGTGTAAGGCTTTGGATCCCGGGTAAGGTTTTTGCTCCCGGGTATAGGCTTTGGCTCCCAGGTATAGGCTTTGGCTGCCCGGATTTTGGTTTTGGCTTCCCGAAACAGGCTTTTCAAAGAAATGACCTAGGGTTTCGTCGATACCCTCTTCCCTGCGTCCTCGTCGTGCTGCGTGCTCCTCGTCGTTCTTCTTTTCTTCTGTGCGTGCTTGTCTGAGTTTGATCTCGTCTTTTCCTCCTGGATTGTGCTTTGTGGTACGCTGCGTTTGTGCGACTTCGATTTCCTCTTTTCCTCCTCGTTCTACTTCGTGGTGCGCCTACAGCGATTCGACGGAGGAGGGACACCGTCGGAGGGTTGGGCGTGTGATTTTTAGAGAAGAGTGCGTTTGTGTTGTTTGCGGAAGAGTGCGTGTGGAGGAGGGACACCGTCAGACAGACTCCGTGCTGCGTCGGGGGCATCAAATTTTGCGGAAGAGTGTGCGGCGTCGGGTGTTGCGATTTCATCAGGAGCGGAAGAGGATCACAAGACTTCTGCGGAAGAGGGATATTGCGCGTGTGATTTTGCGGAAGAGTGCATCGAATTTGAGTTTGTCGAATTCGCAGAAGAAGCCAGGTATTGCATCGAGTTTCTATTTTTGTAGCATTGTCTTCTGCTGTCATACACTTGCGCTTGATTTCTGAGTTTTTGATTTTGTATTCATGGGTGCTCGATTTTAGAGTTTTTGATTTTGTATTCATGAGTTTTGGCTTACCCTAAACCTTGTGAAGAATGTGTTTTGTATTTTCTTAGAACTTGCGGACTGCATTCAGATTTTTGATTTAGATTGTTCTTCGTGCTTTGTTCCTCCTGTCGTGTTTTGTTCCTTTTGAATTCTGCTTCGGTGCAAAGTTTCGGGTTTGGATTGTTCTCGGTGGAGGTGGTGGAATGGGGAAAACGTAGAACGTCGTGTCTTTTGAATATTGTGTTCTTAGTTTTCTTAAACCTGCGTCCAATTTGATTATGCTCGGAGTCCGTGGATACATGAATTTGTTCAAATTTGTTCAAAATTGTTCACAGGTTTTTGTTGTGGGATTGATCTTCTTTATTAACAGGAACTCAAAGCTTATATTGCTTCGAATGTGCAGGTTTCAGTTCGCAACATAAAGGAAATCAAGGACTTCTTCACCTTCTTCATTGCAGGTATGCACCAGTTGATTGCTTAGGATTTAGGGTCTTGCTGATCGCTTAGGGTCTTGTTGATCGCTTAGGATTTAGGGTTTAGCGTGAGAGCATAGGGATGTATTTCGGTGAAACTCTAGAAATTCAGACTAGGGATTAGTAAAAATAAAAATCATCCGCAGGTTAGGTCGATGATAGTTCAGGTCGATTATCAAGGTAAAAAAACAGGAACGCATAAAACAATTGAAGTAATAATAATGTTATTCAGATCGACCCGATCTGAAAAGACGTCCGTTGCGATAATCACAAACCAAACCGCGACAAAACAAACCAAATATCATCGCAGAGACCAAAACAATAACAACCATCCACAACAATTCAGGTCGACCCGACCTGAACGAGAAAAAACAAAGCAAAGTTAAGAAGAAACAAGGCATTCAGGTCGACTCGACCTGAATAACGAAGCAGCAATCAAGCTCCAAGACCACTGTCAAACCAAATAAATTGGCTATACAACGTGCCCAAATCTAAGAGACAGGTACCATCCTAAAACAAGCAAGACAAAAAACGAACTGAATTTTTTAGGTCGACTCGATCTAAAACAACACAACCTATACAGAGAATGGGGAGAGAAATCAATATGATCAAATAACAAACAAAACATGTACTGGAAAATAGAATAGGAGGAAGTAAAACACTTAACATATAATAACACAGACTAAATTAAGTGAACAATAACCTGATTAGATCGAGTCAACCTAAAATGAGTGCCCAGGACAGTACATACCCGCGGAATCATGATATCAGCCAATAAATAGTAGCGAAAGGAGACACTACGTGAATGATGCATGGTCTTTATAAAATCGTCGACACGCGATAATCAACTCGACTCGACCTGAATGTAACAAGTGTGTATCAACAATGTTCTGCAGGATGGAAGACCAAATATCAAAGCTGGAGGCATTTTACAAGAGATGCGAGAACTTCAATGTCGAGGAGGACGGAGATGACTTTGACCAAGAAGGGGAATACTGGGAGTTCCAGAACCCGGACAGGATTCAGTTTTGGAGTCTGAATATGATTCCGTTCAAGAATATCATATGCTTCACCGTGAAGTACAAGGAAACCGAGCCGTACTTTCCGATATCCTATGAAGAAGTAATTAAGGAAATTGTCCACGACCTCGGGCCAATAATTAAAATTCACTGCAAGACAGCACAGACAGGAGTACAGGAAGAAGACCAGTATCACTTCACGTTGGTTCTTGATTCCTCAAAGGTAGAGTTCAACATCTCGCACTTCATCCGGTCCCTGGAACCAACAGACTACCAAACAGAGATCCCGGAACTAGAGAAGAAAGTTGACCTTGGCTTCTTCAAGTTGACTAGCGGGAGGACTGTCGTCGGGAAGAGCTTGTGCGCTAAGCTCAGGATTCTCTTTGTCGACTTTGTTGTACTGAAGGCAAAACTCCAAGCAAAGCAGAAGGACATGACCCCGCGGTCGGTCTCCACTGAGAGCCCGAGCGCAGTAGAAGGGCAGGGGTCAATGGGAACTCCAGGAACGCAACAGAGTCGCGGTACAAGAAGGAGCAAGCAAGCGGGCACAACTCATTCAGGCCGAAGGAAAAGCAACCTAGCATCGCTGTCAGAAATCGTCCCACTCGACAAGGAAACAAGCGCGTCTGTAGCTGGAAAACAAAGCTTCGTGTCCGCGGTGACTGATGTACCTGCCGCATACGACTCGAAGCGAACACATGATTACGACGCCTCCACGGCTGCGTACAAAGCGTACTGGAAGAATTGCACAGACGCATACGTCTTCGATAGGGAGGAGAAAAAGACTATATCCATTGACCAACTGAGTGAGGCACCTACACATCTTAACATACGGAGCCATGAGCAAAGATTGGCCGAGGACGTCATGACGTTTCTGTGGGAGATGCCTGACAAGTCCACAAAGCAAACACTATGTGTGATGCCCGTGGATTAGAATGAGAAACCCACACCCGATCAGTGGCCACTCCTGAAGAACAACAAGTTCTACATCATCAACGGCCAACACAGTGTAACTGCGAGCAAGCTGAAGGTCGCGAAGGGACTCGACGAAGAGATTGTGAAGCACTTCCGCCAGTGGGAGTGCTACGTGGTCTGGTCATCAGATGGTGAAAAGCTCTGTGCCATCTCCGCGTACTACAACCGAGTGAATCACTTCGTTGCCATGAAGCCGTCATCGTCCACAAACATCCTCGGAGCGAGGAAGGTCTGGGAAATTATGGGGAGACCCAGAAATCCCAAAGAAGCTGCACCGGTTGGAAAGAAATCCAACGCTAGGAGAAACGCGGACAACAAACTGAACAAGACAATGTTCAAGGTAAGCACTTCAGGTCGGCTCAATCTGAACTGCAGAACATACTCAATTCGTATTATTACGCAGGAGTACAATTATGGTCGACTCGACCTGAACCTACCTTACTAACTACTCTGTGGTGCATCTTGCTCATGCAGGAATTCTCCTTGGCAATGTACAAGCGATTCGCCATGCTCGATGTTGTGAAGGCCCAGAAAGCAGCAAAGGGTAAAGACGCAGAAGAGAAACTGAAGATTGTGAACGAGCTCAAGATTATAACCGCTCCCGATGATGTCTTCAGTCTCTGGAGTGAGGTGATTTCCAGCGCAACGCACGGGGAGCTCATGGACCCAGAGACCCGCATGAAGTTCAACGCGAGAACAACCTAGAAGTCAGAGAGCGGGAACTTGATCCACGAATTCTTCAAGTGGCTTGGTAATCTCTCGCTGTATGACCTGACGAAGCTGGCCAAGCACATCCTGCACCAGGAGCCAGGAAGAAAGAACAAGAAGTATCCGAAGGTGACAATAAAATTCATCACGGGGGTGCTCGAGAGCTGCTACACATGCAAGGAGTGGGTGGAGCGCCGGAAGCGCAAATACCTCGTGAAGCGGGCATTGCATCTCGTGGACACGACACTGGGACTAATGAACGCCGTAGACGAGTTGAACGTGGAGAAGTGGAGGCAGTTCAAGAAAAGCCGAAACTTCACGAGTGCCACGATGAACGTCCTTCTCGAGCAACCTGGAGACGATTACTGGGCCGAAGCCAAGCAGCCAAGAGCCAAGAACAAATCCGTGGAGGAAATGTCACCGTACGTGGCCCAATTCTTCAAGGTGTTCCTTGAGCGCAGGAATAACTTCGTGCCGCCAATGTCAGTCGCTCACTACCGACCGTATGACATAAACTCAAAAGAGCACCAGGATTGGCCAAAGGGGACAATGACTGCCGAGCACTTGAAGAACATGGCGTTCGGTGTATGGGACTTGAGGTATACACCTATCGTCCTGAACAAGGAGAAGTGCACGCCGTCTTACCCGTTCTTCACAGCTGCCCTAAAATCGTTCCAGGAGAAGGGTCAACCGCACCTTGAGGACGTCCGCAATTGGCTTCTAATAGCGTCGGACATGACGGAGCACACGCAACTTCTCCACTACATTGAGTCCAATGATGTGCTGAAGGAGTACAAGATGACATTCTCGGACTACATGCCAGCAAGTCAAGAAAGGATGGGCGACTACTCCGTCACCAACAAGAAGGCGGTCGAGAAAATTCATCTTACATTCCTTCAGAGCCCGAACAACAGGAGCTATGTCGACCTCAGGGCATCGTATGAAGCGCCCAATACAGATACATACACGAAGCCGCGGCTGTACAATGAGCTCGAATTCAGAATCAACAACACAGAGCTGCGGATGGAGTTCTATATCCGTATTCTTCGAAAATTTTGCGTACCTGGGGCGAACGTTCTGTCACGCTTCGCTGGGTCGAAATTCACGTGTGCTGCAATGGTAAGTAATACTCCCATTCACGTTCATGGGTAATATATCCGGTCTGTCAATCAGGTCGAGTCGACCTGAAATAAACTGCTTGTCACTCTCGTTCAGCTCGACCCGATCTGAATGGTAAATCTGCAATTGACTGTGTATGTTTCGTTCCGTCAGATGAGCGAGCTCACAGTGTTTGCGGTGGGGGACTCGGATGAGTCCGACGACTGGACACGGATTGCGAGCGCGGCTAAGATTCTTGACAAGAACGACTTCCTACCATCCAGCTATTTTGTTGACGAGGCCATGTATCCGAAGAGGCCTCATCGGTCAGGGACGCCGTCATTGTCAAAGAGGAAGGGGAAGGCGGTGGCAGAAGCCAGTTGGACACCAGCCAGGCAGTCGCAGCCTGCAGCAAACAAAAATATTGACATCTCATCGGATAGTGACCACGAGCTGAACGACAATGTCGACGATGATGATGTACCAACTGAGCAGACTACACCAACGGTGTTTGGTTCACAAAGCATCCGGGGATCGTCGGCTTCATCCGGACAGCTCATAGGGACGCAGCCACAGCCCGAGAGAAGAAGAGGCGGAGGATGAATGAGGAAGACGACATCAGAGAGGCGGAGATTCAACAACTCAGAAAGGACCGGATAGACGATCGCAGGTCCAACCTGGAGATGTTTGCAGAGAGTGCGAGGCAAATGGAGGAGTTAAAGAAGTTGTTTATGGTGCAACAACAGCAGTCTGCCAACCAATTTCAGACCATCATGCACCATGTGGGTGCAATCCAACCTCTCGCGTCTATGCAGCCAGAGGGTCAGCAGCTGCTCCTCCAAGATCCAACAGGAGGATCCAATAATAGTGGATCATCAAATTTACTGGTGGAGCCCGGAGTACAAATCATGTCTGCACCTCCTCCTCCTCCACTTGCACCTTCGACTAGAGAATTCGTGGTTCCCGCCCCGCCTCTTCCTCAATTCGCATGCCCGGAGACACCGGCACCACCTGCAGAGGATATGGAAGTGCATGGCGAGGTTGCTGGTAGTGAGCCTGCAACCATTTCCGTCCCCGATGATGTCGATGCCCAAGAGCACACCGCTGTCAATGTAGACCAAGAGAGTGTTCCACTGGTCGGTCCAGATCCCCCTGCAGGTTAATTTGTTAATATCGCTCGATGTCAATTGTATAGATTTAGCTCGACTCGAGCTGATTTGTAGACTAGGATGAACATGGATGTAGATTTTCAGGTTGACGAACAATCATTTTTTGGCAGATCACTAGTAGTGGACATAACCACTGAGTTCTCATTTTGAAAATCAATTTTGTACTTACTTCATTTCGATATGATGAAATACACCGATGTCTCACGGATTTCTTTCTTGGCAATTTCTGAACTGCAGAGGCACTTCTCTTGATTCCACCAACATCTCCACAGCGTATCCCTATTGCTGAAATTCCACATGCGATCGCTGCCGCTGTGGAAAATTGTGGACCTCCGGGTGGTGACACCTCTATTCCGGACGCGGAGCTCTTGGAGATTCCGTTGGCGGAACCCGCTCAACAACCGACTTCTCCAAAGGAGCACGTAATTCTGCGTTCTCGTCGGTTAATTTTCCGGGGCTGGGTGACTTTATTTTGTTCTTTTATTTGGACAGTAGGTCGTCCTCTTTAGTTCTTCCATGATGTCCAGATTGTGTCGAAATGTGTCAGTGCAGCGTAGTAATTGGCTGCACATTTGTACGTTTGATAGCAGGGACCGGATGTTCCATGTCCTCGAGGAAAATCGATGGAGGTAGACCGTCCATTGACGTCCAGGGTGCCGGAGAAGTGGCTCAACGTTGTCCTGGACCTGAATGGAATTTTGTGTGTCTGTGAAGATGCAAAGTCAAAGGGCTCGTACTTTCACGCCCGTGATGCGACGCAGCCGCACTCGGCCACCATTCCGACGTTAGTGGGACCGAAGGCAGTCTGGGTCCGCCCAAATTGCACTAAGTTCCTCCGTGAGTTAGGACGCATAGCATTTGTTTCTATTTGGAGCTCCATGAAGAAGTCCACCACAGAAGAGGTTTGCTTGTACCTATTTGAGGGTCAAGAGTACCCATCGTTCGTTCTCGGACAGGACTCCTGCACGAAATTAAAGTACAGAGATGATTTCGGGTGCATCGGGACTTTTAGTGAACCGGGCACAAATAAAGATCTCTTCCTCAAGAACATGAGTACCTTGTTCAAGGGATACCGAGGGAAATTCAACCATGAAAATACAATTGCAGTTGATGACAGCCCAGCGAAGCACGTGATGAACAAGACTGAGAATGTCATTCTCCCGGACTCTTGGAATTACAAGGGACATGGTCCAAAGGACACGTTTCTGCTCGACGTCTTGTTGCCGTGGTTAAAGCGTCTGACAGACGCTCGGGACATAGGATTAAAGTCATTTCGGGAGACTAGCAAAGAGAAAATTGGGAGGAGGATGCTCTGCGACGAACGAAGTCGTCGCACTTACAATAGCATTTTGAATGCAGTGCGAGTTTCAGAGAATTTACGATAGGGTAGTGCACTGTATGTATCGATAGTGTAGTTCAGGTCGGCTCGATCTATTAGGCACCTAAATAAGCAAATGTATATTCCTGTGTGCTTTAGCTTGCATCGACCTGATACATGATACCTTATCTCACGTACTAACTCACGTACTCGTTCAACTTTGTATCCACATATATCGTGAAATAAAATGATTAGATATGGTTTTAAAATATGACTTCTGTTCTGATTTCAAGTCTTGTCCATCTTACTTGTTGAGCGGTCTGCTGCCTTCGCCTAGGATATTTGAGACTGCATTTATTTTGTGGGCTTTGCTTTGCTAATCTCACGTGATAATATCTCTTACTGTGTGTTGTTCTCAGAAAATGCGTTTCTCCCCGTCTCCGCTCATGAATGCTAGCCTCACTTGTACGGCGTCGGCTGATTCCATCCTAGACTATGGACAAAACGCAATTTTGAGTACATGAAACTTCCTTTGCTCGGCGGCAACAGCTAATTCCACGATGGATTATTCTCCTAGGCCTCTTGAGGATGGTGTGGTAGACAGTCCTCCGAGTGGAACTCCTCGTCTGCCTAAATCCTGCTCCCCTTCTCCACTAAAGTCTAGAGGTGTTTTCGCTTCGCAGATGTCACCGTCTACCTCCGACAGAACACCACAGAGAAAATTGTACGAGAACGTCATGTCACCAGTGTTAGCGTTGTCACCAGTGTTAGAAGTGCCACGTGAATTGTGCAAAGAGAAGGTTTCTATCCAGTCTGACGTGCCCTCAATTCCTCGGCCACGAACTCTTGCCCTAGGAGTAAGAAAGACCAAAATGCATAGCGGACTCGTGACCAGGAGTTTCGCTTCTCCATTTTTTGACCGGTGGGATCAAAAGTTCTTAGAATTACAGAGGCAACAGGCACGGCGGGAGTACAAACAAGCTAGTAATGGATATAGCCGCAGGCCAGAGATTAGGAAGGCCATGGAGAAGCTCAAGAGTAAGTCGCACATATAGGAGATGTTCATATGGTAGAATCATAGTCTAGAGGTACACAAGCTATCTGCACATATTACATACATTGCCATGCTGCAGTGAATCACACTCGCAGTAATTACCAACACTGTGAAAAAAGTATAGAAGGCGTTTACATCGGATAATATCACACGATTGTATAAAACAATCAAGTGTAATTGGAATGACACAATTGTATGAATTTTGTGTCCTCTTCTTCATACTATATAGACAGCCACGTACTTGTTAATGGTACTAGTTCATTGTTTCACGCTGATATCTACTATATCTTGATGCATTATAGGTCAATTACTTGGTCACAACACCTCCCAATTCAGTGGAAACCTCTCATTTTAATGAATATAACGTTCTATCCGTGACTAGCAAATGAGTCGCTCCAAAATGACAGACACGTTAGCACAACAGCGTCCACATAAGCAACATAGAATTCCCTCAAAGGCGCCTTCAACGAGGAAGAAGTCATTTCCAAGTTGCAAGTCAATGACGCAAAGTCACCAAACACGATGGTGCCCTGAACCGTCAGAAACCAAACGAACTCTCAATGAAAATGTACGCAAGAAGTTTGGTATTCATCGCATCTTCATCCCCCAGTCGCGACCGTGACTGCCGAATGACTCAGACATTGTTGACCTCAGCCATATGGTGCAATTAGAGAGGCACAGTCGTGCCACAGTCACTCTGTGGGGGTGCAAATGACTCTGCAGTCATTTATACCCCCTTTTTCTTGTAGTGTATGGATCTCTTGAATTCTTGTTTTATTGTCAGGTGAGTGACATTTCCGTCTGAGTATGGAGGAGACCGATATGCAATTCCCTTTTGGACAGTTTATAT
Source organism: Antitrichia curtipendula (assembly GCA_951230915.1). Classification (NCBI taxonomy): domain Eukaryota; kingdom Viridiplantae; phylum Streptophyta; class Bryopsida; order Hypnales; family Leucodontaceae; genus Antitrichia; species Antitrichia curtipendula. Next base: position 6,034,392 of record OX579636.1, on the reverse strand, counting down.
TGAATTGTAGTGCTACAAGGTGAACTGTGTAGGTGGCTCCTCGTTGCAGTATAGGTATGACGACCCGCATTTGTTTTACGTGGCAGGTCCCTGTAAGTATGTTTGGCCTCGTAGAACCTTGCATGCCTTTTGGAAAGAACCATAGAACACATTGATTTGGAATGATGAACTCCTGGAACTCTGGAAGCTGAACTACAGTAAGAACTGTGAATTCAGGGTTAAGGCATGCTTGGATGGTATGTCATGTGGAATGAAGCTTTCATAAATCATCGTTAGGTACGCATTCGTAGCAAGGTAATTTAGTAGTGTTGAGGATGATGTTGAGGTTGCATCCGACTCGTGACCATTACGCAGACCATAGAAGGCTGTTATCCATCTTTTGGATTTAGGTGGTCACTTAAATCCAACAACCATAGTGGACTCCTATGAAAATGGTAATCTAGGTGACCACCTAAATTTTTGACATGGTAGGGGTCTCATCCATACCTCTGATGTAGGCGACCACCTAAATCCAATAGAAAGAGTACAACAGCAATTCATTATTTTAGGTGGTCACCTGAAATAACTCGTGATTGCTGTCCGCACTCATGATGTTGGCAAAGTTCTTTGTCCCTGTCATATGCAGTTGATGAAGGGCTTAGATTTACATTAAACAAAACAGATGTTCAGAAACGCATGTACTTATAAGATGTGGACTTGCAGGTGATTACATTATTGGAGAATTTCTTCTAGTGTGCCCGCCATGTACTGAATTGCTAAACGACAATATGACTGTCCGGATGGCTATGACCAATCACTATTCAAGCACTCAAAGGAACAATTATTCAATATAAACCCGGACATCGTAGACCTCTCCGCTGGTTGGGCGGTTACGTGAGACACCGGGGAGACACCAACTCTATGTTTATTTGTCCGTCTGAAAGGATCAGAGGTGCATGAGGCTGTAAGGGGACATGAAATGATTGCATGTAAAGACAGAAATGCGTTTCTGCAAATCACAATGAAACGGAAGGACACGGGCCTCTGTGAAGCACTACTCATTGACACAGCGGCGTACTATGTGAATTACAAAGTGCTTTAGGAGGTGTGGGAGGGAACAGAACTGGCGGAATTTGTGGCGGAAGTTTTCAAGGATGAGTCCGACAAAGCGGACATGATATGTGATGATATGGACAAGCTTATTCTGAAGGCGAGGGAGATCCCTTTAGAAGAGAAATCCGTGAGGCGTTCAGGCGAAGGCACTGGCCAGTGGCCACCATAGCAAATCTGCTACAAAGAAACCATCACCAACGACCGGAGCGGTTTCTCGTGGGCCACCAAAAAGAGTTCCTCGTGGAGCAGGGTAGAGAGGAAAACGCAACTCCAAAGCTAATGACGCGGATGACACTAGGGGTTCCAACATTGACGAGCCCGAGGAGGATCTTAGCAGCCGGCACCACGACATACCTGAAGCCCGTAACACTGACGGCACACTAGAAGTAGAAGCATGCACACAACGATTCAGAAACTTTGAGCAAGACTTTGGGAAGTACTATCCACTTGGATATAGCATGATGGTTAATGTGGACGTTGACATGATAGACGTCGCCCCTGCTAGTTACGTTGTACGTGTACTAGAGGAGGAGGGAGTGGCTATTGCCTACAATAGAATGATAGTAGAGGTAAACTTTAGTAAGCAAAGTCTATGTTTGTATCCACGGGACCGGAAGACAAAACCGACATCCTGGGAGAGTATTAAAAGTGGACGGTTCTATGCAATAAACGGTCAGCACTCTGTGATGGCTGCATAGAGGCTTCTCAAGGATCCAAAATTCAGAAACGACCAGAGGAGGGAGGACCTGAAGACGTGGAATGCGCAGATAGTATGGGATGCTGATACTTGGAAAATGCAAGCCATTTCGGAGTATTACAATCAGTCCAACATTATAAATCCCTTCAAGCCAACATTAGCGAAGAATTTAATCCATATCAGGCAGATTTGGGAAGAAATGGGTATGCCGGAGAGGACGCACATCAACTCCAAAAACCTCACCCCAGAGATGACTCGGAAGAGGGACACATGGGCGGTAAGCAATACTAAATCCATCACAGCGGTTCCGGATTAGCGTACTAAAGATTTGTGGTTTTTGGCTTTGTGCAATTTGAAGTCGCCTATACTGAATATAGGCGATCTCCTTAATTCAGTTCATGCAATTTCAATTTCAGCACATTTAGAAACTACATTTCCATTGCAGCACTGTATGTATAGTTGCTCTGGAGAAGTACATGACCAGTCGTTCTTCTAAGTGCTAGGCCACAGTTCTTCGGGGTACATTGTTTGTCTTTAGGAAATTTAGGTACGTACGTACCTAAATTCATCTAACATCAATTCCTGTCGCCACTTTGCAGCAATTTTTAGCCCACATGTCCCAGACACTTTTGTGCGTGGCCGCAACGACAGCGGGTTCCCTCAAAGATGACACTCTGAAGAAGTTAGATCAGAATGAAGTGAAGGAGAAGTGGTCCATCATACGTTCAAGCCCAAGTTGCTGGAGCAAATGGGAAGAATTCTTCAACAAGCATAGTGCGGGAGAGTTATTATGTGCAGAGACTGGTCACCTTGTGAAAGAGTCACCAGCTTTCAAGAACAGCGCAAAAGGTATCCCCGCCCTTACAAAAAACTGGTTCAAGTACTTAGAGTCTCTTACTCAGAGGGAAATCGAGAAACTCGTGACATACCTGCTGAACCGATTAGGCGACATTGGAAAGCCCGTCCCTGAGTATCCGAAGGTTGTACCCTACAACACAAAAGCAGCAGCGAAAGCGCGGAACACATTGTCCACCATAGAGTGGGGTAACCAGAAACGCACCAAGCGCATGGTAGTGACTAGTGAGAGAGTTCGACAAGGCGACAGGCAGAGTACACAACCTCATGGAGAAGAGGACCGGCTCTGGATTAGACGACGCTTATCCTGATGTGCACGAAGACAATTGGAGGACATTCAAGAAGGCGTATAAGATAAACAGAACCACAATGGAAGACCTTATTTTATCTGCTGGTCCAAAATACTTTGTGAACTTCACGGGCAGGTCCAGAGCAGACGCAGGCAAAGTCCCGGCATCGTTTGTTGAAGAAATGCGGAGAGTGATGGAGTGCACGGGCAAGGTGGTGGCGAGTTCGGATGTGGGATTCTGCATGCTTCTAAAGCGGGAAGTCATTGCTCCTACATGGCAGAAGGTAGCCGCGGGAAACTTCGCAGCATTTGACAGTTTGACGAGAGCTCAATTGAGATCAAAAACCAGTTCTGAGTGGACAGCAATATTGGACTTTCGTTTCATTCCGGATGACATGTCTGGCTCAAGCGTGGACTGCCCGTTCTATGACAATTTCTGCAAGAAATAGAGGCATTCACTATCCCGAAGTGGCATGAGACAAAGGTGTGGGTGTGGATTTGCGATGATGTTCAGAAAGAGCAAGTTCATGCCTGGTATTCTAGAAAGCTGAAGACAACACACAAGCGGCCGATCGAGGGGTTTTACCACCTGGATCTAATAGAAGGATTCAAGGCTGATTCTAAAGTGAGGAACAAAGTTGTCACCATCTTCTTTGTTGTCCAAAATGATTGGAGTTTACTTCCGCTTACGACCGTTTTCCAGTGCGATAAGCTGCTTTCATACATTGAGGCAAGATACCGCCAGTACGTCACTGAGTTCAGGATGTCCGCGTACATCCGCATCTTACAACTAGTCTCTTCCTCCTACAAGATGGTCTTCAACATTTTTGATGGAAGAAAGATCATGCTAGCTTGTCAAGTATTACACTACAAAAACTCCTGCTCTGTTATAATTTAGGTGGTCACCTGGATTTCTATGATTCTAAGTTTCTGAAGTTCTGTTTGCATCCTATGCCGACAGACGTATGTTCTAGCATGATTATGTTAGTGATTTTTCTATGTTTCAGTTTACATATATGTAAATGTTAGCGATGAAAACCGCATTTTTGTTGTAGATGTTGAAGATTCATGTGTACAACTACCTGGACCAAGATGATGTTGAAGACTTCCGCAGCGTTATGAGTAAGGGGACATGTCTTAATTACAAGGATTTTATGAAGTCCGAACTAGGAGAAGACGTCAACAAAGCTCATCGTGGTCCCGTCAAAGGCGAGCACGACGTCAATCAGTCCGGACAGTGTCTTCCACTGTCAATTATGCTTGTCTCTTCCGTTGGAAGAGTGGATGGACGACGTGCCGAAAAGAGGCCAGCGGATGCAGTTGTTGAGGCTGACGAGGCCCAATTTGCAGCACTGGAAAGGCGATTGCGAATTGCCGAGATGCAATTCAAAATCAAAGAAACGGAAGCGAGGGTCCACTCCCAGCAGCAGTCCAGTGGGGGCAACAGGGGCAAGTCTTCCAGATGGAAATTTGACTTGGGGACGCCTGGCAAGTCGGAGACAGTATCAATTTCTTACAAGTAGGGACCTCCTGCACGTCCAAAAATGCCTGTGGAAGACCATGAAGACGGAAATGACGTGAATCTGAGCGATGTGGATAACAACTTTGACAGCAGTGAGCACGATGGGTTCCTCGGTGTCGTAGCAATGGAGGTTGACGTGCCACTGGAGGCAGCTGATTGTCGCGGAGCATCTGTAGGAGTTCCATCCGCAAAAGCCCCCTCCGCTGCGCTGGTTGTTGGTAACGTTCCCAATAACAACGCCGCGCTGGTGGCTGAAGAAGGAGCAACTGAGGAAGTCACAGTAGCCGCAGGTGAGGCTGAAGTCAATGTCATTCACAAGTAATAATGCAATGTGTTGAGGGTACATATGATATGCGTCTTGTGGCACTGCATCATTCACATCCGATATGGACGAGGAACATTTGATATAGGGAGATCACGAGCAACGAAGTAGGTCACATTCAGGTGATCACCTGAATGTCATAAACTATGTGTCAATTGATACATCTGAAGTCAGCATTAGGAATCTACTCTTGCAGATGTACACGTTCGAAATTGCTCGTGAATTGACGAAATTAGTAATTTATGGCATGGCAAACAATGTTATAATATAAACCCCTCCACTCTTATGCAGTTTCTTGTTTGTAAGAACTCATACAATGACAAGTATGAGATTATTGTCTTCAAGTCGGTCGTTCTGTAAGTGGATGTAATTTAGGGTTCAGCACAGGCAATGTGCCTGTAATGATTCGGTAGTTCCAAACCATCTTTCCCTTCAACAGAGAAGGCTTAATTCATAACATAATTTTGGGATACCTAAACTATTGTGGAAATGGTCAATACATACATAGTAGGTCAAAGGAACTTTATTTGTATTTGCTAAGTCGCTGTGTGGTGATTTTCTCATAACGCGTACATACTTAGTGAAGAGGTCAGTGTTCTCCGAATATGATGTCAAACTGCAAGGAAGCCGTGTACGCAATTTGAAAACATGGGTTGCGCTGAAGTGTAGGACTTTACTTTTCCTGCTGAAATGATTGTTTGAATGGCAATGGTTTGCCATGTACTGACTGCGATGTCCGATGTAAACCAAATGCAGTGGAAGATAATATTGGAGAGCATGGATTTGGATTCATTCCTGGCACCTATCCAAATGCGAATGACAGTGACTACGGCAAGGACAATTTACGGTTCAGCGACACTGTCCAACCCCTCGTTAAGGATGGTACTATTGATGTGTCCACTACAAATTCCCAGGCTCCTACAATCCACGAGAGTTTGACGTGTGAGACACAGCACGAGGTCGCCAACATGTGGATTGACCCTCAAGTGAACGAGGCTGTAACAGAGACGGAGAGCAGTACCGCCGATGTCATTGCTAATTTCAGAAATGATCATTGTGGAAGAAGAGGATGAAAATCAGAGGATAAGTGAGGCTATTCTAAACAGCACAGTCATAGTTCCAGATGCAGTGGGTGTGAAGAAGAAAGGTGGGGACGACAACGAAGGTGTCGTGAAGGGAAGCGGATGTGTGAGCGCGGGTGGGAATGTGGAACGTCAATTAATGATTACGAGGTCTCACTGTAGAACTCAATCACCCGGCGAGGAGCTGAACAAGACTTCCCAGGTGAGGGGTCAATCGGCCGGAGAGGACCACTATAGTGACGCAGGTGCTGTCAATGTTGACATCGTGCTACCTGATGACGGTCCCATTCTGAGAAGTAGGATGCTTGGGAGACAAGGACGAACGGTTTCGCCCCAAGGAAATGCAAAAAATAAATTACCAAATTCTTGAAGATCTGCAAAGGAACTTAGAGGGGAACAACCACAGAAAAAGGGCAAAGCAGTTGCGCAACTACGTCAACCGCATACCAAGGTGTGTGTTCCTGAATCAGAAGGATGCTCGTATATTTAAGTTCAGTTTAACTCTTGTACGCCGCGGATCAACTCCGCCACTTGGCCACAAAGTCTGTGGACAAAGAATTGAACCTCACAAGATCATATGATTATTAGAACATTGAGTTAGGGCTCTCTCCTTAAGTATGCTTGTAGTGTTGTAAAATGTATTTGGCATCAGTGACTGCAGAAGTGGGTTGGTTTTCTTTAATGAATAGTCTAAAGACGACAGACAGTAGTTTTCTTTCTGTCTGTCAAGGCGGAGGACTTCAGATGACCTACCTTCAAAGTCTTCAATTATTCTCGTTGCATTCCCTCAGGTTGGTTGGACCTGGGTATTGCTTCATCTGAAAACCCGATCATTAGTATTGGGTTGGGCAGATTCAGATGATCACTTGAATGTGGCCGAACTGAGGGCATGAGATTTAAGTTTAGTGTCATGAAATGCTAGATCACTCAATGTAGTTTCGTGTAGGAGGATCAGACGCGAAGCATGAAGTAAACCGTTGTAGCTTGTCACCGTCTATTTTTGATGCCCTAGTTTGAGGCTTCAACCTCAAACCCGGGCATGTAATGTGAAGTTCTAGCGTAATCTTCTTTCCCTGTATGTCTACATTTTTCAGAGATGCAGAAGCCTGGCTTCCCTTTGACATTATGCAAGTCTCATCCCCCGTTACTCATGCCGCGGAGGGTGTAAATTCTTGCTTGAGACACATCCACCATATCCACTAGGTCATAGTGGCAGTAATTGCCTGGGATTGAAGACAAGCGCAACAGTGCAGCACATGTACGTCGCTTGAATCATCTTGCATTTGGTGATATGGTTGCAAGCATGAAATGTGTACTAGCGCAGAAGTCGATATTGTATACCTCATCTCACTAATTATGTGTCATTGGTATCGTCGTTGTCGTCACCCCACAGGATGCTGATGGAGAATTACTACAGAGATCTGTACCGAGGTTTGGTAGGACGTGTTTAATTATCTTTGACCTCAATCAAGTTCTTTGCGAAGTCGAATATCTGCGATGCAAGCTAGATCCTAGGGCTCTTCAGCAGTATGTAGGAGTGGAAGAAAAACTGCAATATGTTAAACCTACCCTTATAAAGGCATGTCAGAAGGAGGCATATAGAGTAGTTACTGCTCGCCCGGCGGTGCGGTCTTTCTTGAACAAGTTGTCATCCCTTGCATATATAGGTGTGTGGACGTGCATGGGGCAGAACATGGCTGCTCCTATTGTGTCCTGGCTATTTGGTGAACGGAAAGCTGAGTTTTTGCTCTCCCAAAAGCACTGCACCTGCTTGGCGGACAAAAGAGGGAAAATGCTGCAATCTAAGAGCGGAGCACCATTGCAATTTTTTAAAGAATTGAAGCTGTTTTGGAACAAGACTTGGGGCGTGGATTTGGAAGAGTTCATCCCAACTGACAAGAACACCTTGTTGGTAGATAATAGTCCGATGAAATGTTACTTGAACCCACCCTTGAATTGCCTATTTCCGAATCCATGGAATAAGTCGGACGGCGATTTGTGCCACATACAGGCGGCGCTTGGAGAGCTCTTGAACATGTGTAGGTCCCAATTGGCTGTTCCAGATTTTGTTCAGCTACAGCTAGAGAAGGATGGCAACAGAGTGGTGGGTCAAAATCCAATCGAATCTAATAATGTTGTAGGTGGTTTGGTAGATAGCTATCCTAATTTTGTTAGACCCGCAGAAGGTGTAACTGTGAACAAGTGCTAATGCTAACTATTACTGGATCCTCCAATTCAGGGGAGCACTTGAATTTGGAGGCCGTGCAGAGACCCATGTTTCATTTTTGTAGAGAGCTATAAGCAAAAAACATTTTTTGAATACAAATTTGTTCCACAGATAATCGAGTACCTTCACATTCTGTTGGAACCATGCGTCCTTGAAGTTCATGCTCTGTTCAGACGGGGTCCCGGTATTTTGTTTTCATTTCAGGAAGCATGTGAAAGGTAGCCCTCGTAAAGTGATTCCTACACTATCCACGAGGCAATTTAGCGTCTTCACGACAAATCGGTGGAAATCACATGTCTACATGTTATCTAAATTACATTTCATTGCTTCAACGCATTTCTTCGTGTCTGTGGGTATCCCTGTATACATGAGTGTGAATCCTTGTTCCCAATATGGATGGTATCATGGTATTTACATATCTAGTACGCCCAACCTTCAGCTCGGAAAAGGAGTTCATGCCTCACAGCGAATGTGGATGGAGATGGCATTTTCTGGAAAAAAAACAAAATAGCCCGATTTCTGAAAAAAGTAAAAAGTCCCAATTTGTAAGCTTTTTCCCAATTTAATGAATATCGCGTTAATATAAATTTTCTGTCATATAGGAAGATAGAAATCATGGGGATTGCAAATTTTTTGGTAATTTTATGCCTTGAATTGAAATTACTATGAGTTTTGGAAGCCAAATGTTGACCTAAATCCATACCCAATGTATAGACTCTTCCAATTCTGATCTTTTCGAAAACTACTTTCCCACTCATTACTTCCTACTTTCTTGTTCACTACTTTGGAACGTGTATCATAATCTTATTAATCCCAACCTTGAAAAGGAGAAAAAAAACATACCAAGCTTTGGTTGAAAATCTGTTTCAACCTTGGTTGAAAGTAACTGCACCCTACAGGTCGGGTACGGATCCCTGGTTGCTAATGCGTGGTTCTAGCATAGCCATGAAGCCAACATTGAGCTCATTGCAGAGGCACCAGTGACAATCACGTCCCAAAGTCAAGTTCAACTTTACAAGAACCTGAAGGTCTTCACCGCAATTTCACGGTATTCTTCCAAATTCTGTCTCAGAACAATGCAAACAACAGAATACGAACAGGAAAAAACCCAGAACGCGACATTTCAAAACACACTCTACAGTGCCAAAGCAAGGAAAGACGTTGCATGGCAGTTGGAGGCCTGCGTGATAAGGCAGTTGGAAAAGCGGGTCCCAGTTCAAGGTGGGCAGACATCGAGTTCGTTAAAGGCTCCACTGTTTCACATCTTTGTACAGAACCGTGACCCTTGCCCTCCACTTGCCCAGCCTGCCCAACCTCCTTCCTCCAGGAAACTCAGAATTTGCATTCAGAGGTTTCGAATTCACCAGCCTCATACGGTTTCCATTGCGTGATTGAATTGCCATTGATTTGTAGTTGTCTTCATGTCGATTTTGCCATCTGCAGTGCCTGCAAGGCCGAGCTTTTCCACATTTAGAAAATCCACAACCTGTTGCATTTCAAGATTGCAAAGGCGCTGCAGAGTAATCTCGTACGCCGATTTGCCAATTCCAAATTCCATGGCCTTACAGAATAGCACTTTCGTAAACATTGCATGCGCCACAAGAATCTTGCGAAGCTATTTCCTCTGCTCACACTTCCGATTTTGAAGACCTTCCAATTTCAGAAAATCCTCGCCATGATTGCAACGATTTCCCCTGTTCTGAGCGTAACCATCCTCTTCCCAACAACAACGTCGCCCACCTCCACCAATTCACCCACCCCAGCCATGTTCCCGCTGCTTGCAAATTGGGCGTCATTCCAATTCCACTGTTTTAGACTCCGAGGCATGGATCAATCCACAGTAACCTGCCCGTCCTTCTAGGGTTAGGTAGGGTCAATCAAAGCACCGTGGACACTTAAGTCTAGCTGTTCCCATACATGCAGCAAACGTTGCTGAATGCAGGTACTACAGTAAAGCGTTGCTCCCCCTGAGAAACGTTTTTAGCCAGGCTTTTAAAAAACAATGGTTGAAGGCCCCCCTCGTTTGCTTCTCTAGTGTATTGGGCAACGTTATGGGTGATGCAAAGGATACTTGTTTCTAGTTGTGGAAACAACCTCCTCGGTTAAAGTGGCCAATATACATCGCTCCTTATTCAGTGTCTTTATGAGAGCGGCTTCTGCTTCCGACTTCTTGGAGCATCATGCTTTCGAGTTCGGAGAAGAAAGTCCGAGGGTTTTCGTCACTTGAAATTATTAGACCACAAATTGTTCAACTTGAGGCCAAGTTGGTACTTACCATGATTCCAATACTTGCAAACAATCAAGTTAAGGTACTCAATCTGATATTCCTGAGGTGTTCTCCCATTGAGGTTTTCTCAGACACTTTTTCAATCTACAAAATTGAGACATTTCATGAACTTAGACTTGTAAAAAACGCAAGGTTCAGTCCGGACGATCCCAACAGTTGTAGGATCGCTCCACTCAATTCATGATTTGGGTCACGATTTTTACCTTTATCATTATTATTTGATCGCCCGAAATCTGAGATCTTGGAGTAGAACTCCAGAGGTTACTGTACATAGCACATGCTGGTGCTGGACAGCTGGAGTAGGTGGTTGCGATGCTCTGTATCAACTTGTGTGGCGTTGACTGCTACTATGGCGAGCGATGACCCTGACGCGAGCTGCTGGTAGTCTTGCTATGCATGAGCGGCATTGGTAAAAGATTCTCCAAGGCTGGTAGCCGATGCTCCCGCTTGTTCAAGGTCAACGACGCACCTCGAAGAGTTTCTCATCTCGAAGAGTGATCCTCACCTTGCAGAACCGAAGAGTGTAATTCCGAGATCCCTCGAGTTTCAAGCTCGCAGGTACCTCCCTGCAGTGAACTACGAAATCCATGGTCATCAGTGTGCTCAGCAAGAACATAATGAAAGGAGAAGATCTCCACTAGACAAAGCTACTCGAGCTCCAATACCTTGTTGGACTTCAAGCATCAAAAATGAACAACTGATATGAGATAAATTATAAATACAATGAAAAAGGCCTGCAGCATATATTTATATTCCTTAAATTATTTAGGGATTGAAATAATCGATGAGACCAATGTGTACAAAGAATAACATCAGGAACTAACCCCTTCACTTTTTTAGTATTGTTGCAATATTATTTCAATGGTTTCACAATCCAATATTGAAAGTGTATTACTCGAATACAAAAGCAGTAATGCCGCATTTAACTACTTCTGGACTTTCAAAGGGTCCATAATCAATAATAGGAAAAAAAATGGTCATTTGGAGATAATGCAAAAGATTGGAAGATCTATGCAAATTATTGTGTGATCAATACAATGTTATTATCCAAAGTTTTATGAATGTTTTGTCCATAATTCACTTGAAAATTCAGAAGTAGTTAAATGTAGCATAGTACTGCAACAATGCATTCCCATTGAGACAATATTGTTTCAATGGGAGGGTACTTTCCTGATGAACCTCAACTAGATAGTGGATGAACCATTTATCATCCAATGCTGTGGACGATAAGTGCTGACGTCAACTTTATCACCGACCTTCATCTGAATGGAACCTAATCTACGATTGTCAAGAGCAACCTAAAGCACTCCAAATTGAAACAATGCCTACAATATAGCAACAACCAAAAACATTGTTACTATGTTGCTTCATTGATTATGCGCCAGCAGCTTCTGAGAAGTTCTTGCAATGCTAAATTCTGTCCGTTAAATGCAACAAATCATCATATTGAAACCATGGCATTTTTATATAGATTCCATTACCGGCAAGTTTGAGAATGACATTTGTTGCAAACCTCAGTTGCTGAGGAGAAGAGTACACCAGTTGCAGTTCAATCGACAGTGCGACACTAATCATCTGAAGATCCATTCACAGCAGCACAAGTGCCCATCAGTCTTCATGGACAGGCTAATTTCAATCCTGTTGCAGAAATCCCAAATTACAATCCACCTGTACTTGCCAATTCTGTGTCCTTCACCCACATCATGCTCAGATGCTTGCAAGCACGAAAGTCAGGTGTCGTTACGCTTAGGTGAGCCAGCGAACGAACAAATCACTGCAAAAATTAGCTTTGGTCGGATGAAATATCCCTCGCTAGTGATTATGTGCAACTTGGCAGGCGATACTCACTATCGTCCAAAAATGTTACAAAAGTATATTTGTCCGCTCTGATACGACGGACAAGGGGCGCACCCGCAACGGTCAGCCAATCTCCTATAATACAGCTTGCGGGGCGAGAAATGGGGTGCCTAGAATTCTATCAGCAAGGGCTCTGTTAGGAAGCGCTCTACCACCACTACTACTACCGCTGCTGGAAATTCAAATGTTTGATGGCAAACGCAAAGACCCCTGCAAAGAGCAGGGTGAACAAAATGGGCATGAAGACCACCACACCCAGCATGGACTCCTCGAAGCCAAAGGTGCTACGAAGAAACTCCTTCATCGGAATGGAATTGTCGGAACCGACCGGCAGCACCGACACCGCGAGGTCCTCGAACTGCGTGAGGATCAGGCCGTACAACGTCCACGCTGTGGGGCAAATCCAGTAGTACCAAGCCCACCACACGGGAATGTCCTGCATGGTTCAAGGCCGACATTCAAACGTTGAGAATCACTACCAAGAAATAATTATAATTGTAGTATTGTTTTAAGGTTACACTATTGACAACAATGATGCTGGTGTGCTTTCAAATTTCAATGACAAATGACATTGGTAAAGAGAAAAATGGTAGCGAGAAATCGAAGACCTACCGGCTTGAAGATCACGAAGCCCGAGAAGAGATTGAAGACGGAGTAGAAGCCGGACGCCACGATGGCCGCGACCTGGTGGTTGGGGGTGAGAGACACAGCCATCATGCCGTAATACGTGAAGTAGAGGAGCGTGAAGAACATGATGTACGTGTACCAAAAGAACTTCATGAACGTCCAATCCAGGTTGATCATGGAGTAGGTTATCAGCGAGTACGCGATGGTTTGGAGGAAGCAGTAAGGAACCTCGATCAGCACCTGCACAAACATCGAAATCAAAAAGTTTAAATAATTCGCCTGAGGTCAGCTCACAGCTTAGAAGATCATACACGCATTCATGACAATCAACATCCGTTCACGTTACAGACTGATGGTGAAGACGTGGTGCATCCTTGACTTCATACCTGGGCCATGGCATACGGGAATGCGGAGTACATCCCCGCTGCTCTCTCTCGGTAAAAAATGGTCCGCTCGATGGCCACCACTGGTTGCACGCCAGAGGCATTGTTCACTCCAATGAACAAAGTCGCGCCATACATGGAGCCCATCACACTCAGAAGAGTCACCGCTTTCGTCCTGTAGAGGTAAGTTCAAACCGAGGTCCATGAGTAAATTCGTCTCTAGAAAGTGAACTCAAGTAAAATATAATAGAAAACAGAAACCTCCCACACCCCAAGTTAAACATATGATTCATTCAAGATGCATTTCTAAGACGCATTCACACTCGGGTTCTGGTGGCGTACGTCTGATGGCCCAGGTTCCAGAAGATGGTGCCGAAGAGGAAAGCAGCGACGACGGTGAACAGGAAACGGGCCATGTTGTACGGCGGGCTCCGCCAGTACGTCCACCATTGCTTCCAGAAGCACGCCTGCACTTGCACGAAGAACGGCTGCGAATATTGCGTCGGGTAGTACAAGTCCTCCGCTCCTGGCTGCGGCACCCCCAAATCCCGCACCAGATCCTTGTTGGCCCTGCCACAACGAGGAGGAACACATAATTGCAACGTCAATTTCCCTCTCTCTGCCACTGATACCAAACGAATTTACTATGTGGAAAAATGGAATGCACATTTGAATACATTTTCGTAATTTGAGGAGAATCGAAAAAACGTACTGGCAGAGCGATGAGTTTCTGTAAATCTCCGCGAAGTCGATGCCCAGCTGCGTCTCCACGGACACGCTACTGGCTTCAAGCATCCACGTGGCAGGATTGATGCCTTCCTTGATCTTCTGAACGCCAGGAATAGCCTACAGATCATGGGAAACGCAGGAATTCACCTGTTAGTTCCAGCTTTGTGCGTCGATCCGCTGAAGAATTTGTAAGAACGTTGTATACAATCCATCCACATCTAATAATATTGTGAAGGTTCTTAGATTGTGAAAGTCGATACTCACCTCAAAGTATGCAACAAGCTTGTGGGACTGTCGACCAAGAGGTCCCATGTAGATGGTTTGTCCACCGCGCTTCATCAACAGCATCTGCATGGACATATACACCCAATAAAATCTTCAGTACGATGCAGAGAAATTTGTTCGCAGCACTTGTCACTGCACATTCAAGAAGAACTCGCGCACGCAGAAAGTTTTGGAGATCTGAAAGACGAGAATTGCAATGCCTACCTCATCGAAAGCTTCGAAGATGTCGATGCTGGGTTGATGAATGGTGCACACAACCGTGCGACCGGTGTCCACCGTATTCCGCACAGTGCGCATCACGATGGCCGCCGCGCGCGCATCCAGACCACTCGTGGGCTCGTCCATGAAAATGATGGAAGGGTTGGCCACCAGCTCCACGGCGATGGTGAGGCGCTTCCGCTGCTCGGTCGATAGACCAGACACTCCAGGCAGTCCCACAATCGCATTTTCCAACGGCGTCAGCTCCACCAACTCCATCACCTGATCCACGAATTGCTGCACGTACAGGCACCCAAACTCCAAGTCAGTGTCAGTCCAAACTCCTTTCACGGCCGACACGACAATTATTTTCATTACAGGCACAGGTAATATCAGAATCCATTACAATTGATACCATTTCCACCGCAAATACACTTCACATAATATCACCGACATAAATATTTTCATGCAACTGTGCGAAGGCGACATAGTTATACTAAGACTTTGATACCTCGCGAGTGTCCTTGTCGATGTCCCCGGGCAACCGCAACCACGCGGAGTACACGAGCGACTCGCGCACCGTCACCTGCGGCGAGTGGATGTCATTCTGTTCGCAGTACCCCGCAATGCGAGCGAATGTCTCTTGCTTCTTCGGGAACCCGGAGATCGTGATCTCGCCCTCAATGTAACCTCCCGTCTTCCGCCCCGCCAGCACGTCCATGAGCGTCGTCTTCCCGGCGCCGCTCACTCCCACCAGCGCCGTCAGAACGCCCGGCCGGAAGGCTCCCGTGATCCCGTGCAGCAGCTGCAGCCGAGTCTCGACCGTCTGGCTCTTCATCTCCGCAGGCATGTCCACGTAGTACTTAATGTCGTTGAAAGCGATGGAGTGCGGCTGGAACGGCAAAATCATGCCCTTCTTGACGCCCACCCTAGCGCTGACGACGACCCTGGCGTTGGCGTCGCTTATGGAGTCGCCGTCGATGGCGTAACGGTCGAAGTCCATAGTTTCCAACTTCTCCGCTGTCGGCCGATTTCCAGATGAGTTGTCAGACGCGAAAGGATTTTCTGTTGACATGCAGTGACAAATAGCGTTACACACAAGGTTTGGACCTGTAGAACTCAATGAAACAACCAAGAGAGCAGGCCATGTCTAATGTACCTCAGAGCTGTAAAGGAGAAATAACAGCCTGAGATAAACAAAACTTGGGTCCATGGCATAAAGGTTTCAATCAGGCGAATGTCAAGAATGCAAATGATAGGCTAAGCTGTGCATCTTACGTTTCACTTTGGATGTTTTCTGGAAATGTCGTAGCCCTGCCAGCGAACTACGAGACTTGCGTCTGGACCGACTCCTCAAGCGTCCTGAAAGCAATGGCTCTTCGCCCAAAAGGTTGGCTCTCTTCTCCTCCAAAGCCTCCTCAGAAATAGACGTTTGTGATTTCCCCATGGCTGCATTCGAATAATTAACAAGTGTACATTGTTAGTCCTCACTGTCTCCTTCACACAAGTTGCAAACATCATGTTGCCATCATAGAGCTTTATAGGGCCAAGTTAGAATGAATCTGAAATCACTAAATTAATTGACCATATTGCTAAATAACACCTGCGAGAGGGCCGAGTTTATTTATCACTAAATTCAGTCAGCTGGTGCATGATTAGGTCAGGGAATAATTACAACTGGAATATCTGATCTAGTCCCATGTTCTCCCTTTACAAAATGCTAAACACTTCAGTGGCTGTCGACAAAAACCCAAACACAATCAGTGGAAATTGGACTTACGGCTCAAGTACGTGAGAGTGATGACATAGATGACGTTGAACACGACGATGGTCAACAACAAAGCAGCCACTCCCACCCAGTAATAAGAATTCCGCGCAGGGATTCCTCTGCTCGCAAGCACCGACACCCCCAGCGTCTGGTTATTGGCGTTCGGGTTCTGCACATCAGGGAAACACCAGCCAACCTTCATTAGAAACTTGAAATCTGAAGCACAGTCGGATCAATCCAATTAATTGTTCTATGAAAGTAGACATTTGGTTTTCTTCGGTGCAGATTTCTGCATTTCCGAAGAGTGAATTGGATGATTTCTGATCAGACACATACAGAATTGGCTAGGCAAATATACGGGCTCAAAATGGACAATACTGAACAAACCTACCTTATCCCAGCGTGGAGAAAGGAACTCATTGATACTCAGGGCGCTTTGGGCATAATTGAGAGGGGAGATCCAATAACCCCAAATCCACCAGGGCTTGATCTCCACACGGGGAAGGATGAATCCTCCCAAAGTGAAGATGATCAGGAGAAGGAAAGTGCCTCCCGTGCTCGCCAACACCATGGTCCGAAAAATGCCAGCAATCATCCGAAACATGGCTCCCGCCATTTGATGCATCAGGAACAGAATCAAATAGTATTTGAAGAACCTGGATAGTCGAGAAATTCAACAGAAAACGAGGTTAGAGGTTCGCAACGACATAGCAGATTCGCTCTGTGACTTATCATTTGATTAAGAAATAGCGGACCATTTTCTTAGGTTTAGAGTTTATCACACTCCCCATTGACGGAATGTCAGAATAATTCAAACAATTCTGCCACACGCAATTATTCCAAAGCTCTCCAGATGGTTGTGCGGCATGAAAATATAGCGAATTAACTGGGATTTGAAAATTCTCTTGATGCGTAGCACGCTCTGAAGGGATGATGGAGCCTGTTACCTCTGGCCTTCGGGAGAATAGCCAATTTCGTAGTATGTTAGGAGGGTGTAGATGCCGGCCTCCGCAACCGAAGACGGTAAGCTCAACGCCAAGCTGGGTAACGCATACGCCCACGCGGGATAAAACAGAAGATCCCGTTGCTTGTAAAACACGGGCAGACGATCCAGAGTGAGAGACAGCTCCGCATAGCCATTGAACATGATGATCACAATGCCGAAAAACATGGCGCCCATGTACTGCAGTGCGTCGGCCTGGGAGTTCTGGTGTAAAGTCGTTCTGAAAAACACCGTCATCGATATCAAACCCACGATTCCCACCTGCATCCAATTTCGAAATCGCCATACTCGTTAAAACAATAACTCTCCATGAAATCGATTGGCACTTCTCCAGATGCCCATCTCGAACCTCAGATTCATAAAGCTTTGTGCACTTGAACTTCCTAAATCTGGCGCTCTGAAACATGTCACTTTCAAGACTACAACCATTCAACCTTAAGCACATGTTGGACTACGTACGTCCATAAGTCTGAGTTCTTGTCAACGCAGGAAATGGTCTACTAATTTAAAAAGTGAAGCAATGTGGTATCTGATCATTCACCTGAATCGTTTTGGAAACGTAAACTACGGAATTGCGCTTCATAAGAAGCCACTCTTTCGCAAAGTTGGCCTTGAAAAGCTCATAACGACCAGTCGAGTACTTCTCAAACACCAAAGCCGCCTTGTGACTCTTACTCTTATCGTATGGGACTGCGATCTCGTGCGCCATCTTCTGACCCACGTGGAAAGTTTTGAAAAGGTCGGAAAATTGCTTGACAGACATGAATCTGTATGGGCGTCGCTTGTCAAACCAATACTGCTCTTGGTCCTTCATTGACGTCACCTGTATTGAACAGTATTTTAGAGACGTTGCATCTACTTTCCACTCTCGATTTTCAGCAAATATGAATACTCCAGTCCGACTCAAAATCCCCACAAACATTAGAATGGGGAAATTTCAAAAACTGGCATTGATCAATCTGAACGCTCGCAGCAAACCCCGCAGTCAGGTCAGTCCGCGGTTTTAGAGCTTTGTACACATGAATTTCACAGTAATGTTGGCACTCTGAAACACCGACGCCAATTGTAACGAAGATGACCGTAGAGTCGCAAAGCTGCAGGCAAGAGTGAGCCAGTACCTCTTGTAAGAAGTCAGCTATGCCCTTCCGCTCTGGGCACTGAAACCCACACCCTTCGAAAAACTCCAGAATGTGATCTCGAGGCCCGTGGTAGACGACTTGGCCCTCCGACAAAAGCACCACGTCGTCAAACAGTTCGAAGGTCTCGGGCGCTGGTTGCAAGAGCGACATGAAGATGGTGGACTCCATCACATGACACAACTGACGAAGGCATTTCACGATCTGGTACGTGGTGGAGCTGTCCAGGCCCGTCGAGATTTCGTCCATGAACAGCGCATCCGTGGGTCCTACGATCATCTCACCTGCATCCCGAACCCGGCCTCAAAACTTTATCTAAACGTACACATAATCAAAAGCTCAATCCTAGAGTCCGATTGGTGACCTCCGACGGGTGAAAAAGAATTAGATGCTAAATGTTGTCTTTCAGTCGCTTTTTGGCTGCCAATCACAAGTCTGAAATACTGCCGTCGAGGCTCAAATACACCTTATCAATGAAGCCTCAAGCAGTGGCACAGCTAACAATACCTGTCGTGACCCGCTTTTTTTGACCACCAGAGATACCTCGGTGCATGTTATCTCCAACCATGGTATTGGCGCAGATGTCTAATCCCAAAATCTGAACACTCAACATTAGGGTATTAGTGTTACAACAGGCCATTCAAACTCCAATTCAAGGCAGGCAAAGCGCATAGTAACAGCCGGTACCGCAACAATAAAAACGGCTACCGTCTTTCGTACGATTATTTGAGCAAATGCCCAAGCTATGAATCACACACCCTGGACAATCATAAATGACGGTACCTTCATCATGTAGTCTGTGACAAGGCTGTGCTCTTGACCTTCAACTGCAATCGCCTTCATGTAGACATCCACATCTTGCTCGGGGTGAATGCCGGCCTCTCGCTCGCGCCTTGCCAACTCCACAAGCATATCTGCCCGTAAAGCACAAGATACGTACTTCAGTACTTTTTTCCCGTAATCAGAGTCATCCTACAATAATTTGCAGTAAGTTGATTCCTACAATGCAAGCCATGGGTGTGGCAAGGGGTTGTACCATAGCGGGTGCCGACGCCCTGGCAGCGAGCAGAGAAGTCCAGCGTCTCCCGGACAGTCATCTCACCCACATGGAGGTCATTCTGACTGATGTAAACGGCCGTTTTCTGAGGAACAAACTCGTGAAGAGTGTGTCCATTGTACGTGATTTTCCCTTTCACCTTCAAATCCGGATCCAGCTTCCCAGCCAACGCCAACATCAGGGATGTCTTCCCCGACCCTGGAGGACCCAGCAGCAAGGTCATTCTGGAACACAGCAATGGCAACACCAGCTCCAGTCAGTCCCCTTGTCCAATTGAATACAGACATTTGAAGTGTCGTCGAGTCGAGTACAACTAACACTGTGCAAAAGTCATCCACGACGTTCGCCTTAAGGTGACTTATACTCTAGAAGTGACGACAGGGTAGGAAATGGCAAGAGACAAACCTTCCTGGCTTGATGATGCCACTGATGCTGTGAAGAATGTTGAGCGTCGTCTTCTTGCTGTTCACGAGGCCCGTGCTGTCAAGCGCTCCCTGCAGGAAGTTGAGCGAGGCATTTTTCAAAGTAGGCAAAGCCCGCCCTCCGAGGAGCACATCAGCATCCACGGACAATTTCTCGTATCGCACCTCAATGGTGGGAAGCTTGATCCCAACTCTGTCAAAGTTAACAACGGAGTGTTAGAAGCTTCAATTTGCCCAGATTGCCACCTCAAACGCTTGGAGATTTGAACTGAGCACTACTACAAGATTATGATCAAATCATAAATATGACAATTTCTGGGAGCTCCGATCACTTCCAGTTCGAGTTTCAGAGATTCACGGTGCGTTTGATTGAACATCACAATGTCGGCGATTTCAATTACGGCACTTCAACGGATATGATTATAAGTTAAGCTGGTGCAGTCCGCTTGGAACCGAAAATTTATTCCAATCCTACATTATAAAAAGCTCATAGGAATTGAATGCTACAGTGCTGGCGCTTTGAAACACGCCATTTCAACGAATACGAACAGAACATAAAGATTATATGTTTCAGTCTTCTACCTCGGATCTCTACCAGTGTTCAAATTTATAGTTGGGTGAGCACTGGATTCAAGAGTTTCGAGACTTTGAACACAGTACAGTCACAGAGAGCGAAGAGCATCAATTAGAAAGGGAGGGGGAAGGTTTTGGCAATCGCAATAGCAAGTAAGCCACCTGTCGATGCGTGCTCGCAACTTCTTGAGGAACCTCTCGTTGTCCTCCTCGGTGACCTTGAGCAGTCCGTCGATGATCTGCTGCCTCTCCAGGAAGCCCATGCGCCGCACGTCCACCTCCTCGTGCACGATCTTGCTGCCCAGTTGTTTCTGCAGAATGGTGGTGTGCAGGCGGTCGATGGTGGGCAGCTTCTCCAGTGCCGCCCACTTGAGCGCCTCCTCATCGTCTGCCTCATCCCGACGCGACAAGGCGGAGTTCCTTCCGAACACATTGTCGGGCCCGATGCCCCAATTGCGCGAGGAGCCCCCGCGGAAAGAGCGACCCGAGCGACGGCTGCCCCAAAACTCCTGAAGGCTGTCCAACGGCACAGGGGCCGCCATGGCGAACCACTTGCTTACACCAGCGCCGTCTCTCTCAATTCATCAAGCTCACGCAACACCCCTGCCGCAAATCTTCCCAAATCCTTCCCAAATCCTCACTAAATTCTTGTGCAAATGCTCTCCAAATGGCCTTCCAAGTTGTGTCCAACGAACTTCAAAGCTCGTTCAGATCTTGGCCGAACTTCAATTCTTCCCTGAATTTGATTCAGCGGCGGGGAAAGCCCACCATCATGTCGTCGACAGCATGGGAGTCGTGCCAGATTCAAAGGTATATGAGCTCCCACAAAAAAGCGCCGTCGAGAACGGAAGAAGTCCACACTGCTCAGAGTACGGAGCACTTGGCCTTTGACCTTTTCTGCTAGACAGGGGTGGACTTTGACAATGGATGTTGACATTGGGGGTACGCTTTGTTCTCAGTTTATCCTTTCTGGATTGGAGGAATTACCGGAACATTATTCAAATAATGAAGCTTCTCTGGTGAGGGAGAACAATGATTCCTCCTTGACCCTTTTTTCAACCCTAAGCCAAAATATAGGAACTTATTGTCTATTATTACCATGGACGATGGAATTTGAAAAATTTTGAATTCATATTCAAAGTCAATGATCTCGACTAAGGGCTTGTTTACACCAAAAGAATTTGGGTTGGAGCCCAAAGGAATGGAGTGCTTTTATTCAAAGATAGCTATGGTACCAACTCAAAGTTCCAATCAAAACATTCCATTTGGGGGGCTCCAACCCAAAGTTTTGAAGTGTCAACATGCCCTAATGTAAGATTGGTTAAGAAATACAAAATCTACTACTATCATCCAAAGTTATGCAAATCACTTGTCCTTATTTTAACAAATGTTCAATACAAATGACCCCTCTATATATGTTACAAGAAGAGAGTGGAAGATTTCTAACGCATAGAGCATTATAAAATATAACAAATAATACATATTCTAACTTATCATTTATTGGGCTATTCTAATTCACATTAAGGTGTATTCACTAAAGATGTTCTAAAGAATTAGTAATGTTTAGCATCTAACATTTTTCTTTGAAGATCTAAAAGGGGTTTTAATTCTGTATTATATATGAAATTTTAACGCTTAACAAGGTAATAAATATAGAAGATCATTTGTAATAATTATTATTTTTTCTTATGATGATTCAAATCTAATGGCTTTTGACACTCCAATTTGAATAATAATTTGACCCTTCCACAAGTTCGAGAAGCTAAAAAGTTGTCATAAAGTCTACCTATATGGTGTCATATTTGAGCATAAAAGGGTTTAGATGCTAAATGAAATCCAAACAAAAGATGGCAATTTTTTAAGTATCAATCAAATGGTGTTTATCTTGCCTTATCTTAATTTACAATTTGTATTCTAGGAATGAAATATGGTATTACTTATTACAAATCTCACATTGCAAAATTTGCAAGAGGCATGAATGCCATCTAATTCAATCTCATGTCAGCCATGAAGTTTGAACCCTCATCGTTAATTTGAATATCAAGCACCCTTCGTAGGTGTTAAGGACATGATTTTTTATGCTTGACACTTGCATGCACATGATTGTTTGAAAATTCAATGAATCAAATTGGAAGGTTTGTTTAATTGTTTGCAATGACGCTAGTTTATGAGCATGAAAATGCAAGTCTATGAGCCTTGAGCATATGTATAAGTAGATACTCTACAATCATTGAAGGTGCTCATAGCATAAACACCTATTATATAGGTATTTATAACATATATGTCATACAATCATAAAATGTTTTTATAATATAGAGACCTATAACATAGATGTATAGACTCCTACACTCACATGCTCATTATTTTAGGCTTTTATAATAGCAACCATGGGGTTGGTCCCACCTCATTAAACATTGAGCTACCAATCTTCTATAGAAATATTCTTTGATTATATGGCATAATGGTATGATGCTTGGCACTATTTATAGGGTCAAGCATTGCAAGATTTATCTTTCACAAAGTGGCATAATCTTGAATTTTCAAGGTGCAAAATTTTACAAGAAAATAATATATTCTTTTGAAGGTAGATTTGAATGAGCTAGTTTATTAGGGGGCAAATTCTCATTTAGTTGAAATAATGCAAGAAGGCATCCCGCAATGAGTGCTTGCAACACTTTGAAATTTAATTTTAAATTAAATAAATACACATTGTTGCACTTCTAATTTATTTAGTTCCAAATTAGCCACATCAATGTCAAATTCAAATGTGAGCATAGAAGGCATCGCTCAATGAGTATAAAAGGTAAGGTAATAGTGAGCTAAGAGTTTCTCTAGGATTGTCACCGTCACTTCAAATCTGGGTAGACATAATTCCAACAAAATGTCAAGATCCAATCTTGGTGTCCATCAGAATCCTAAAAGAATTTCCTAAACAATTCATCCATTCCAGCGATAGTCAAGCCGTCCAGTTCGACACTTGGGCCGTTTAATTGATGAACAAGCCATCAAGGTCATACAAAAAATAAAATATGGAGGCTAATGTGGATCCAGAAGCGTCATGACCGACGTTGACGGACATTTCAACATGAAAAGCCAACATCATGTCAAGATAGACAATCCTAAATTTCTCCAACTTAAATTTTGGGAGAATCAACTCCATTTATGATAAAACTGATTGTTTGGCAATTGTAGTTTTCTTTTAAGGTGGTCCCTAGGTGGGCTTTGTCAACAACTAGCCATTGAAATGTATTATCTTTGCTTATGCCCAACACCTTCACACAAATGGCATGCTCTTTAATGGTCAATGTAGTAGTACACTTTGTAAGCTCGTCTTGGATTTGCACACAAATACCAACAATATTAGAAACTTGCAAAAAACACTTAAATATGTTAGATGTCAATAAAAAAGAAAATGATTAGGGTCTCGCACATGGAGCCATAAGGGACAAGATATCAAGGTTGGGTTTGGTGGATTGGACCCATCAAGGTCAACATATATGGGATTATGGGCTTCTTTTTATCACATGCACAATTGAAAATAAATGCATGCAGGTGGTTTTCACGTGATTTTACTTCTCACCATCCTCTTTGTCTTCATCTCCTTTGTGTTGAAAGTTGTGTTTTGGGGGATTATTTGTAGCCACAATTTGTTTGTTCTTCTTAAGGGTAGTGAGGTAGGATTTGAATTTAAGGTTGCACATTATGGAACCCAAAGGAAGGATTGTTTTCTTTGATGTTTTATGACGAGGGAGAGGACAGTTCTCTAGGAAGTCAAGAGAGAGGCTCTCATGGCACATAAAATATTAGGAGAGAATGGAAAGAGACTACTGTGAGGTTCTTGGTTGACATGTGTACAAATTATTATTAGGAGTATGATAGGAAACCCTTCAAGCAATTGAATTGGGTATTCTTTGCCCGGGAGCTCAATATCCAATTTTTACAGGAGTTTTAATGTATGTGTCAACAAAGCAGAGACAAATGGACAACATGAAGATCATTTATCAAAAGGAGAAGCTCAAGTAGGAAGAGACGGGAGCGCTACCGATAACATGGGTTCCTTAGTATGAACTTTTTGATGACATGTACGGCGGTACAACTAGAATTCATGGTGTCCACCACAATGTTGACTAGGATATTCATATGCAGCATCAAAAGCATGTATTTTTTAGTGATGATGGTAAGGGCGACGTACCTAGTGCTCCTCCTTCCCTTGTTGCAGGTGCTTCCGCATCATAGTCTCCTTGTACAGAGGCGGTGAACCAACCGGGTGTTGAGGGACACGTGAACAAGAGTCTAGGAAAGAAGAAGAGGAATTTGGCTGCAGGTGATGAAACCGTTGCTTCGGCCATCAACAATTTCTCAACGGAAATTTGGGAGGTTGAAAAGATGAAGTTAGGATTGGTGGAGAAGATAATTGACAGTGAAAGGGATAGGAAGGAGATGATGATGAGGGGTGAGAGAAAGAATAGAGAAATGATGATGTAGAGTCAATTGTAGATGCCAACTTTGTTTGTAGAAGTTTTAAAGGACAAGGACTCTACAAGTAGTTCTAAGTAGAAGTCTGCTCTAATGTGTGATCTTCTTCCAATAGTTTTGGACATTGAAATTTTGTTTCCAATCTTGTATGGAATTTGGTTTGATTTGGTTTGATTTGGTTTGAATTTGGTTTGTTTTGTTTCAAATTCCAATACATTGAATAAAAGACTAATTTTTTTATTTCATTGCATGTACTTGTACACGTGCATTTCAATTCAACAATTTCAAATCTAATGAAGTTTCACCAAAGCAAAACATGAAATGTCTTGCAAGGCTTACAAAAAAGATGAAGTTAATAATTGTTAGGGTTTTCCAAAATCCAATGCCTGAACAATTTTGCCTAAATATTTCTCCTTGACGTTCTGATTGTTCTCTCTCTATATATACTGATAATTTTGCATTTCCAAATCCAACAAGTTAATCCCTTTACATATGTGGAATTGGTACATCAAGCTTTGGTTGATTCAGCATGTCACAATAGTTGTGTAACCAACAACAAGCTACTGTGAATCTAGCAACTCTGTCAACCCTAGAATTGAAATTCTTCAAAATTCTCCATTGGTTCTTCAAATGTGCCAAATGCTTATTCAATGACAAATTGATAACTCTTCCAAAATTCATAGAGTCGTCAAATCTTTTCTTCTTACAAATTATTAGGTGCCTTCTGATTCTTAATCAAATAGGTCCAAATGGAATAGGTGGCATCTCCTATTAAGTAAGGAGTGCATTGGACGTCTCTAAGACTCCAACCACAACCACTAGTTCTTGCAAAATATCTCATCTTCTTAAATTCTTGTACAAGTTGGACACTTTGAATTGTCCGTCATCATGCACTCCTCTACAATTTCTCACACACATTTGAGAAAATCTTTTACAAATCACAAAACACTTGCAAAACAATGGATTTGAATCTTTTTCCTATTGAAAAAGTTAGAAGCAACTAATGTGACCCTCTTATTTGGACTCTCTGATAACAGTATATATGTCCCATCAATTACTCCACATATGTTAGATAAACCCATAATTTCCTCAAAATCAAAGATAATGCTATGAAGGCGGCTTTCAGTAGGAATTGAAATGCAGTGACTAAACAATTTGTCTTTATCAGCACATATATTATAAACAATATCCACATACTTCCTAATGGTTGAAACTCCAATCTTGAAATGATTTGCCATGTATTTGGCACTATGACCGTGTGCAAATCTACGAAGAACACATGATAATATTTTATTGATTTTTATTTGTGGCCTCACTTGATTCACACATTTACTTTGTAAAAAAGGATTTAACGAGTTCATCAAATTATCATATGTATCAAAATTCATCTTATAAAATTGAATACATTTGATGTGGTGCATTGCATCCATTGATCTCTACACTACCCTTTCTACGTAGTTCCAATGTGTTGATTGCTTCTAGAGGCTCTATCCAAAAGAGATGAGTAGGCTAGGATTTTTTGCATGAAGCAAGCAACAACAATATTAATAGAAAATGAAAGCTCATTGAATTCTAAGTATCAAAATTCAATACCTCCCAAGACATTGATTTAGACCTCAAAGAGTTTCTCATTTTCCTAGAAAACATACAAAATATTGTCCACATGAGCACAAGTTGAACAGAATAGAAGGCTCCATATTCACTTTCAGAAGTCCTGCAAATCGTTTTAAAAATCATTAGTTATCAAGAAGATTAAAAATTAAAACTAAACCATGAGAATTTGTTTTAAAACATAGAATTGAATTTTAAAACCCTACATCCAAAGCTCTACCAACAACTTAAACAAAACAAAAATGAAAAAAGAAGGAAAAAACTCAGAGAACTTCAAAATAGGCGCAGCTTTATCCTTTACAAAATTACGGCAATGAAATCCCCCCCAGGACCTCGTACATATTACCTACCGAGAGGGGGATAATTCATAGTCTTGTACTTGCCAACTAGCCAATGGTTTTGGCCCGCTGGTGGGGACCCATGCATAGAGCCCCTATTGAGGCTCATGTGCGAGGCCCTAGTAAAGTAAGGATTGTAGATCTAAATTATTGGCTACAACAAGCTACTGTGGAAATAAATCATTGGCTATTGTACACAAACCCTTGCCTCTAAATGCCAATAGGCCTCCTCAATAAAGACTTCCAAGGATGAGGCAACTTATCTAGATGACACAATGCATTACTCTATTACTAACATTGATTTCCTCGCAACTATACTTTTTGTAAGACTTAACATCTTGTGACCAATGATAATCATGTCTTTCACTCTCAGAACACAAGTTTTGTCCATATGTACTATACATGTCACCTTCTCAATTTATTCTTGATCTTTTTTTATTTTAAAGATGAAACGGCTTCAGATATCATTAAGTGTATTCCATCCTATAGCTCTTTTAGAGAACCACTAAACATTGAAGGACTTAACTTGCATCTTAGAGGTAAAAAACATTAAGTGGACAGTATCAAAGGGAACAAACAATGGCCAATGAGATACTAAAGTTTGTATGATCACATTCTGGTCGTACCACATTGCAATGTTGAATGTTGACCTTTCAATTTTTACTAAGCTCAAGCAAAATGTACACTGAAAACAAGTTTATAAATATGCAATCAACAAATTGAATAAGAGAAAATAGAAGAAAATAAGAAGAAATAAAATATGCATTTCTAAAAAACTCCTTTCTATATTGATCTTTGCAAATACTTTGTTTTCTCAATTCCAAAGTTCACTCCCTCCCCTAATAAAGAAATTTCATATACTATAATAAATAAATCACCTATTCAATCCAACAACATGCAGCATGTAACTTTTTTACTGCTAAGCATATCTCTCTCTTCCTTGTACATTAAAATTTTGATCTTTAAAGTTTGTTTTCCAAGACTTGCATTAATATCAAGTGGCATGTGCACCCTAAAGTACACATGCCCATAGAAAATGATGCAAATCAAACAATTTAGGAGGAAATTGAAGATCAACGACAACTTCAATTCCACATCCGGACTTAAACTTTGCAATTTCTTAAAAGAGCTTTCAATGTCCATAACAAGCAGAAGTGAGGATTAAGAAGCTACTCTGCCTAGAAACTACCAAGCCATATGATTTAGGCAAAATGCAAACAACACTTGATAGTGTAAAATAATTCAAATGAAAATTTAAAAACTATTAGAAGTAGTTGAAAGCAAAATATGAATAGAAGATTGTAAAGGCTTACTGAAATTATCAAGAACTCTAGTGATTGTTGTCCTACATGCAACAAACTAAATCAAATGCAAGCATTTCCAATTAGTAATTAATTGGCCAAACTCAATGGAATAATCGTAGGAAGCATCAAATGACCAAAAATTGACAATTTCACCTTTATCTAAGCATGCAATGCAACAAGCCTTGCTTCTCCGTTCTAAAAGTAACTGCTCACAAAAACACTTGAGGAGCAATTACAATCAAAATCAAATCTAAGGCAAAACTGCAAATTTGAAAGAAGTAAACTAAATCAACATGCACATAGCATACATGAAAAGATAATATTTTCCACTTCTAAAGTGATCTAAAAAGACATCCATCAACCACTTTTTGATTGCAACGTCCTTCTAGGGTTAATTCCATTTTTTCCTATAGGCTTAACATGTATGTTGGTTGGTTATTAAAATTTTGAGAATGGCATAATGTTCTACCTCTTGGTGTTGGCTATAGAAAACATCTAGTGTTATTAAATAATGCTATGAAAACACACATTAAAATTGACAATCCAAAACTTGTTACAAATCAATATTGAAAAAAACATTAATATGACATTTTAATCATAAATGCAAGTTCTAATTGAAGGTTAGTACTCTTTTGTTCATGGTGTTCATTCACAACTTTAATATGCAAAGCTAATTCATGCCTTCAATACTAATGTCACACAAAGATACTAGCATGAACATAATAATACAATCTAAAGTGGTTCACTTTGAACAAAATTAAAGTCAATCACATAAACTCAAGTCATGCATCTTGTTCTCAAATTATGTTTATAATATTTTCATAGGTCAAAAACAAACTTGATGAGACAATTTTGGTGAGCAATGATGTTAGCATGTGAGTGCAGAGACGTGAGCCTACGAGCCTTGAACCTAATTGTATATATATACTTAGAACCATTTGAAGGTGTTTATAACATATGTACCTATAACATAGAAAGAGTCTATAATATAGATACCTAAAATATAGACTCCTAAACCTACAGGAGGCATTTATAATATAGACTCTTAGGTTCATGGATTCATGGATTCTATGCTTACATGCTAGCACTCCCCCCCTTAGTGAGTGCTTGGGTAGGCATGGTTGATGGTTCAAGGGTTCATTATATTGGAAAATATTGAAAATTGCATAAGCATATGAATTTTAAGCATCTTGTTTTAATTAGTGATTTTTCACTCCAATGTTTTACGAAGACATACTTTAGTAATTTAATTACCTATTATTTAAAGGATTTGTATATTTTGAAGGTGGATTCATCTAAGAGGGGGCACTATTGAAATTGAGGTGTTATCAAAATGTAAAGATGCTTTATGCAAGTCAAATTGTAAGATCTCATTTATGAATGTTACACACACTCTTAATATGAGAACCAAGTTGTCTATGGTTGAAGAGATGAGATTAGAAAAAGAATGGGGCTTCAACATGGTTGTTAGACTTTGGATCCAACATTTGATGTGGCTAGATGAAAAAAATTATCTTTTTGGAAAAAATTATTTAAAAAAATTTAGAATTGCAATTTGATGTGGCACCTCAAGGTGCCACATCAAATTGCAGTTTTTTTAAATATATATATTTTTAATTCAAACACATCAGACTACTAGTCTAGAGTCTGGTGGCCCTCTTTAGATTTCTAATGTAAGGTTCAAAGATATGAAATGAAATATTTTGGACCTACAAATTTTTGATCAATTTGGGTTCAAAGGTGCATAACTACACATGGGTTTGTTTACATGGCCTATGCTTTTTTGAATCTTTTGTACTCAACAATTTATCCACACACTCAAAAATTATCATATTGTTTGAAATTGTTAAACATATAGGAAAAAAAATATAACATTCAAAAAATACCATTCAAATAAATTGCCAAAAAATATTTACAAAGGCAAAATTTTAGAATTTGGTATCATTTTCACTACATTGGTTATTGAAAGTTTGGATTGTAAAGTTATAGTGTGCCACATCATGTACAACAAGATTTTTTTGCACTTGTTAAAGTCTTTTTTTGCACTATGGCTAGAAATCTATTCTAATTTATCCTTTATTAAGGCAATGCTAAATTTTTAATGTCTTTCTTATTTTGGTAGACTCAATTGTAGGATTTTTATATTCTATAAGCCCGGCTAAATTTTTTTGGCAATATAGCAATTTTAGGCAGGCATGTATTAATGGAGATTTCTTCATATTTTGGAAAAATTCTTAGAAATCATAAACATAGAGTAGTACCTTTCACGCATAATTTTTTTTATTGATTTAAAAAAAAAAGATTAAAGTCATAGTGCGATTTGTAGTTTGGTATTTGATATAGGTAGTCTTGACAAGGTAGTCTATATTACATTACAAATTATTGAGATCTATCTTATAGAAGTAGGCGTGCTTTATTCATCATTTCAATACTGGATTTAGGTTAGAGTGGTTCTTGGACGCTACTAGCCTATTTAATCCAGCCATAGTTTGATACAAGACCCTAAACCAATCCAATACTATCTACGCCCATAAGGTATGAGAATTCCTAACTGGCATTCCAAACTCAAATTCATTGGCACAACATTTGTAGCTAAAATTCTCTTACAAGTCTTAAACAAACAAACAAATTAGAAATTTGATAAATAATTAAAAGTGTTACAAAACTACATGTGAATTAGTCACATAATAGATTCTTATGATATTCGTAGTAGCACATTGATGATGGTTGGTATATCTACTTACCTACCTACCTACCTACCCACCCATGAAATTATTTATATGCTAAATAAATTTATCAATTTATATATACTATCATACCAAAATTTAAATCATAGAAAATAGAATTTATGTTTATTTTTCTAAAGCAATTTGACAAAGGTTTGTAATTTTTTTTATGATTAACATATTAGAATGATTTTTATTCATAATTTTCAACATCCTATCTTCTAATATAAATCTCAAAATAAGTCAAGGAACATATAATTATTAAGCATTGGTTGCAAGGGGTCTTTGGGGTTCATGCAAAAATGGGTTATTTTATTTACTAATCTAGACAAAATATTGAGTAGAAAATATCATTTATTGTGAGTGCCAAGAATTCCTTCTTCAAAAATTCTTTCTTGATATCAATTCTTTGATTGTATGATTCTAGTGTATCTTCTCTGATTTACCTCTATTAAATTTTCAGTGCCTTTTTTTTTTTCATTAGCCCCTAAAGGACCAAAATGTTCAATTTTTGAACCAGTTTGAGGTCATTTGTGAACCTTTTTTTTTTCAATTTACTTAACTTTTTAAACAACATATTAATTGATTTCCACTAATATGGTCACGTAAAATATGGTCTCAAATGAATAATATTTTTCATCAACTGAAAAGGCCCTAGAATCATTTGTGTCCTTGAGGAGTAAAAAAGGAATCTCTTACCTTGAAATTGCTGAAGAGTCGAATGCAGGTCTTCATCCATCCAAGTGCGCTTCTCTCAAGGACTCTCAAGGTCCACAGCGAGGGTTTAGGGTTTAACGCTCGGTCAATCCCTGCGCTGTGAGTTGCGCAGAGTTTGCGATTGATCGGGTGAGGGCAAATGTCCCTGCTGCTGATGGCAGCTTGTGGGAATGGATGCATATGAGAAACCCTTCGGAGGCTAAGAATTGGTCGAGAATAGTGGAAGTTCAGAATGGTGACGAAAGAATTGAGAGCTAGAGTCGGGTTCGGCGTGGGGACCAAACTGTAGGACTCCGATCTTGCCCGCCATGTTTCTGCGAGGACTTCTCTTTTACTCTGTCTTCGTTATTTGATCTGTCTATTTGTGACCTTACAGCGCCAGATAACTGTTTCATTCCTTGAAGCTTGGGTTTCGTCGGTTTTCTTTCCGTTCCGTGCATGGGGTGATTCTTGTATCGTGAAAGCCGAATTTTTTGTCTTCTCTTGTTACTTGTTACTGGCACAACGCGCGGCACATTTTGGTCAAATGGGCTCCAACTAATCCTACTTTTACAATCGTCTGCTTTCCAAGTATCTGCAATTTTGGTTTTAAGTTTTCGCCTGTGCATTTGGAATTTGACATTGCAACTCATTTCGGGAAGAGACGGTATTGGTGGTGATGATATGTAGAATCCGGTAAGCTCAATACATGGAGTTCTACCACAAGAGCTGGGGCACTGCTACCTAATTTCTGGCAAACAGCAGGTGAGTGGCAATTTCTGGAGCGGTTTTTAATCACTTCGAGGTGGATCATTGTATGTACGGCCCTAGATTCTACTTTTAGGGGTAATGGTTTCCGGTGAATGGTTTGCCTCTGCAGGGCTTGATGGACGTAATTGAGACGATCAACGCGGGACGAAGCACGGAAGAGCTGCATCCTTGTATACAGTAACTTCAAAACCTAAGCGTTGTAAGCGTCTCGGAGATTCTAGAACTCTCAATTCAGGGTTTAGAGAATTTTATTTCGCGTTTTTGTGATTCGCATCGGTAAAGATGCTTGTACTGAGTGGTTTCAAACCCTAAGAGTCGTAAGTACTTCAGAGATCCTGAGTGTTCTGTTTATAGTTTGATAAAAATACAATTCACATTTTTGTGATTCATGTCCGTAAAGATGCATTATTGTCTCGAACCTTGTAAGATATATGAATTTGGAGTGACCAGTTTACAGAACCACATAGCTTTTGGATTCTTGCTTCTTGGCCTGTCCCTCTTATCACAAGGACTTAAACATGCAAAATCATTTACTGATGGCAGTACTTTTCCTCCTTTCTACCGCCTGCAAAGTAATCTTTCTGAAAATTGAAGCACTAGGCCCCGAAAATACACTTGAGATAACTCAGTTTTAGAATCTTTCAGTGAAGGCATATTTCCTATATTGCATCTGCAATTTCATGTGAAAATGACGAATCCTTCAAATTTCTTTTGATTGATTGAAGCTGTACTTCTTCGAGGTATACGGGCAATCTTATGCTCTGTACTTTGAAATGCAGAATTCGCTGAAGTCTCTTGTGTAAAACGGTACGACTTTACGGGCAGTGGTGGAGACAGCAAGAACCCTAACTCTGAGCTCCCGTCTGATCCCCATTTTCTGCTCTACCTGTTCTGTGCCTTGTTGGAGCATCCACAATTAACGTTTACAAATTCACAATGGCATCAAGAGGCATTTTCATCAAGAAGCGACGCCCTATCTCTCAAGTTTTTGCAGAGTGTATACCGGTGCTTGATTCTGGAGTCCGTGCTCTTCCTAAGAACAGTGGCAGGAGCTTTGAAATTACAGCAGATCGTGCTACCGTTTCAACGGATTCGTCTAGTGTAGAAATTCTTGATTATCACTTCGCGTTAGGGTTAGAAGGGAAACTGTCGAGAAACGTATCCAGACAAAAGTTTAGATACAGTTTTCGGGTTCCCACTTGTATTGACAGGAAATTCTTCTCGTCTGTTGCGGATGTTGGTAGTACTACTTCTGGTGCCACGTGGGCTGAGAAGCATTTTCTTCGTGGAATGAAGCCTGAAGATCAAACCTCTAGCAAAATTAGTAGGATGCTGAGGAAATGGACTAGCAGTACTCCTATAGATTTAGCAAAGATGGAGGTGCCTTGGAACCCCTTCATTGTGTGCGGGGTGCTGAAAAACAACATTCGTGCTGATGCGGCCTGGCAGTTTTTCAATTGGGTAAAAACGCAGGGAGGATACCGGCACAATGTGTACACATACTCGGCCATGATTGATCTGTTTGGAAAGGCCAAAGATTACCCAGCCATGGGAAGCTTGGTGGAGGAGATGCATCAGGAAGGGCTTGAGTTGAGTGTCGTGACTTATGCAACTTTGATGCATTGGTATCGACAAGCGATGGACTTAAATATGGTTCGAAGGATTTGGCAACAGATGAAAGAGAAGTCTGTGAGACCGAATGTGGTCACATACACAACTTATATCGATGCACTTGTGAAAGGGAAGTGCCCTCATGAGGCTATGGAAGTTTACCAAGAAATGCAGGATAGCCGGTGTCGGCCTAATATCTATACATACACGGTTCTGATTCATAGCCTTGTCGAAGCTGGGAAGCTTGAAGTGGCGACTGAGCTCTTCGACAAGCTAGGGGAGGTTGATTGCAAACCTAACAGTGTCACCTATAGTCTGCTCATTGGAGCCCACTTTAAGGCTGGTAATCTTGAGAAAGTGTTGGTGTTGTTTAGGGCTATGAAAGAGAGTGGTTTAGGAACCTCACTAGAACAGCGGAAAACAGTGGCTCGCGCGTTGGAGGGCGTAGGAATGGCCGAGGAAGCAGAACAGTTACTTTCTGGTGTGGATGAGCATAAAGTGCTTTTAAAATTAGGGTCCGAGTATCTGATTCCTACTGAAAATCATGAGAGTGTTTCTGGAGATGAGCCTGCGGTTCCTTCTTGGCATCCAAGGCCAAAGCAACTCGCCAAGAGGCTTAGAGTGTGGGGGCCGGAGACTGATGCAATACTTGAACAGGTTGGCAGGAAACTGAAACCACCGTACGTGATGAACGTTCTCAAGGAACTGCAAACGAACCCTGCTTTAGCTTGGCGTTTCTTTCAGTGGGCCGACGCACAGGAGGGGTACCAGCACACACAATACACATACATGAAGGTGATGGAGATTGTTGGGCGTGTCCCTAAGACTGAAAATAACGAGTTGATGGAAAAAGTGCTAGCTCAATTAGAGCAGGAGGGGACGAACGACCTCGACAAGTTTAATACTCTCATAAAGTATTATTCTGAATACCAGAACATCGCCGCAGCTGAAAAGGTGCTCCACTATCTTGTCCTCCTGATTGTTCAAGATGCACCCTTCATATCGCAATTGGCATTTTTGACGTTTCTAGATGGCTTGGCAGTCTAGTGAAGACGCCTTGTGGTAATGCAAGCAACATGTGACTAGTGGTTTTGAAAGCATCTTGTGACCATTTTTTGTTGTTGATGGGATCATTGGCCTTACTTTCTTCACTATGCCTTCATTGTAGGTTTTCAACCGCGTCAGTGCTGTAGGGTGCAAGCCGAATGAAACAACATACACATTGCTAATTGATATGTATTCGAGGGCCGGAATGCATATGAAAGCATTGACGTTGTACGAGGAGATGCAGAAAGCAGAGTGTATCCCAAGCCTGCACACGTACACAGTCCTGATGCACAGCCTGGCAAGGTCTGGAAAAGTATCGGAAGCAGAAACGCTTTTCGAGAGCTTGCCCTCTCTTGGTCATAGACCAAATGTTGTAACCTACACAGCACTAATCCAGTCTCTACTAAACATTGGCGAAGACGGGAAAGCCTTGGTACTTTTTGAGCACATGAAAGAAGCCAGAATTAGTCCTACCAGGATCACTCTCAAAGTTCTATCTAAGGGGCTGCGGAATGCTGGTCGGTTGGAGGAAGCCCAGAAGATCGCAGATTCGCTGCCGTACATGCGCGGCATGGTTCTGGAGCCTGAGCAGTCGCTCAAGGTCAGGAAGGGCGAAAAGGAAATGCAGGAGTTGATGTCATCCAGCTTCTCCCTATCCGCTGAATCTTCTGATGCTTCAAGTGGGGAACCATACTCTCAAACTGCAGTCTAGTTGATTAGTACATGTACCGCCTATTGAGATGTTGGATGCTGTTGCATCAATGAATTGCTGATCGTTAGAGAATTTGAGTGGCAATATTCTGGTGGCAATGTGCTTCAAGTTCCATCAAAACATGCCTAGTGACTGCTGATAAGGTTGATGCTATCCTACATCTCTAGCATTGCAGCCCGACAACAAGGCTCATAAAGTCTGTTATGCGCTCTAGTGCTTGCCAGGCTCATGGATTTGAAGAGAATAATTGCCATTTTAGCCCGGAATTCGACGCCAATGCTGTACGCCTTGTATTCTCAAGCTCCATGGTCCAACTTGCCTCAACATTTGTGAGCATGATATGTGGATCAGGCCAGTGTTCATATCTCATACAATTTTAATCTTTGTTCATTCATAAATTGAAACTGATGAAACATTGTCTTTTGATTCTCCTTATCCGACGGAAATATGGGTACGCTATTGTCATCTGTTTTGAAAGGCAGATGCTGTGGGGATTGGTGCAGTGCCTACCCTAGTCCTTCTTGAGATACTCTGTGAACGAAGGGAGTAAACCATTACGTTCTGTACTCTAAGTAACCCTGCGGAATGGAGCAATAATCAGAGTCTCTAGTGGGGGGTGTCAGAGCTTGCCGAAGAATGAAGTGGTTCAAAATCGCTTTCCAAAACGATGGGGCCAGTGCTTTGACGAAAGAAGAACGTGGTTTGTATTGTGGAGCAGGCAGGGTTAGCATCCCTAATGAATTTCTGTACATGTAACTCTGTGATTGGACTAGCGTGAAGGGATTGAACTGATTAATCCAATTAGTGAAGGCGCAAAGTCAGTGCCGCCTGCAAAATTACTGTCACTATTTCTTTTACTATTTTTTGAAAATTAGTACTTCACTAAATTTGAGTGATAAGCACGAATAGGATACGCCTGTGTAGAGGTTCCTGCCGCATTTGTTTACCCTTTGGCTTGCGGACATTGTCCAATCACATTGTGTACACAACTTAGATTCTCAGCTGTACAAGGTGGGTCACAATGTCACATGTGTTCAAAACTTGATGTGTAGAAGTTGTCCAATCAGAAGTGTTATCCACTCTGACAGATTCTCAGGATCTACTGGGATTGTGCAATTGAAGAGGGTATGTGCAGTAAACTTCCCGGAACTTTTTTGCACAGGTGTGAAAGAGGAAACATAGTCGTCTGGACACGAGGCAGTAGTGGGGACAGGCGAGGCTCAGACGCTCAGTTGCATCGGTGCCATTCAGTCACTCCGTTTGTCATATGACCCGGACACGCTTGCAAAGTGTCCGTGCAAAAGGGCCGGGGGATCCCTATTCCGGCGAATAACCTCCGACTCCACCGCGTGCATGCGGCTGTGAGAAGTGGCTCTCTCCCGAATCTCTGGTCGCTGCGTCCCCACCAGAAAGAAAGGGCTTCCAAGCATAACGGAGAGGTCGACAACTCCAGTTCGTTAAATACCTCAAATTAATTCGAACCTTGTGCTTCCCGAACTGCAGGAAGCCGAATCGCTTCCCCAAGACGTCGACTCAGCATCCTTCCTGTCCATTTGAGGGCTAGCTGTCAGCTTTCCTTGCAGGACTGCGCTGATGAGATCTATGACAACGAATTTTGGCGGAGAGTTGGAATCCATGTACTAAAATCCCTGCAAATTAGTGCCATTAGTTTTAACGTACTTGGCTAGCTACTAGTTCTGTGTTTAGTTGTGGCGAAATCAGATGTGGGAAATCAATTCAGCCATTTCTAGTCTAAATGTGACCTTGGTGCGAGAGGAAAGAGGTTGGTTAGATTGACTAAGCTTACTCGTTGAGAGCTGGTACCCTGGTACCCATTTGCTGGCACAGTAAGGCAGCATAATTGGTGCCTGAAAGGTAACGTTGAAAGTCTGACGTCGATGCTCACGGAGTGTGTTGAAGGAAGGGCCTTGCAACCAGTGCTTGCTTTTTTAGCAGTGCCCTGAGAAGAGCTGGTACTTTAGCTGAGTTTGGAGTTCGTGCAAGGAGCTTCTTACGTACGTCCTAATGTGGGGGTTAACGTTTTTAGACGGGTACGCACACATCTCTCTTTTTTTTTATATATTCCTGCCGTGTTTGAATTTTTTCATCTACATTGAAGTGCAATTTTATTTTCGTGCAGTTTCTGAAATATTTTTCAGTAGTATGAGAGAGAGGGCAGGGTGATGGTAAGGCTTTTTAGTGTCCACCGTGGTATTCAGGACGAATTTTGAGTGGCCGGCTTAGAAAGAATTGGTGGTGATGTAGGTACGCGGGTGGTTCGCCGGATGGAGTTAAGGCAAAAGTTCATGTCTTGTTGTTGGTAACCCAATGTGCCTCAGGGGGCTACGTGGTGTTGGCCAAGAATGCTCTGTCGGATGGGCTGCATAAGCTTGTGTTTTCTGTGTACCGCAACGCGTTTGGTCTCATCCTGCTCATCCCATTCGCGTTCTTCTATGAACGGTAAACATTCAGCCTGCGAGAACTTGCCTGAATATGACTAAATTTTGAATCGTTCGCATTGTAAGTACAAAATGTTTAATCAATAAGTAGTGGTGGTACTCCGCACTCCGTGCATCCGTCTTGTGAGTTACGAATGAAAGCCCTTTGCTGACGTATATTATATTATGAATTCGGTGGTATTTGATCAGAAAAACATTGACCAAATACTTTTCAGTACAAAACAAATTAATGATCATGATAGTACGTAAATAACAATGTATCGCAATTCATATATTAAACTACAATTGAAGAGTTATAAGGCTAAATACGGATCGTATAGAGGGACCCCAAGGGCCTTTCAAGGGTTAAGCGCAAATCCCCAGTTTACAATTTTTGCCCACGGGCATGTCTGGTAGAACTTCCTTTTTGTACAAAGTGTCCATAGTTATCGATCTCCTAACGGTGGATTTCATGACAATTTTTTGGGAAATCGTATGACACGTCTGTGGTTGCAGTGATACACGCTTACCCTTGACTCGTCCAGTGCTCAAGAAATACACTGTTCTCGGCTTTGTTGGGTACGTCTTCAAATAGCATCTGTATACTGTATACTGTCTGTCTGGGGGTTGGGTTCATGTTTTCTGTACGTGGTAGTCTACATATTTTCTCTCCCATTTTGTTGAGTTTTAGATAGCGTCTTCGCACCCTGCTATCTAGATTTTACCGTAGTGATCCTTGTTCGCTGGAATTTGTTTACAGAGTTTACCTCAACCAATTTCTATTCTACAATGGCTTGGCTCTAACGAACGCAACCTTCGCCTCTGCTATGCAAATTTTGATTCCTGTTTTCACACTCATAATTTCCGCCATTTACAGGTAATGAGAATTCTAGAAACTTCGTATATTTTCTACACCTATGTCACATCCTTGCATGATTGTACTCTGGCAAGGTAGTTTACGAGAGAATTCCAGTTGGTTATACATTACATTACATTAATTTCACTTTCACGAAACTCCCTGACGTTGTAAGTTCACTGCCTTCAGGCTGGAGGTGATTACATGGAGACATCGTTGTGGACAAGCAAAAATCGCTGGGGTTGTAACAAGCGTGTCAGGGGCCATAGTCATGACGTGCTATAAGGGCCCTCCACTCTTGCAGCTCAAATCAACCGCAACAATGGGACAATCACCACCTGAATTGTCTCAGCTTCTGGTGATAAAAATACTGTCAAATGTGTTTGGGTTTGTCATTGATCCGTGGAAACTTGGTGCTCTTTGCCTTATTGGCAATTGTCTCGCCTGTGCAAGCTTCATCACGTTTCAGGTGATTCTCGTTCCAAAATCACATTCTTCCTTGTCACAACTTCACTTTTGTAAAGAAGTAAAATGTCTTCTGTTGGGATTAGCAATAATCGAGGTTGGATAATTAGTATGTGTTGGAGGTTCGCAGTCGGTCACTTTGGCGAAACATCGGGCTCCGGTGTCACTCGCAGCATCTGTGGCTTCCATTGGCGAGACCATGCTTACTGTCACAGGTTTGGCCCTTGTGAGGGACCCCAACGCATGGATTGTTTCGGAAACAAGCTCTATCATCGCCATTGTTTATGCTGTACGATTCACGTCCATCCATCTGCTACAATTACATTTGAAATGCTGAGATACTTCATCTCTAACCGAAACAGCCATAAACATGGTTTCTCTTTAGGAAGATGTATCATGATAAATGGAGTATAAATCCAACTTTGCTATGTTCATTTCATGTTAGACCATATCTCTGGCTTCATTGTTTTTTGACTAAACTATGACAGTTCGTGTTTGTTTACTTTTGTAGGGGGCCATTACATCGTGTTTAGCAGTTGGGGCGATTGCTTGGTCAATCTCAAAAACAGGTCCTGTCCTCGCTGCCAGCTATGGTCCACTCCAGGCAGTGGCAACCGCTGTTTTGGCAGTCATTTTTCTCAAAGAGACATTTTTCTTGGGCAGGTAACCTATTGTCCTTTCTTCAACTATCTTGGTTATCCAACAGCCGGGTCCTAAGCTTGAAATACTAGAGCTTTAGATGGTATGACTTGATCTCCGATATCTTTACAATAGTTTTGTACTCATTTACTAGTTGACATGTACTTGTAAGGGAAGGTGCACATTTCTTTTGAACTTCATTACTGGCATGCTCCACGTCTGTGCAGTTTCATTGGTTCTGTGCTCATCATTTCGGGTCTTTATCTCATCAATTGGGGTCAACGGACATCCAACAGTGCGTTGGAGGCACTAAGCTTCGGGAACCAAGTCGTTATTTCTTCTGTCAGTGACCTCAAAGAGCCACTACTCGGGTACACTTCGAAACTTGAGTCTAATCACTTCATTCTTGATTAATTTCTGTACTCATAAGCAGCTTGTTGAAATGAGCAAAAGATGAAATGAATTCTGATTGGCAGCCATTGTGATTGATTCTTCCTCCTTGTGGCAGATGAGGAGCCAAGCGAGGTAACAAGTCACATTTGGTAGTCACCAACTGCCAATTCAGATATTTATTCAAATCGCACTGAGCCTATTCTTTTCATTGACAGGTAGCTCACGCTTGTAGATATGATATCATGCCTGCAACCAGTTACAAAAGGTGAATGCTTACTCTATTGGTATTACTCAACATTTAGATTCCTATTTTCATAGAGCCACTGACATTGGCAGTACTATAATCCTGGCTATTATGAGATTCTCAAGTGGCTTCAACGTCTGCATTTTGCAGTACCGTACATAATACATACTAGAAATTGGTGTAGGGTTGGTTCATTGATCCCAACCAAAATACGAGCGTCTCAATCTTCAAAGCCAACGTCTGAAAGTCTTTCTGTCTCTCATACGCAGAGGATGCTATTGCCTTGAGTATTGTGCATGCAACAGGCAGAAAATACTATACTCGTCATTTCCATTTCCCTCACATAGACGTGGGGTTGACTGATCCCGAACTCTCTAGCCTCATTCCCCTCCTTTCATGATAAAATAACATGGGATAGCCAGCTAAGTTTTTCATAAGGTATTTACCAGCTCAGCAGAAATGTCTGCACTTCCGCTAGGTCAGTTCTAAAAGTTTTTTCTAAGTGCTGGCCAAAACCCTTTCTGTTTTCTGTGTCCTTCAACTAACCAAATTCAATGTTCAGCTTACGAAACTGAACAAAAATAGTCTCCATCGATGAGGAAAATCAGTTATCTAAGCAAGCTTGTTAACGAGAACACTAGAACCTACAGATAGAAGTCGCGTGTATCGTATTCTAAGCCACTTCGTGTACTCTGTTTCTAGATCGTTTGGTAGCTTGGAACTAAAATTCGGCTCGTCAGGGCTATCTTGCTCAAGGAGAATGCCGAAGGTTATCTGTCCCTGCAAGCATATTCCAAAGATGATCAGCTCCATGTTATGCATAGGAAGAACTTTTCTATCCAATCACTTTTTCACCTTAGAAATCAAAACTACCTAGGTTTTTTTCCCGAGTTGATCATCGTTTCTACAATATGGATTCCCAAAACATTCTTGGAATAGATTCTAAAATTGGAAGGGTGAGTGTGTTTCAATAACTAGTTTTCTTTTTGGATTTCAAACAATTATGTAATATAAAAACTTTTAACAATCACCAAACAGGATCTTCACATTTCAAACCCATGGCAACAGCCTTTATGTTCAATTCATAATTAAATTAAAAATAGAACCTATAGTTCTTAGTTTTTACATTCGAGCTAGTGCAATGGTATATTCAACCGTACAAATATGATCCATGAGTGAACAACTTTTATTTGAGTATCATCACCAAACTAGTTTGTTACGCAAAACTTTATTAGACATCTTCAAATTTTTGGAAACCTAAACCCCTCATCTTGATGAAATTTAAAGGATTGCAATCTTCGCATGAGAAAGACAATTTAAAACAAAAGCACATATATTATAGGGCACCTACCTTGTTACGACGGTACGATGCCAACGTGGCCAGCGGTTGGTTAGTTTCTTTGAGTCCAGTAGATTGATCGATGTTCACCATTTGACACCGGTTGCAACCTCCCACAACCTGGCCATCAAACAGGCATTTTAGTTTTTGTAACTTAATTTGCTGCACTCAACCAATATTGACATTAACCCCTACGAGCCCAAATGGTCAAAAGTGATCGCTTCGATATCATTAGGAGTTGAACTAATTCAACTTCAAGGGAGGTATCAAAATGTGCCCATTGAAAGAAACCATACCCTACATTTTTGAATGGCAGAAAATCAATATTTTCTTGAAAGTTACAATAATCAACTATTAGCTTCCAAAACGGAATGTCATATTCTTAGCTTGGGGTTACAGAGGAGAAGAGAGATTGTAATGGACTTACTCCAAATTTCTGGGAGCAAATGCTAACACTCTGCCAATTGTCTTCATCGTGAGCATCAGCTCCTGTTACCACAATGTTCGGCCTGAAGCGCAATGCATCAACCGCACCAACCGAGGACTTGTGTAGAGAAGTAACATCCTGGTTCAGATTCTCTGCAATTCAAGCCATGCAAACAAAAGACAAAGCTTTAGCGAAACCATATGCTGAACAAAATAAAAGAATGTATTGAAACCTGTAAAGAAAAATGTAAAAAAAAGTACTCTCTGCTGGCATTATTATGCCTCAAATTATGCCAGTCATTTACCAAATACCCTTTTGAAAGCCTCCGTTCCTTTGACTACGCTCTATTGTTAACGTGGTTTCCAGTTAGATTAGATTGTTTTAGGAATTATTAGACATCATGCGGTGATTGATCATGGAGACACAAGACAAACATGATGCAATTCATAAGAAAAAACTCACCATGATTGATAGGGAGGGAGGCCTTCCTTACAATCACCTGCTTGTACCTACTTGTGATGTGCTAATGACACTCTCGAATATTTAATCTACAATTATTCAGCAGTTTCAGCAGATGAATTTAGAGGTCTCCCCGTAAGTGACCTACTAAGTTGCCATCTCCACATTGCACACCTCCCTATGATTGATGTCCAAAATCATTGAAAACTCTAGTTTGTTGTTTGCAAGAGGACCAGACCTGTATTGAGCTTGTCCAGAAGTCTCAAGGCTAAGTGTAAGCCCAAGACAACATCTATTACTCTCTAATGAATCAAAGATATGAGACTAAAGATTAGTTAGTGGATAAGAGAAAGATACGAAACGAAGATCAGAAAGCCTCTAACTCACCTGCATCAAGTGCTGCAGCAACTCGCCGGTTCAGCTCATCAACGCTGGCCTTGGACACCAACAACAGCTGACCCTCGTTGGCAAAGCTCACTTCACGTAAACTAGTGTCACTCATTCGAGAACCTGCTCGAATTCTCTGAAATTTTAATGGCAAAGCTTTGGATTCCTTTCTCGCCAGAGTGCAGGGCACTCCAAGAGCTTCAGTGAACCATGTTGTCACCTCTTCCCCATACATATTGCCTTCCAATCTGCACAGTCGCACCCAACCAAATTGTCACTTAAATAGCCTAATAGACTCGCTCATCCCTTCAGTAATCAGGTTCACAAAGAGAAAAATAATTTCCTCGTGTAATAGACTATGATGTTATAGGAAGATACAAGCAGAGAAATAAGTTGACAAGTGAGGACGAAAGCACAAGATGAGATTTGAAACCTATTCCCACAAAGCTTGACTCCATTGACAACGGGACATTCAAGATTCGATTGCAATGATACTTCTAACTTGCGTTGCATGCTTGGTGCCATCACATGCATCACATCAGTGGTAAGGTCGATGGAGATCTGAATTGAACACAATGATGGAAGCTTCTTCTGTGTGAGAACACCTCCTGTGAGACTCTGAATCACCCATTCCCGATCATACAAAAGTCCTGCAAATCCAAAGTACTGTGTTAACTGACACCACAATATAGTAGAAAACCCCTCCTAGAAAACCTAGCCGCATTAACCCTACCAATTGCAAAGTCATTTAAGGTGTTTTCCAGTGTGCATCTTGTCAGTTGTTAAGTATTCTAGAATACCTCTGGGGGTGAGTTCTCTACTAGTATATACCTCAGGAATCTAGGAAACAGACACGTTCAATGCAACCATCAAACTGAAGCTCACCAACTAGAGTGTAACTGACAGCAATAAAACAACGTCGACAGACGAAACAATATAAACACAACTTGCTAGACAAGCACAAAAGCCCACCAGAGTTACTGAGCGGCCAAACGTTTGCGCTGAATCCACCACAAGACTTGATTGGGTATACCACCAGATTTTCCACTCTGATTTTCGTGTCCAGATTCAAACCAGTCACATTAATGCCATTGGTCATGATACACCCAGATTCTTGCTTTATAACCACTGCACGAGTAGCAAACCACAAAGCATTAGCTAT
Source organism: Antitrichia curtipendula (assembly GCA_951230915.1). Lineage (NCBI taxonomy): Eukaryota > Viridiplantae > Streptophyta > Bryopsida > Hypnales > Leucodontaceae > Antitrichia > Antitrichia curtipendula. The sequence continues at coordinate 5,989,880 of OX579636.1, read as the reverse complement.
TTAGAACAGTCCCAGCTCTATTAAGCACCCTAAGTGTTCGCCTCACCTGTTAAATATACGAGGATAACGACAGGGATCTTCTTGTAAACAAAATCGAAAAGATTTTACTCATGGAGCCTCTGGAAATGGGATGCTCATATTGGTTCCATTTGTGATCACTTCATCCACATAATGAATATGAATTAAGCAACCTTCGTATGTACTCTATAATCATTTCAAACCTCCCCATATCGGAAATGCATTGCTGATAAAGAATAAGTAGTGATTAAAATTCGAGGGACAACAGGGTCCTGCCCGAGGAGTAGGTTCGAACCAGGAGTAGGAGCCATTGTAGATGTAAAGTTCGATTTTTTCATTCCAATGCTTCTCTTTTCAGCGTTGGTTTCCACAAAATACTTCAATATAAACTTCGTAACTGCCTGTACCACAACAATAAGAAGTTATTTGATCTTCTGAAATGCAATTCCACATCACACTTGACAGAAAAGCACTGAACGGTAGGATGAGAGCAGTAAAGATTCTGCCTCAGATACCGATAACCCAAGTGTTATTATTGTGAGTTGAGACTTTCTTCATTGCAAATTTGATTAGCGAATGCTCACCAAGCAATCTTCAAACGAAGACATGTATCCAAAGGAAACCCGTACAGTTCCAGTAGGTCGACCATGTATTATATCTTGGTCATCCCAACACACGTGCCCAGCCTGCAACAATTTCACAAGAACATCAGCGTTAAGTATAGTGTAAAAATATCTTTGAAGAACACCATAATGGAGATCACAGAAAGCCACTTCACACCAAGTTAGTTTTGAAGACTAGCCTTGTATGACTTCCAAGCTTACAATGCTTCTACGTTCACTAAAGTGTTCTTCCAACATTTGTGTTTCTGTACCTCGAAGTTTGAGATGAGGTCCTGCTGTGAGAGACCCAAATACTTGGCACAAGCACCTGGATTGCAGAAACAGCCAGTCTGTCCAAAGCAGACAGAACACCACAAGAATTATTGACGATAAAATTTTCAAGAACAAGATAGTCATGAGAAGAACTACAGACTACAAATAGCAACGAATTATGAAATCATATTTCTTTTGGAAATCGACAGGACAGTAACTGCAGAAGTTTACCATCTAAAAAATGATCTTGTTCTTTGCTTTTGTTTTTCCCGGCACAAATTGAAGGGAGAATGCAGAAATGCAGAATAAAGGAATATGGCACAAGTTCAACCCCAGAATGGGCACCCAGAAAATGTTCAGGAAAAACACGGATGATGGTCTAGTTTTCACTAGCGGATGAGCCTTACCCGAAGCTGAATATTTTCAAGAGCAGCAAGCTTCTCCACTTCACGATGCCCTACCCAAGATCCATCTCCTCGCTTGAGATTGAACGTAACAACAGGCCCTTGATTACAATCTTGACCCCAATATTTCTGTAGATTTTCAGAAAATAGCCCAAAAAACCGTCATGTAAGTTGGAGTTTTCAGTTTGGGTCGTGAGAATTGAAACCCACAGGAACAGGAGACTTTTTCCATACAATAGCTTTTCAATTACAGAGATCGTGCATGAGTCGGAACATCTGCATCACCATGAGCGGCTAATGATCAACGAGACCTTACTAGTAGTAGCAGTCCCATTTGACGTGCTGATATACCAGTAAGTGTCTAAAAGTAGAATAATTGAGTGTTGAAGAATAATTACCACATGATCCAAGCCATGGTTTCCATGCAAAACACAGACAGCAGCTCCATTCCCGTGCTTTAAGCTAGCCAATATATTTGCAATATAACTTGTTAATGCTCCTGTATGCCTGCCAAACAATTTTCATTAAGAAACATACAACACACTCTCGTCCTTTCATCATGATCAGGAAGCTGCCCAAACTTTTGGGCAAATTATACAAGAGCTCAACACGGTGAGCTGAGTAGACCACAAAATTCAGGATTATGGTTCGTGCCGAAGACCAGAGCTAAAAGCATTTTCATAAAAGACCAAACAACAATATCCAGCCACGATATCTAGAGTTTAAAAAGAAGTGATATGCAACACACCACTTAATACAGGACCTTTTCCTTGAAAATTTACAAAAAAATCGACTCAAACAAGCAATTAACTCTTCAGCATCAACATCTAGAAGAGAATGAGATGGGCAGACATGTTTATATTCGACGGGTGAAGCCGGTCAATCCATGCAAAACCATGGCGTAGCGCAGCAATACCAAGAAATGAGGTAGTTCCATCCTCAAGCCACTGCTCCACACGATCTCGTTTACGCATCACATCTGCATCGGCTATCGACATTGCTACTGTACCTGCAAACCAGACCATAAACTACAGTGAAAAGCGAATGGAGAGAAGGAACGAAATAGTCCAAATTCTGCATGATTCTGGACATGAACTTTCTCAGCAGACTAACTATTTCAATGATCTGGATTGGATATCACCTTTCGACAGCGTACATTTGTTTAAGTAGGCGTCAAGAATGCAGAAAGAAATTGAAATATCGCTTACCTCCTCCAAAATATTTCTTCTTCAACAAAGTTGCGGCATCTGATTTCATAAAACAGGATGCAGGCAAAAATCAGAATTCTAAAGAGTTAATATGAACATAACGCCATTGAAAGCAAGAAATCACATAGACTTTCAAAATGAGAAGTCAAGCTTCTAAGAATCAGTCAGAAAATATGCGAGAATTTCTGAAAGCAAAGGGTCTCTTTACCTCTTCGAACAAGCAAAGCTCCCATGCCTGTGGGATATCCAAAAATCTGCCGAAATAAAGAAACGTTTGTAAGAAAGGAAATATAGATATTCTCTCCAATATCCCAAACTTAATTGAGAATTGGAACTCTTAGAAAAGAAGCCCACTTCAAATAACAACATGTGTCTAGAAATCGAACAATTGAGAACGCATATAACACAGCATTCCAATTAAAAGATATAAATAGGCTCAGTAAGACAACCCTCGCAGTTCACGAGAATATCGACCTTATAGAAAGAGATTGCAACAAAGTCGGCAGGGAAACGTGTCAGATCTGGAGGTGCAGTTCCACAACCCTTGGCAGCATCCAAAAGGACCATCCATCTCCCTCTGCAAGACAACCAACTCCATAATTTGGATCAAATAATATTCGCAAGTGCAACAATCAGTTCTAAAAAGCTAACCTCTCTTAACAATACAAATGACTTGCTGATACTATAGCAAAACTCTATGAGTGCAAAAAGTAGATAAATTCTTGTTCATGATCGAAGACAGACACAAATCTAAAGCACAAATAATATAGCCTGTGAATAATGTAAACAGACTACAATTTACTGGAAAAACATAACCGCAGAATTATTTCGAAATCCAATCAAGAAACACCCTCAAAAGTAGATATAGAGAGTTAAGGAATCACTACCTAGAAGAGTTGCTGCTCACATGTCTGCCCTCTTGAACGTGCTTGACAAGGTTTAAGTCAAATTTTGCTCCAGAGAAGTTACTCTCCAAGGGGAACGCAAATAGATTTAACGATTCATCTGTTCATCACAATAGCAAAAAAGAGACGTCAAGGTCCTCCACGCGTGGCAGACATGGTCAAACTACGTGCTACATAATCAATACCGTGATGAATCAATTCCCTTAAAAGACCAAGGTTTCATGGTTTTAAAATGAAAAATTTCACCAATCATATTATCGTAAACCAATAATTCAGATGGAACCAAATCTTATACCACCAGAAGCAAGGACGAACATTGCATGAGTAGACCAGTAAATAAATAAATTGAACAGAAGAAAGCCCCCAAATGACCTACTCAAATTACTTAAAAAAACATGAGACCCAATTCGGGCCAGTAAAAGTTAAACGCCATAGTGCTCAGAGTACCTGCAGGACAATTGCTTTGATGAATTGACCGTCGCTCCAAGGTCCTTGATGAAAAAGTAAAATCCACTTGTGAACCAGACGGCTTTTCTTGCACGTCCACCGCAGTTACAGCCGCACCTTGATCAAGAGCATACTCTCGAATTCCAAGGACACTATTGTGATTCTCCAAGGTATACCAATACTCACTCTCTGTGCTCCATGGGAAAGTCTCTCCAACAAGCTTCAAAGCTGAAGTCGCACCCGAGGTGAACACACACATGTACTCCCCAGGGGGAGCGTTACAGAATGTCAGAACCTGTTTCAAAATTCAGCAACTGAGCAGATCAGAAAAGCAACACAACTGAAAAAAAAAAAATCTGAAAATACTTTTTAAAATGCACATGAATATGTCGCGACTGCATAAGACGACACTCTATTCATGCAAAACAGAGTTACTTTGCTCAGTATGACTTTGAACACTTTAACAAGATTTTGAATTAAGCTTATGATCCAGCCACAATGTGCATGTCCCAGCCGAGCTCCATTCCATTTCGATGGAGTTCCAAACTCAAACTTTAAGTGACTCTAATCCAAGTCAGAGTCTAGAAATAATGTAAGTCATATGGAAGGCAGCCATCGGGCTACCAATAGAGCTACTCAATCCTAAGTCGTTGATAGAAAAATATTTGGAAGCAATGAAATGCCTCAAAATGGTCCCAGTCCTCTTTAAAACATTCAAAACCAGTAATTAAAAAATTGACCCATGAGTTGACAAATTGAAGTGACTCTAGACCCGATTTCTTTTAGTCAAAGGATTGACGGCCCAGATTCAGCAAAACAGTCTAGAATTCAATAAAATTCGAGTAAAGAGTCGCTAAAATGAAAGACGCTGCTTCCTCGACCCACTACGTGACATTGCATTGATTGTGATGAAGGCACTACTTGCTTGTGTCTATGTTCAAACATGTTTGCTACGCACCAAGCATCTACTTCAACCACTGTTCAGTACAAGAGTACTAACCAGAAAAAACTAAAACCCTAAACCCACAAATGAAACTCTCCGATGAAAAATCGACTATACTTCCGGGTACAATAAAATCTGAAATCCAACACTCTCAAATGTAGCCCAAAATGTGGCAGTTTCCGTTTCCTCAAGGTTTAAGTTTTGAGAGTGTTCCACTGACCTGATGGCGCACGGACTCCACTGCGTCTGAGGATCGCATGCTGCTGTCACTTTGACTATCTACGCTTTTCCATTAAGGATTATGCACCATAAAAGTCTCCTTGAAATGCCCAAATCATCACCTCACTTGCAGTGGTACTATAAAATCAACAAAAGAAATCTAATATGGTCCAATTCACAAGGATTGAAAAAAGAACAATCCCATGAGTAATACTGGAGTTACACACAAGTGCAGAAGAGGATACGAGGGTTCCCATAGAGGTTGGACGAAAAGTCTTGGAGTGCGGCCTTCAGTTGAGAATCTGCATGCAATGTAGCTCCCGCATGGTCCACGTACACAACCCCTGGATATTTTGGCAACCCCAGCAAACAAAACAAAGCGCTCGTTAAACCAGCTCCAATCTTCGCCATTCCTCGAACTCAAAAGCCCTAAATCTCAAATTCCACAAATTCTAGACTGTTTCGCTAAATCTAGACCATTGATGAGCCGTCAATCCTTGGTAAAATTGGGTCGAAATCGTTACAGTGGTCAATTGAAGAGTCAAATTCTATATTTCTGGTCTATTTCGAATGTTTAGAAAACAAAATATTCTTGAGTACCAGTAGTAGTAGCACGGCGCCTCTTGATAACACTGCCAACTAAGTCCCTAAGAGCAATGTCGTGCCAAATTGATGCAAATCAAACAAAATTGAATTCATTCGCTTGAGTATATCTCGTTCAATTTGAGCTAAATTTTGCTAATTTTGCTAATTGAGGTGCAAGGGATTCCAATTCATGCCAATTGGAGGGTTTTCTAAACCGTTATGGAGGATTCGGAACATTTTCGACTCATATTCATCGCTTCTAAACATTTCTTTGTCAACAATTTAGAGCTGAGCAGCTCCACCGGCGACCTAATACCTTCAATTTGATGTACATTCTTCCTAAACACTGATTTGGTCTAGAATTGCGGTAATAAACATTAAACTGCGACACCAGACGTCGATTGAATTGTGAGGAACCGAATCACACATACCATTCAACCGAGGAAATTCAGACGCGCGCAGTTTGTCAATGGGACAGGCAGTGTCCGGGTAACCATAAAGCCCCTTAAAGGTCTCCAAAAACGCCCGCTTCTCCTCGCTCACGACCTTGACCGGCTCCCCTCTCTTGCTCCCACGCAACCGTTGCCGCTGCCACACGGGATCAGGGTTGAAGAGACTCAGCGACACGGCCCAATTCAGAATCCGCAGCAGCTGCGTGTACAGCTCGGAAGCTTTCGCCCGCCACGAAACCCCCCTCATCCCTCACCACCTCCAATTAAAAAAAGCTTCAAGCACAGGGAACCCTACTCCAAATCCGCGCCAATGAACTTACGAAGAAAGCTGAGTAATCGAGTGGAGGATCATCACATGGTTCCCAATCGACACTGACAGCAAAGCGAAGCGGAAATGGAGGGTGCAGACACGGGGTTTGTCACGATCTCCAATTCCAAACGCTTCAATCTCAGAAACCCAACTCCAATTCCAACCACACAATTCGCCTCACGAGAGAGCTCAGCGAGTGGAGATTCGTATAGATGATTCACAGTCGACACTCACAGGAAAGTGTAGGAAAAATTGAGGGATCAGAGACAGAGTTTGAAATTGAGTAATAATAGATGATGTGACGGAGTAGGTGATGAGTCAGTTTGTTGAAGCTGGGTATGGAGGAATGTTGGGGATGCGGATGAGGACAGACAGAGAGATGACGAGGAGGAGTCGGTCGGTTGCTCTCATCTGCAATGGAATCGATGCTCTGGATGTTTCTAGCTTTCGAGAATCGCGGCCAGGGCTGCGGCTTTCCAAGTGGAGGTGTGTGGCGAAGCCCGTTGGTCAGAGGAAACCGTGAAGGCTACAGTTCTGGGGAGTGTCGTGTCACTCGTGATTGCTCTTGCCTAGGAAATAGCTAAGGTAGGATGCTCTAAAAGGGACCATTTACGGGCTGTTACACCTTTTTCATAGGCTTCTGTAGACCGTAAGATTTTTTACTTATTTTACGGAGAAAGATAAATGGATGCGGCATCTAACACAAGTGGTTTCATAATTTTCCAAGCAATATTATATTAGTTATGATTTTTCAGAGTTTTTGGTTCTAGGCACCTATTTATGACAGTAGGTCTGGCAAAATCAGCACACCTGCGGTCTATAAAGGAAGATGAGGAAACCAAGAATAAGCATGGGGATTTGCAATAAGGTAGACAAGCCTATTACCACCCTGATTCGCGATCTGACTATGTTGGAGTCAACTTCAATGGGGTCACCTATTTTTCAAAGGTGTATGCATGTTTCACAAATCAAATCCAAGTGGAATTATAATTTTCTAATGAAAATTGAAATTTCTATGAATTGTTGAAGTTGACTACCCTGAAATTACAAATCCGCCCATAGATTAATTTAATAATGAACCTAACCACATGCTTTAACCATCCGCATTTAAACCTTAAAGCGATCTTTAACACACTTTAAGTTGTTCCCACTTTATCTTCAATCCATTAAAAGTCTATCACATATCCATTTTAGGACCACTTGAAGTTCATTTTATACCTAAATATAGGGTCCATTTGAAGAGGATGGGTGCTTTTACAGCATACTAATTTACGACAATTTTTTTCTTCAAACTTATTCATGAAACTTTTTCTTGGAGATTTTTCATGACCTCTTTCTTGGAGTTTTACTTTGGAGTTGCTACATTGATTTGTCTTACCCCTAAAGCACGAGACATTCAAATTTTGAACAACAAATAAATGCAAACATGTCATGAATACACAGAATCCTTGTTTTTTTATTTGTCAAAATATTTGTCAATTTGTTTGTTCATTTCCTTATATTAATATGGAATAGATTTTCTTAAATCCCTTTTATAAATTTTCTATAGTTCAGGGGTACAAGTGTGTGTGATGTCAAAAATTAATGGCATCAATTCTAAAAATAATCCTTCAAAAATGACTTTGACAAATAAGTAAAATAATAACCTTAAAATTGGTGTAATTAGAACTTACCATTTTGAATCCAAAGAAAAAAAATCTTCTGAAAATTAGAAATATTCAATATGTTATAGATTTTTATTAAGAATTTTAAATTTTTGGTTTTAAATTTTATTGAAAAATATTGGTTGGTGTAGCAATTGGTCTTATTGTATGGATAAGATCTATAGACCACACTTTTATATTTTTGTTTGAAAATCATCATTAAATTATTATTCTAATAAGTTACATTTTACAATATATTTCCACAATCTTGGAGATATGGACTACCCTATGGCCCTTGGAGAATTAATATAGTAGTGGGGAGGAGAGCTCAATAGATGTCGGAATTAGGTGACTAACGGCATTGGGTTATTCTACCTTAGGACATGTGGTAGGAATTCTTATCAAATTAGGTTAGTGCACTTATCATACTCTTTATTTATCATGCATGTCCTACAAAACATTCAAAAGTTAGAGCCCTTGTATTTGCCCACCTTAGAGCAATATAAGATCCACTCACATATAAAAAAAAACTCCTATTCTATAAAAAGATCAGATTTGGCATAAATCAAGTCATTTTTGTGGAAAAAAAGAAGTGTTGTGTGTTATCTTGTGAATGGTTATTAGTGGTATGGACCCCTAAGAATTTGACATGGAAATCTATTTCTTTAACTGAGTGCCAAATCAAACTTTTAGGTATAATATCTCATAGCTATTTTAACCCCTAAAGCCCCGAGGGTGTTTTCTGCCAAAAACCACTCAAAACTACCACTTTTGTTGTATTCACTTAAGGAAACCAATTTTTTTGTTTTGGGGGGGATTTAACCATAGGATCTTGTACTTAACTTGTCTGAGATCATGTATTAAAAATTTCATCAAATTTCACCGTACGGATTGGAAGATATTAGCATTCAAAGTTGAACAAAAAGTTTTTTTGCAAGAAGATGCTTAAATTGCCCGAAAAACTAAGATTGTCCATAACTTTCTCATCCCTTGTCCAAATAGAATGAATCAAAGCTTCACGTATAGGTAAAAGCATAATCTTTTAGGAAAAAAATTCAAATTTTTTTTTTTTGACTTTTTGTAATTTTTTTGGGGCTGCCCACCAATCTCCATTTCTTGCTCATTGTGCCATAACTTTTTCATCCGGCATCCGATTGAAACAAAATTATATATCCACAAAACTCTTGCAAAGATACACAACCTCAAAAAATCTCAAAAAAATTCACTTCAAGTTGAGATAATAGGAACCTACCCGGACCCAAATTGTCCCCCGAGGGGACAAGTGGGGCTTTAGGGGTTAAAATCAAGGACTGGCAACTTCCATCTCATAGCCTTCTTTACTATTCGTTTTATGACAGCCCTTTTCTGGGCACCAAGGGTCTAGATTGCACCATTTCAAAATAAATATCTACTTTTCGCCAAATAAAAGTAATTCTTTTTGCCAAAAATTTTGCATTGATATTTAAAATGTGAAGAAGTTGCCAAATTTAGATGAAAAAGTGCATGGACATGATTGAAAAGTATTTTTTGGTCTAAAAGATGGATGAATGTAGAAATACAATGCTTCACCATATTTTAAGTAATCGCCACCTTGGCACTTTTTCAAAAAGTAAAAAAAAAATGAGGTTGTTTTATGACATTCAATCAAGAATTGAGCTTCGAACATGAAATCCAACATCAAATTCTACTTGTAAAGCCCAAAATTTACTCTAAAACATTCCAAAACAAGGATTGCTATTATATGAAGCGTGAGCCTACAAGCCTAAAAGACTATACACCTATGCCAAAGGTGTCTATATTATAAAAACCTTTCATGATTATAGTATGAACTATATTCTAAATATCTATAGTCTAGGTGCTTATATTAGAAGCACCTTCAATGGTTGTAGGATATTTACTTATACATATACACCTCATATGCTTATACATATACATATACATATGTATAACTCACATGCTCACATTTTCATACTCACACACTAGCATCATTACTTCCAAAACAAGTTGGACAAGGGTGCCAATTTTGTCCTGCAAATTAAAAAAGGATTCAAGCATTAAATGAACCTGTATTACTAGTTCAAGCAAGAAACATAATTAATTCATGTTATTTTCCAACAAAGAGGCTCCAAGATTGAAGATAAATTACAAATGCTAAATGAAAATTTTATACAAGAGGGAGCACTTTGGAAGGAGTGCAAGACTATAATAGGTCAATTTTAAAACGATACAACAAAATATTGGAATACAAATTGTCTATTAACACTATTTAAGGCATGTACACACACAATCATCCCTAATTACAAATGAGCAAAGTTACTATTATTAAACATAAATTATTTTCAGTAGGTCTTATTGGCAATTGAAAGAGGGTTCCCACACATGATAGCATACCTTATTTAGACACCGTATGAATAAGTTATGAATTTTTAAAGTATCATAAGACAATTCTTGTATTCATTTTTTAAGATACAAACAGCAAATCCAGGTTCTAATCTGTAAGGATCACCTGGGGTTGTTATGGATGTGAATGACTTGATTTTACTATGAGAATTCACTCCTTTTTTCCTGAGCAGCTTACTTCATGTCAAGCATGTTCTGTGCACCTGAAACTTCCAAAGCCTTCTGAATCAGGGGGAGTGGGGTACTCGTAAAACAATAAGAAATTTAGCACACCACAGGTTGCGAAAAGAGTAAAAAAGCTAAAAACTTTCACATTTTATGTAACATGAAAACGGTGTAATGACACAACATATGAACAACCTCCGCCCCTACAACTACAGCGAACATTACAGGATACTAAGAAACCAATAGCGAGAAGCTAAGACGAGTTCTTGTTCTCGCGACGCTGTTGCAATCGAATCTTGTCCTCCTCTACTTGCGCAAGCATGGTTTCCAGCTCTGCCTCCGGTAGTTCTTCCAGACGCTTCTGTAAAGCCCAACCAATCAACCCCATGGAGATGACAACTTCAAAAACTGGGAGTGGATTCTCTTTCATTAGGTACCCATTCCCCCGCCCCTCACATGGAACCTCTAATTCATCTACAACATCCAATTACAAGCGAGGCTAGCCCACATAAGAAGACAATTTCAGAATTGCGTTCCAAAACCCTACACGGGGGGCTAGTACTTTGAGGGAAAGAAGAATCGTGTTGTTTGAGATTTGCTTACAAATCTACAAATTGCGGAGCAAGAATTGCGAGATTTGTCAACCCTAATTATCCATCTCCATGCTGAAGACTCTAACATCACAGTGGGCTCACAGGAAAGTTGGGCATAATTTTACCTCCATAACTTTATTCTCGTAATCCTTCAATTGTTTGGCATATGTCATATCCTTATTAGAAACTCGAAACACGTAGCTTGAAATCCACCCAATTGTAAGCCCTGCCACCATTACTATTTGCACCACGTTGCCTGCTCTGAGCGAATCCACTCCAAACAACTGCATCCCACGTGATGTCCCGATTCAGAAAATCACTCTCTTCACTTTGCACATTCCATAAAGGTCGAATTCATGAACGAATCCATAGAGGTGTAAGCACGACTAGGCTACCGATCTTTGAATGGAAACGGGTTGCCTCCTGTCACCTATAATGATCTACAACCTTCTCTTTTGAAATTGCATACGAAAATTCATTCATAGCGATAAAAATTTGATCTCAGCAGAGAGTTGGCTCCTGTACCCAAAGACCTTTCCACAGCTCTATTCATCTTCCAAAAATCACAACCCTAATTATGTTTAAATGCTTGAAGTGACGCAAATAGTATCCTCTACCGTAAATATACCTTAAATGTTGTAAGAGTACAATCTCTTACCCCAATAGGATTTCTAAATATCACGTTTGCGTCCAAAAGTACCTCCGTGACAAGAGTAGAACGAAAGGAGGACTTACCTCCAAGCCGTATTTAAGGCCAACACCGAAAACGGTAAGGCCGACTCCAATGAGTATCACATCCTTCCTCGTGTAACCAAATGGGATCTGCACGATGCAAAATCAGTACGTCAGAAAGGAAGCCATAGAAAGCATAATGAGAAACCGAAGCACTGTCACAAGTCTAGCCTCCCTTCCATTGAAGAGCAATATTTATGTGAGAGTGGTTGCTCTACTTTCATCTGCCTCCAAAAAACATTTTCCGCAACAGAGTTCCAGGATACCAATTGAGGCACAGAATCAAATTCAGGAGGTGATAGAATAGGTTAGAGTCTGAAACATGAAGAAACCTAGATTACATGCTACTACAAAAGACTGGATGCAGGGCAGTTGTACCAAAGAGGATCAGAGGAAGAAACCTAGCATAATATAGGTTCTTCCTCCAGGCTTTAAGCTTTGAAGGCCCCCCCACCAACGAAGACCCCCAATCCCAATCCAAAGCGCTCTTTAAAGAGCCCTCGTAAATAACAAACCCTATGGAGCAAAACGAGTAGGATTTGTAATAAGGCTGGAATGTCTGCTAAGCAGTGCAGGCCATCCCACTTAGGATATAATCAAAAAATTCAAAAAAAAGGTCCCTTTGGGAATGGATCTCATTTAACTTTGGATAGAGTTTCGTCAGGTTAATTACCCCATTCGAACACCGGGTCTACACTACCTCAATCCCCCTAGAATTGCATACCCTAAACACGCCCTAAACTTATTCCTCATGGCCAGGTGAAGAAGGAATATTAGTAGTTTCACACTTCTCGGTTCAACAAGTTCAAAAACTTTGTAACCTAGGGTTTCATTTCCATGAACTTCATTAAACTCATTGAATGGACAAAGTGAAACCCAGAATCAATCTCCAAACATGATTCATAATAACAAATTATACAGTGCAATTTGCAAGAATGGTTGGCTACAAAGATTCGCAATCACCAACACATACCTTTTCTGGCTTGACTTCCTCCGACGACTCGCAAACAACAGCACCTCTACTCTGATGTCTTCTCCTCGGCTTCTGTCGCAATGCCAGACGCAGTGGAGACCCGCCAAGAGAATACGCATATGACAAGGGGGTTTTAGCTCTCCCAACCGAAGCTCTCCCCCTGGCAAAGACAGCTCCACTCGTAGACTCTACACGATGTGGGGCAACTTGCGAAGCTGCAATTGAGGGAGACAGAGTGCAAGAGAGGACAGCAGCCATAGCCATTTCGAAGCTGCCTCAAAATTCAAATTCAACCTTGATCTGCTGATTCCAAACAGAATTCAACGGGAACCCTCGTCTAAGATAAGACTCAAGGTGCTCCCCACGTTTTAGATAATAATTGGAAATTGACAAGTGCGCATTACAGTTGCAGACAAGGCGGGATACAGATTCCGACAAGTCTGTATTGCAACAAAACGATGCGCCAAGACTGGTGCTCGTGCACTTGGAGAACCCTAATTCCACAATTCACAGCTGAAACTAGACCTCTACTGGCAAATCACAACTGCACAAAGTGGATTGCAAGAGAACCCAGCTTGAGAGGCGAAGAGGCGAAAGGGGGAAAAGGGGCGTGTGCTGGTGGTGCGCATGAGCGTCAACATTTGGCCTTGGAAACGACGATTGTACTTAACCCTGAAAAGATGGACCTTGATCACGTAGTTGGATGAGAAATTACTTCACTCTGGACGCTCCCATTTGGGGACTTCACCGAAATTTTTATTCTTATTTTTTGGGATAAGTCACGTGTTTTCTACATACAAGTCTCCAAAATTTCAGATTTTTCAAGAAAATTTGAAGATTTTGAAATTTTTAAGAAAAAGTAGAAAAAATTCATAACATATATAAATAAGCTTAATAAATCTGAAATTTTTATCATAGGCTAGGAGGCTTATATTAGGATGTAGAGCGTCATAGCAAAAATAAAAGTATGTCATTCTGTAATTAGAAAATTAGTTGACCATGGTTATATACCAAAGTTCAAATGGTGATAAAATATTTAATTTGGGGAATTTTTTCAAATATTTGAATTGGAGTAAAAACTAGAGTTTATGACCTTCATTTTGTTAGTTGGTCTCATCAAAAAATATCATTTGGGGGGGGTAGAATTTAGATGATAAGCTAAGAGCTACAAATTGCACAAATACACTATAATGACAATTTTTTTGTGATCCATTTTTTAGAACATCTTCTTTGTAGAAAAGTCATAAATATTTCAATGAAGTCATTTTCAAGACCATCCAAGCAACTTCCATTAAATAATATCCTGAAACAAAAATTAGATGATAAATGTTTTGACAATATGAGTTGACACTATTATGAAGTCATCCAAATGCCACAAAATGGCTCTAGTAGGATTCTTGGGTTTAGATAAGCAAACAACACCTTAATGCATGTGTTTGAAGAAATTTTTAAGTATAGTTTTAATTATTGAACATAAGTTTTTGAACACGGTTCCAACTATAAAAGATTTTGATGGATCTTGTTGATAGTCTAAAGGGATTTTTATGCTCTTAGAATGTAATTTTTAACATCCAATTGATAAAACTATGACATCTTGAAGGTATTGAAAATAGAAGTATCTAAAATCACCATGAGGTTTTTATGTATTAAGCGTGTTCATTTCAAGCAAGAATCTAAATGGGACGGTTTTACAAATACGGCACAATTAGGTGCAATTATTTTAGGTGCACTATAATCAACACTAATAGCAATTGCACATACTTAATATTATAAAATTGAACATACTCATATACATCATATAAAATTTGTCTTTCATTAAAATCCTTAAAATTTGACCTTCAAGGTTTGACAATTATTTCAAATTTGAAATATGACTTTGATGCTTATACAAATGAATCTGAAGATTTTTGATTGAATCATAGACATAATAACTTTCTTTGCAATCTTAAAGTAATGAATTGGTTTCCATATAAGCCATTGCTCGAT